>LN483449.1:473443-585840 GCA_900002565.1 Culicoides sonorensis | reverse complement strand
CTGAGATGGCCCATAAAGGCTGTAGCGACACTTTCTGGGACATACACTTTTTAGATGTGACCTTATATAAAAGTATTATAATAACTTTTCAAAATACAGACCAAAAAAATGTATAAAATAAACTTTAACCATATGTGCTCATTTCATGTTCAGTATACTAAAAACATCTGAATATAAAACTGATCTAGAGAAAATAAATGCATTGACACATACATATAAATGTCTGTGCACATATGTGACCGTAACATTTTTGGGTAAAGATAAAAGTTGACCATTTGCTGACTTTATTTGAAAGTTGTTTTCAATTCAATTCAAGAATTAGTTTGTCTTATTTGTGTGTACGTGTGTGTGTATGTAAGTTATTTTAAACATATTTTATTATTAGTTGAACTAATAATATACAACTTTACTAGTACTACAAATTTTTGTTTTAAAGAGACTTACAAAAGTTAGCCATATTAAGAGAAAAATTGATGTAAAAGTTTATTTCTTTTAATTTCAATGAAATTTGAACAACTTTTCATATGAATTTACGTGAGAAAGTGAAAATTACAATAATTAAAGGCCGAAATGTATGCAATACATTTAACTTTCCATTCAAAACGCTTGATTAAAGGAATTCTCATCGCATTGTCAACAATTATTTAAGAAATTATTTCCAGAAATTATAATTAGAATAATTTTTCCCTTAAAATCCGTATCAAAAACGTCAATTTATGTTTCACGCAAGTAAAATGCATTGCATACTTTTATGAACTTTATTCAATGATATTCAAATGTCGAAAAAAAAAATTAATTTTCATTCCATATTTCATTTTTAATTTCAATTTAATAATAGCTAGGCATACCATCTGCCCACTTTTGGACGGGACAATTCCGATTTTTGAATCAATGTCGCGATTCCCGAATTGTCTGAAAAATATTATTACACAGCTTAACAAAATGAAATCGATGTGAGGGAAAAAATTGAAAAACCCCGAAACACGTCAAAAAGATTTTTCGATTCTGATTCATTCCTAATTTACCGTATAAAAAATTGAGCACAGTTTTGGATCCTACAGAGGGCGCTGAGAGGACTTTTTGTGAAATAAGGGTCGGTTTTCAGACTTCCCTGAAAAAATTTCCAAGGAAAAAGTCGTTGATGAGTGTGCAGATCGATAGAGAATCAAAAATTACACCATCTTGTATCCGGGTTTTTCGATTGGGCACTCCAGAGGGCGCTGAGATCTGATTTTGTGATTTATATGAAAAAAAAAATTAAAATCAGCAAAACATTTGGACTGTCAGCGTAAAAGTCGTTGATGACACTGTGAGGGTGTCGATGAGGGTCCTTGGGGTCCGAAAAATCCCTCCTCGAAGCTGACAAAATGGTTAATGAAGTCGTTGATAACTTCAGTCTAGTAAAAAATGAATAGTTTTTAACTGTCCCGCTTTTTGCTTTCAAATCCCGATTTTTTATTTCACTTGTCCCGGCTTTTCATCAAAAATACCTGGTAAACCTAATAATAGTCAAATATTCATTTTTAAATTGTAAATGTGTTGATGCAACCAATTTCCTTGTCAATCATAATTTAATTTTTTTACCAAGATTTTTTTTTACAAAATCATGATTATTCATCATCATGTTGTTGTTGTTCGCTACTGGTTATGATGCATCTGAGAAAAAAATAAAAAAAAATATCAGCATAATAAAAATGTATAAGAAAAAACATTTTCATGCATAAATATAAAATATGTGAATATTTTCTCACATGAATATTATAAATTTATTGCCTCACACTTTTTTCTGTACTCAATCTATTATTATTATTTTTTTTTATTTTTTTTCAGACACTTTTTCTCTCTCATATCCTTGTATACATCATAAAATTGTATCATGATCCAATAAATTGTATACACAATTTATGCATCGTTGTTAAAAATAAAAATAAAAAAAATAAGGAAAAAATTCCCTTTACACACATTACGGAATTTATTCTCATCCTAAGGTGATCTGATCACATGTTCAGAACAAAAACTTTGTTGTTAAACAACAATGAAAAAAAAGAAGAAGAAATTGAGCAATTTCTACTGTTTTCATAGTAATATTTGTAGTTTACCTAGTTAAATAAAACCAAAAATGTAGACACTATTCACAAAAAAAAACTGAAAATATAAGAAAACATACAATTTAACAATAAATAAAAATTAAATCAAACTATGTGTATATGAAAATGTGAAAAACCAACGTGAAAAAGAGAATATAATTTGATGTGAACACAATCACATACATTTAATAGCAAAATATTTCTACTAACAACATGTGTGTGTATATGAGTAGGCTCTTTATAATGCCATGCCATGCAATTTACTCTGGATACTTGCCAAAAATTGATATTTAAGCCCTTTTAAACATAAACCTCGCAAAAATACATCTATGGGAGTATTTTTTTTCATAAATATGCATATAACATATAAAATATTGAGCTATTTCAAATTTTATACTGGCTTTTCCAGTTTAAACGCTGTGAAAAAGAGACATTTGTCCCTAAATATCTATTTGCACACACACACACACACATGTTCATATGAAAAGTGAATCTTTTGTGAAAAGACAACAACATGAAAAAAAAATTGATATAGAGGATTTCTTCTCTATTTATACAAATTTTTGCCTTTTTCATGTCTATCGAAGTGTACAAAGTGGTCACATAATTCAAACATCTATAATAGTTTTCTTGATATGTGAGATAGAAACGAATAATAAACAAACATCGATTATTGTCTCAAAAAAAAATTAAAGCTAAGGATAATCGACATGCATCATTGACTCTCATGATGATGATGATCACGAAAGAGTTAACTAAAAATCATTTATCGATACACATTTTTTATTTTTATTGGGATTTCTTGATATTTCATTTTTTTTCTTTACGTTCATGTTCAGATTCACTGATGATGAAATTTTTTCATTGTATGTTCAACATGAATTTAATATACTTGAACATGCATTTTCGATTCATCTTCATGCACTGCATTGCATATGAGAAAATGAAAATAGTGAAAAAAAATAATAAAAATAATAAAGAGTGCAAAAGAATTTCAAAAACTAGTCGTGCGTGTGTGTTATCGTTTGTACATTTTTATTATTATAATAATTATACTGTTGCTTTTTCCAATTACTGCTGTTTTTTGCTTGAGTAGTTCTGATTTTTATTTGTTGCTTCAGTTTAATGTTTTTTCAGGGTACAGATAAATATTTTATATGGTGTGTGGCAAATTAACAAAGATTTTGTCGAGATTTTCATGCCATCAAAATTTAATTGTAAAGCTTGGTGTTTAAGAGATGGTGAACATGTTTCGAGAAAACCATTATCATGTGCTTTGCATACATGCCGTTTAATGATTTAGTGCATGTCTCATCTGTTTATGAAAATTCAGTTAATCCTTACGATTATAATGCCCATTTATTGCCAGATAATTGCTCATAAACACACAGATGCAATAATTTTGGTGTGAATGAGATATTAAATGCAGGGGTGTATCCTTAAAATACAAATGAAAGTAGGGCAATGATGGGCACTTTTTGCTAGGAAAATTCAACCATCCGAGAAAATTTCACGACACTATAAATTGAAAACGCCCGCAGTACAACTTTCTTTGGTCCGCTGACGGCTATCTTTGATTGACGCTTAAAGGATGATTGATGAATGCCATATTTAACGCATTTCCTGTAAATTTGGATAATTTCTAATATTTTATTTTATTCTGGCTAGAGCCAATTTTGTAAAGCATACAGGCAAAGCCCAATTATCGCCACTATTTAAGTCATTCCTTATAATGCGGGTGATTTGCAGGGCGTTTTCAAATTACAGTGTAAAAATTCGACCATTCGAAGAAATTCTACTTTTTGGGAAAATTCCACAAAAATTTCCATGTCCACTCACGTCTCTGCTTCTTATAATAAATAAACATAAATAATTTCACATACATCGTATACTGGCCATGTTTCACACACTTCTATACTCAAAATTGATGTTAAAATCCTCATTTTCCAGTAAATGTACACCAAAAGCATGATCCTATTTATTAAATATATTTTATATGTGTGTATGTGTGTGTGTCCAAAATGATATTAATACGCGCCGTAAAACATTTAATTAAACACTTGGATGAATTATGAGCCCGATGTGACTCGAAATTTATCATTCATACAAACAAAAAAATGAGACGTTCTCCTTCAAATTTGCACCATTTTCAGAAATGAAGAGTAAAGCAAATAACATTTTATTATTAATTATCACAAGTTTTCTTCCTCTCAATATCAAAAATGATTTTAAAATTCATTTTAAATACTTTCCTTTTAACTCATTCTTGGTATCAGTTGTATCTAAATCAGTATTCAGAGTCAGCATGGCACCAATGAATAATTCACAAAGAGATAAGTCATAAATCAAAATCCAATCAAATTGTAATTTTTATATTATTACAAAATTCATTCACTCATACACACACGTACGTATACGCTGAAATGTTCATCATATTTTATGTGTGTGTATGTGTGTGTGTGCACAGAGAAAATTGAAAATGAAGAAGAAAATCTCTTGCATCTTAAAAATAAAATGTATTTTTGTTAACCGATAATCATAAAAATATTGGCTATATAAAGTGAATGAGTTAGGAAGGGAATAAAATGATATAAAAAAAGGAAAGGAAAGGATAACAACTTTTTAAAAGCTCTTCGCTCTCCTCTTATTATACACATTTTATATTAGCCAAGTCTATAACTTACCGTTAACAAAAGCCACAGACACACAAAAATGTATTATAAAGAAGTAAAATTCAATTCCAATTTTATGATTATTTTTCATCGTCGTTGTCGTTGTTCGCGTATTATTATTATTATTCCGGTATTGCACACACACACCATTTTTATGAAGACATAAAAATTCAATTTTTTGGCAAACATCCCAGTCAATAATAATAATAATATTGAAAACTGAAGAACTGGAACACAAATGAGTTGAAATACTTTTTATTCTTCTTCTTCATATTTTCCAATAATATTCGGTTTTCTTTTCTTTTTCATATTTTTTATTTCATTCAATATAACATTCAATAATAATATTATGCATTCGTTGCACATTGAAAATTATATTGTTATTATTAAAAAATGTGAAAAATGTTCAATGATGATTTTTTTTTCTCAAGAAGATAAAAATCATCTGTGTTTACAAAATATTTAAATGGAAAAAAAAATCTTTAAATAAAAATTTGAATACATTCAATTTAACTTAAAGAACGTACTTATTTTACTTCTCATCAACAGCTATATTATTTTTTTTCGTATTTTGATCCTTTTACAAATAAAATGCATAAATAATGAAATGTCTCATAAAACCACCAGTGTGAAAAGATAAAAATTGTATAGAAATTGAATGAAAAATAAAGCAGTTAAGTTAAGAGTTACACTTTTGATTTTTTTGATGCATAAAAATAATTTTTGAATAAAATATCTTTTTTTATTTTGTGTTCAAGTGACAGAAAAAGTTTGAATGTTTAAGTAAATTTTTTGTATGATAATGAAAAAAATCGAAAAGTAACAAGTTTGAGAATAGTTAAAGAAATTTTTTTATAACGAGTCCAAGGGCTTTGAAAGGTAAAAATGGAAACGTCTGCCTATTTCTAGAATTTTTCAATTTAAAGTGGAAACGCCAGGTCATTTATGATATTTTTGCATTTTTTCATGGAAACGCCTGATTATTTATTTTTTTAAATTTTTGCTAGTGGAGACGTCTGGTGATATTGCATCCTTCGAATTAGAAATCATTTTTTTTACTTAGTTTTATTTTATGAGCTGTTTAACACAACTATTTGTGGAACAAATGAGTCAAGCCCAATAACACGTTCCCTGTTGAATATAAGTTTAATAATGTTGTTGTAATCATTGAGTCCAAATTCATTTAAAGCATATTTCCATTGAGATTTGAAAGTGGCTATTAGAAGTTCCATCATATTTATGTTTCCAAATAGACCGTTATACAGGCATGTTGTTCGTGGCATCAGAGAGTGGAAAGCTCAATTTATTGTGAATGTTTTGATTCCAAATCGATCCATATTTCTAACATTCGTTGAGTTACTTTGCACTGAGATATCATTTACAATATCCGTTTTGATGATTCCGTGCTTGATTTTATAGAGTGTCAGGCCATCAGTTTCCAAGCGCCTGTGACACAGAGACACCTTTCCGAGAATTTACAACCTTTTTCCATAGTCTGCAAACGGATATTGAAATTTTCTGAAAAGAAATCTTGTTATATGTCTTTGGAGTCGCTCAATATTCGATTTATAGTGAGAGAACCATATCATTGAACCAAATTCAAGTTGGGAACGAATCAGTGGATTATCTGTTCAACCTTAGAAAAATTTCTAGAAAACCTCATTTTCTCATCAAACATCATCTCTAATGAAATGAAATGAACTGAAACCTCAAAATAAACATTCACCGAGCACCATTTAAATAATAATTTCCAATCTAATTAATTTACCACACTAAATTTTAAAATGTCACGCATTTATTAATAATTTATCGTGATATCCCTGAACGATGACATTCCTCACATCCAAATTATTATTATCCAATTCCTAGATTATTCAATTAAAATATAATTATTATTATTATATTATGATGATGTGTTGATGTTTATCAAATTTAATCTGTTGCTTTGCAAATGCAAAATATTCTCATATATTCATAAATTTTATCTATTTCTCATGTGATTTTGTATACAAATGTCGATTTATCGTGCAACTAAACCTAAAATTTATGTTTTATTTTGCCAAGTTAGGCATGCACCTCGTTGTATACAAATACATGAAAAAAAAGTAGATAGACGAGGGTCGATGCATTTTATTTCATTTTCGTGTTTATGATGCCAAAATTTGTGTGTGCACATGTGAACATAATAATAATAATGATAGTATTTCGGACCTAAAATTGATGAAAACAAATATTCAACAGAGAACACGCACGTTTGAACTCCACTTTTATGGTACGAACCGAAAAAAATGAAAATGTAGTTTAAATTGTGTACTTTTTTTGTTTGAAATGGGAATTGGGTTCAAAATGTTCTAATGACTATATTTTGAATCGTCCTTCTTATACAGTGGATGAAGAAAATTACATTTACTTCAATGAAATATTCAAATAACTCCCTTGTGATACCTGTTTCTAGTGTTTTCTGATCCAGTAAAATGCATTTCTCGAATACTTTGAATACCGTTTTAGTATACAATTATTACAATGTAAAACATTTATCTAACCAGAAGAACAAACCGATATACAAAATAACGATCATGTAATTTTTCCATGAATTTTCAATTATTTTTTGGCATACACACACACACGATTTTGATGTTAAATATGGAGCAAAATCGTGGTTTGAATTAAATTCACTATACTGCACTTTTAAAATGCACTGTGCAAGAAAAATTATCTTAAAATAAATATCTGGGCTATTAACCTGCAATAAATACAATTTCTGGATCTGGTTCGGCTTTTCGTCTCTTTTTGATGAATTGGTATTCTGTCCCAGGTCTTGATTTAACACTTCTTACCTTTTCATTTCCATTGTTTTTCCTTCAAAATATCCTTTCAATATCTAAAACTTATACGAAAAATTTTCCATTACATCTTAATTTAATACAAATTCCCATTTAAAAACCCCCGTTTTGCCAAAAATCCTGAAATCATGTGTTATGATTTACGTTAATTTTACTATAATGATGCACACACACACATTACAAAATAAGAAAACAAATAAAAGTTAAATTGATATATTATTATTTTTATATATTCACATATTCATATCATAATAAATTTTTAGTGAATAAATAAAATAATTTAGATCAAAGTTGAATTAAAATGGACTTACACACACACACATTCACATTTATTTTAAGTGAAATGTAAGCGTTTGCCAAAAAAATATCATTATTATTATTATTTTTGAGTTTTGTAACAAAATATCCATATATATTTTTTGTGTTGTTATTCCGGTATTGTTCCTTTTCTTGTTATTTGTGCACTTGTGAAATTTTAAGGAAAAAGGAAAAATGATATACGACTCTTTAAAGGCTATTATAAAGGGTAATATTATGACATTTTGCATATTTTACAAACGTTTTATTATTATTATTATGTGATTATATTATTATTGTTATATTCTTATGTTTTATGAATTATGGTATCATTATTAGAATAATTTTAAATGGAATGAAACTCAAATGTAAATAAGGCAATAAAATTGGAAGAATAAAAGGAAATTCTATCCACTAGACCTTCAGATCAGATGACTAATAGATTTAAAGGGAGCTATTAAGCCTGCACTCAGACTATCAGTCGGGCCCATTGTGCATACCCGTTATCATCAGAGGGACTTAGATTTTATCCTGTCATCCTAAGTAGTCGCCACTTTTATCTACCCTTAAACTCAAATTAAGTAGCCAGAAAAAAAGGACATTTGAGATTTTAAAGTTCAATGGCCGAAGCTACAATCGAACTGCCGGCCTTAAGTCTGATAGTAAACACGATAAGCACTGCACCGTACAATTCCCACTGGACCTTAATAGATAGCATATCAATTACAAATTGAGAGTTTTTAATGGTGTTAAGACAAGTAAAGATCTGACAAGAAAGATGCACCTTTCTTAAGATTTTTAAAGCGACCTCAAACTGAGAACTCAAAACGGTGAGTAATTTTTCCTACTGAATCCTCAATTTGACTTATCGTAGTACTTGCTCGTACTTAGCTGCTGGTATTAATTTCGTCCCAGTTCGAAATTGCATACACTGTCAATAAATAGGGGGTTTGGGGTTGACAGTATAGACTGCATATGGTATCACTTATAATCGTATGTACCTAAAAATAAATTTCTGGGCTATTAACCTGCAATAAATACAATTTCCGGATCTTAATCGGCTTTTCGTTCCTTTTGATGAATTGGGTTTCATCCCTCACGTCTTGATTGAACACTTCTCACCTTTTCACTTCAGATAACGATTTCAAAAATTCTTCTAGTTATTAAACTCCTAAAATGAGAAATAAATGAAAAAAATATCAAAAATCACACTTCAAATTTAAATAAATAATAATTTTGTCAGTTTGAAATAAAAACCGTTTATGAAATGAATACAGAAGAATATTTAAGTGCAATAAACCGCACATTTATGTCCTCCTTCTTTGACATCATCTTAAAATTATTATCTTGTACACCTAGTAAAAAAAACTTCTCTCTTTCATTGCATTTATTAAAATATGATCATAATAATTATGAGAAGACACAATTCTACATTTTCAAGAAGAAATTAAAGTATAAATGGTGTGACAGAAAATCTGAATTGAAATTAACGTCAACGGTCGTTTTCGTGAAATTCAATGAAAAGTATTTTAATTGACTGTAATTTCGACAATCTTATGAACACAAAACTATCTTAAACATGGAAAATAATAAATGCAGGATTTCTTGTGAAAAACCATAGAATTCATACTTGACTGGTTAAATGTTAAGTACTTTTGATTCAGAAAGGACACTTAAATGTGTTCCTTCTTCAATTATTATTATGTACCATTATTATTATGCTCTTTACGTTCTACAATTTTCATTTCCTTACACTTTTAGTTTTTTGTGGAAAAACCATGAAAATGAATTGAATACAGAAAATGTGTCACTTTAAAAGTTTTTCCTTCTTCAACTTTCAAGATGAATTTTGAAAGACAAAATAATATGATTACTTTGATTTGATGCCAAATTTCTGTATCTTTTGCTACTCTTCAACTAGTGATAAAATTTATTTTTAATTCCCATTAGATTCGTTTTATTCTATTTTTTATTTATTTTTTTTTTGCATATTCAACTCCAATAAATTTCATTTAAGGTGTTTTTAAGCTGATATTCTTTGTTTTGCCCAGTTAAAATCGGACAAAAGATTCAAGGTATTATTATTCCAATTGTGAAAAATAGTTCATTCAATTTTTTAAACCCAGTCAATTTATAACCAACATTTCTTTTGTGTGATATTTTAACAACATACACACACACACACACACACACACATAACATTTGTGGAGAAAAATTGCATTGGCATGTGCTGAATGAAAGCTTCAATATATTTTTTTTTTTATTTTACTTTTATTATCATTCACTTTATCAAGGAACCTTATTCCGGTTTATCTAGACAACTGATCAGATTGAACAGTACTGAGCTCAGGGTTGTAGTTGATATGTTCACTGGTCATTGTACTCTAGACCATCACCTCAGTCATTTTGACTCAAGAGATCCAATGTGCAAATGCTGCTCTGCTGCTTTTGTAAGTGCAAAAGTTCTCATTGACCTCAATTGGTTTTTGAATTCACCTTAAAAAAGTTTTCAAATATTTGAATATATTTTTTTGAATTCCTTGTTTCAGACGTTTTAGTAACATTTAAGCTTATACTTGTCATTTCAGTAAGTGGGAAGTGAAATTCTATATTTTTGTTCTGTTTTTTCTCCCATAAAAATGTACTAAGCATTTTATTTATCGTCGGTACATAATTCAGTCAACAACAATATCCACCTGCCATTATAATACAAAAACCAGATTCTATTTCTTTTTTTTTTGAACGCAAATAATGGTACACAAGTAATAGTTTTCTATTATATAAATTTTTCCTTTTTTTTGTACCTGACCACACAATACTTAGTTAGTCAGTTTAGTTTAAAAATGCAAGAGACAATGAAGAAATGAGAAAAAGCACAAACATGAACACGATCATTAATTGCACTATATTTTTCTCATTTTTTTATTGTTAACTCTCTCTATTCATTTTAATTTATTTATGGTGAATGGCATGCTGGAGATATTGAGAACGGTCCTTAGGATTTCAATGTTTGTTTTTATTCATTTGATTTTTCACATTTTTTTTCCTTTTTCAATTTAGGTCGTTAACTGTTTTAAGCAGAAGACTATTTGAAATGAAGGTAAGCATTAAGTAAATCATCAGCTTCAAGATTAGGCTCAGAGATTGGGCTCAGGAATTAAGCTCCAGATCCTGAACGAACACGGTCAAAAGCCCAAAATGTCTGATTTTTCGAAATTTTGATTTTTAAAAAAAAATACAAAATTTAAAAAATGGCGGGCTTTTTTCAAAAAATTTCAATATGGACTTTTTCAAAAATTCAAAATTGCGAAATTTTTTAAAAAATCCGTCATTTTGAAAAATTCTTTAAAAAACTTAATTTTATCCAATGAAACGA
Source organism: Culicoides sonorensis (assembly GCA_900002565.1). NCBI lineage: Eukaryota > Metazoa > Arthropoda > Insecta > Diptera > Ceratopogonidae > Culicoides > Culicoides sonorensis. The sequence continues at coordinate 574,565 of LN483449.1, read as the reverse complement.
GTCCCATCCAAATGCATTTTTGTAAACCGCCCAATGGTAAGCAAGAATTTCTCATTTTAATTTTTTTTCATTTTCATGATGAAATTCAAAATATTTATCCAATAATTGAAAAGAAATAACAGTTAAGGGATTAATTGAAACCCTCACATTAAACTGAATCTTGATATTCATTACTGATCCCATATAAATTTTATATCCAAACAATTTTATTTAATAAAAAAGGAAAATATTATCGTTATTTTACAAACAAACATTGAAAATATATTCAACTCATTGATTTTTATTTCATTTACACTCTCGACATATAATAAAATTAAAAAAAAAAAATAAAATAAAATAAAATAAAGCACAAATGAAAATATTTAAAATATAAAAAAACAACATGAACGTTGTTGATTTTAATTACACAATTTACCTTACACACAGCTACGATGATGATGATGCTACAAAATGCAATTTACCTATCATTCAAATCAAATTATAGTAAAAAGCAGTCAGATTGAAAATTGTATTAAATTTTATTTTCAAACAAAAAAAAAAAATCAGTGATATTGATTCAGTTTAAAATGAAAATTAAAAAAAAAATAATGATGGTAAAAATCAAATTAGTGTCGATTGAGACAGATACAGAAAAAAAAATGAATTACGATAATTATTTTAATTGTATTCGGCTTAATAATGATGATGATGATTAGGGAAAGTCAATGAAGCTTTAATTGAAAACTTAATATGAAAGTAATTTGATGAGTGTTTTGAATTGACAGGTTTATGCTGGATTTCAATTACAATGCATGTCAATTCCAAACCACAAAAATGTTGAAAAATTAACCGAAAAAATTTTAATGTCCATTTACGTCAATATTTTTGGAACAGTAAAATGGTCAAGAAAACCAAAAAAAGGCTGGGAAAACAAAAAAATTGGATAAGGGAAAAATTAGAATGACCGATAAAAATATTCTCAAAAATTTAAATTTTTTACCGTTTGAATATTTGGATCAATTTGGAAAAAATTTCACTCAGGTCAAATCCGATAAGGAGATGACTGAAATAAAATCACATAATTTTTCGTTTAAATATATTTAACTACACTTCATAAGCGATTAATTTATTGTTTCATAATTTGATAACTATTCTTTTTTTTCTCTAACTTTTCAAAAGGCTGCAATGAAACATGACAAATAAGTAGAAGCAGCAATTTTAACTATTTCTTTTTAATTTAATTTAATTTTATCTTAATAACATTAAATTCATAACCATCAATTCAACTTTTATTTAAAATCATATTAATATTATTGTAGCATAATAATAAGGTGTTGAGGGGTATAACAGCATAGAATTTACAACAATAATAATCAAAAAATTAACAGAATTACGTGGTAAAGTTATTTTTATATCAGAATAGTCTTTTAAATGCTTAGAATAATGATAGAGATTAATTGGATTTTATAACAATTATAATTTAATTTAATTTAATTGGGATTTGTCCGTGCTGGGATTGGAGGAGGAGCTCGAGCAGGAATAACGGGAGGTTCTTTTCTAGGAGGAATAACTGGTGCTTTTGTTGTTGGTGGAGGCAAACTAGGTGCATTTGATGGTAAATCGTCTCCTTGTCTCTCATTTACTCGTTTTGGAATTGGAGGTACAGCTCGTGATGGTTGTGGTGGAGGTGGTTGAGCTTGTGACATTGGTTGTGGTGGCCTATTTGGTGGCTCTTCATTGATTTCTTCGTAAATTGCATTTGATGAATCTGCATCATCGGGTGTTTCTAATTCAAGGTCAACTGGTCTCGATGGAACTGGATGTGGAATGTGAATTACTCCAGCTTTTGGTAAGTGCTTCGGAGATGGAGCTGGCGATTTTGGTAATGGAGGTCGACTTGGAGGAACTGCTGGTCGTCCTGGTGGTTTCCTCGATGGAGTTGTGGGAATTCCTAAACCTGTCAAAAAAAACTAGGTGAAACCAAATTCATTCAAAACAGTCAAATTTCTTACAATTATAATCACCCTTAGACGTATCAAACAATGGAATGGTATTTGAAGTACAGAGATCGATTTCTTTTGCCACAGCTGTTGGCCAGTCGTTTGTTTTCAATTCCAAGTTTAATTGCAATCCGCATACCTTTGAAATGAAATATGTTTTAATTTTCATTTAAGCTTTAAAATAATTTAAAATTTCACCTCAATTTGATTTTTCGCCACAGCACTCAATGCCGATTGGCCATCTCTGAATGTGACCCACATCGTTTCATCTACAAATCGTACTAAGGTAACTTCTCCAATTTGACTTAACTCTTGGATGATAGAATTCATGATAGATTCCTCGAATATGGTTAAATTTTCTGCTTCATTAGCGTTCAATGCCTTTAAAAAAATTTTAATAGTTAAAAATTCGTAAAAATAACTTTTTTTTCTCACATTTATAACAATCGTACTATCAGGAGGTCCCATATCTCTGATAACATCTTCAATTATGCATTTTCGTCGATCTTTGTCAATTTCGGAAACTTCAATTTCAATTATTGCAATAACAGGACGATGATCACTTTGTTTCAATTCAGCCCGACCATAATGAATTAATTTTCCTGGATTAAAATTATTTGTCTCGGTATTCATAATCGTTTTTCTTCGTTTCCATAACACGCGATCGGTCCATGCAGGTGCTCGCATTTTCTCACTTGTATCGTAATCGTCACTAAACAAATCGTACTTGTATGTTGGATTAAATGTGATATCACCCTCTAAATAATCGTTGAATACATTGCCAGCTGCTTGCTCTTTCTGTTAAAATCATATGAAAATTCAAATTAATTTCATTAAATTTGAAGAATTTAAAGTTAATTTCACCTTCAATTGGTCATTTTCGAGCACCCTCTCAAGCTCTCCATTCCTGATTGCCTCTTTCAGCTCTTCTTTGTCCATGTCGATACGGTAATTGAAGTCACCACACCAGAAAACGTAGTCGTGTGATTTTAAAGTACGTCCCTGCAATGATTTGCATTGAAATTTGTTAGAGTAACTTTGAAATTTTGAATTTTTACCATTGGAAAAGCTAATTTCCTTGTAATTTCGGCAAAATCTGCATTTCGTTCGGTAACTTGCGACTGACCCGCAGCAAAATGTGAGCACAAAAAGCACATTGATGTACCCTTGTACACAAATCGTATTGCAACAGCTCCTTTATTACCCGTAGCACCACCCAAACCCGTTTTAACCGAATCCACAGCCACTTCTTTGATATATCGCGCATCTTCGGGTCTAACAAATACATACAAGCACACTCCGACCAACTGTTGACTTGTTAATATGCAATACTGATGTTCACGTGAAAGTACTTTTTGGAGTTCTTCGGCCCATGCTTTGGCATTGTCGGTACTTGCAGCAACGATGTTCGATGCATTCAAATCGACTATTTCTTGGAAACCAATTGCAAAGATGTCGATTGGGGAATCATTTTGTTTCAAGTTGCCAACGAGAGCTGCAAAAAATAATTCAATGAAAATTGTAATAAATTGCCTTCAATTAAAATAAAATTTAGGCTCACATTTTTCTTGAGCAATTTCATAGGAATCAAGAAGCCAATCTGACAATGAGACATCTTTGTAAGCAACACTTCGGAAATGTTTGCCACCGTTTACATTGTAAGTCCCAACTGCAACCTTCAGTGTTGAATTTGTTGTGTATTGAGCACTTCGACGACATAATTCTCGTAACATTGGAGGAGGAGCTACAATAAGCATAAAATTATTAATTTTGAATCTCAGAAAGATGAATATAAAATTTTACCATGCAACAGGTTCGAAGGTAACAAAATTCTAGCACGCTCAGCTAATTCTGAACTTAAAGTTGATCCGACAAGAAGAATATCGATTGCTTCTTGCTTTGAACTGTCAAGTAAATTATTTTGAATTGTTCGAGCAGCAGATCGAGCGCCATCCATCAACTAAAATCAAAAAAAATAAATTTTAAAATGAAATTGAGTCAAAAAAAAAAAATTACTTTCGATCCGCCTTGAATAGCGCCAGTCCCTGCATAAATTTTACTGATTTCATTTCCATTATTGATCCACATTTGTCTAAAGACCTCTTCAAATCTGGATGAGCTCTGTTTTTTGTCTGTAAGTCCGGATAAGAATTCAATTTGTTGGTTAAGTACATCCAATCCAATGAAAGTTTGCACACAGTTCGTACGATCGAGACAATCCAAGCAATTTGTCCGAATTGTTCCTATCTGTTCTCTCTGAATGCCCGATGAATTTGCAAAAAATATTCCAAAATCTTGACAACATTGATCTAAACGAGCTTTTAACTTGGATAATGCTGCAGTATTTCCACCACGACACTCTTGATGGTAATCAAAAACGATATGAGATACATCGTTGTGATTTGATTCCTTATGATGACGTTGAAATTCATTACTAAGCATTGCTTCGCCCTCTTTGCTTCCAATCAGACTTGTGCCAAGCAAATTTACTATCGCTTGTCTTCCATAACGAGCCTTAATCGTACTCATATGTTTGTCAAAAGCAGCTTTGGCTGTCTCGTAACCTCGTGAAAAGCGTACTTTGTGAGAACCGACTTGGACCCCTGGCTGTTCCCAAAATAGAGGAACAGATCCTCTCGTTTGCAGATATGAAGTTACATCGTTGTCTAGATAAATAACTTGTTCAGTTTCAACAAAATTTGCCACATGACCCTCATCATTAACACCACGCACATTAAATCGTGTACCTGTGCGTTCACAACTGAGTCGTGATATTATTGCGGCACGAGCTTGTCTGACACCTGCATAAACTGTGCGAATCTCAACCGAACCACACATAACTTTCAAAAGCCATGAACTACAATCCACACCATACCGCAAAAATGCAATATGCAACATACGATTCCAGAAGAAACGATGATCTGTCTTTGCCGACTTAAATTTATTGCACTTTTGAGCACATAACGTTATGTCAAAGGTTTTTGCATCTCCCGGCTGACTATTGGCCGCCCATGAAAAATAAAATGTACCGGAATTTAAGAGTTTTTTCACTTCACCGGCACGATCTTCATTCACTTGCTGATACTGAAGTGGGACGAAATGTGTCTGAGTAATTCGAAATATTTCAACATCTGCTATCTTTCCAACAGAATAAATGCCAGTTATCAAAACCAAATATTGCACAGATGAATTTCCAGCGTTAATTTGTAATACGCCTAAGCAACCATATGCGTCAAGGATTTTCGTATACTGTTTTTTTACGGCTTCGGTCTCAGTTTGACCTGATAATAAAAATGATAGTAGAATATATTAAATTAAAAAAAAAACTTTGTCTACTCACTTAAAACAGCAATCGCCTGCGATTCAAAAAGTAAGGTGTCAGATTTGCTTCGATGTTCTAAGAGAATACTGTAAACTGGAGGACAATTTTTTTCAAAAGCTCGGAATCCTTTGGACAAAGCCATGGCTCTTCAAGAGCTGGAAGATAAAATTCAAAATTAGAATAAAAGTTTCAATCGGAATTTTTTTTTCTCCTCTTCATTGACGAAATTTATAAAAGTCATCATTTTTAGTTACTGTCCGATTAAAAAATCATTAATGTTATAAAATAAATAATTACCTTCGTCGAAATCTGTTCTAGGAAATCGAATTTGGTCCTGTAATAAATAATTCAAAAGATATCCTTTTTACTTCTCTTCTTTGGAAAAAATTTACCAATAAATCGATTTTGTGTTCATAAGACGTTTAAAATTTATCAAAATTTTCATTAAAATTTTTTTGCTTGGTCAAAATTTGAACAAACTCTAATATCAAATTGGAAGTTTGTCCTATAAAATGTTTTTTAAAAATTTCAGAAAATTATGTGAACTTATAAATTTATAATTTTTTCATACAAGCTTATTGTACAAGTAAAACACAGATGGACGGAAATAAATTTAAAAAATTTTAGTAAATTTTGAAGGATTTTAAAAAACCAAAGAAATTTCAAAAATAACTGCCAAATATTCAAAAAATAACGTGTAAATTCGCAAAAGTTTTAAATATCGAGGAAAATTTTTTGATAGCACTGTTTTCAGTTTGTGAAAATGCGCTTTTGTTCACAATTCCATTTCAACATTTTGATTAATAAATTTCTTTAAAATTCCTTTTGTAATGACAACACACTCTCATTCAAATTCTTCACATTTGACATTCCTCTGCGACTTTCAAGGACGTCATTTAACTGCATTTTTTTTTAATTGATAAAAACAACAAAAATATTGGCAGAAAATAATTAAGGAATTTAAATTCAATTGATTTCCTTGTTTAATCTCATAAATTTAATGTGAAATTAACTTTAAACAAGAAATCTTGAATATTTTTGTTGGAATTCAGTTTTTATTTTTATAAGATTTTATCATTTTTTAATCAAATAACAGTGAGAAAAAAATACATGTCCATCGTTTTAAGTGTGTGAATGTTTAAAAGAATAAAGAAAATTCTTGAATAGAGCTTAGAAAAATGATTAAATTAAATTATGTGGATTAAGGTGTTCAGTTGCAACATTTGTTTGATAAATTGTTAATGCAAGTTTTTAAATTATTTTTAAGAAAATCATAATTTTATAGTATTATTGTGTGAAATTCGGCCGGGTCATGTCGAACAAAAGGTATGAATTTATATTAAATGAGATATCAAAATGATGTAAATAACTTTTAATTTCAGTGCACTTAATAAGCTCTCGGAAGAGAGTCTTACGAGGCAGCCAGAAGAAGTTTTTGATATCATGTGTAAACTCGGCGAAGGCAGTTATGGGTCTGTGTATAAAGCGGTCCATAAAGAGAGCGGTGCTGTATTAGCCATTAAACAAGTAAAATTTTAAATTGAATTGAGATATCTTGAACTTTATTTGAAATTCATTTAAGGTGCCAGTGGATACAGATCTCCAGGAAATTATTAAAGAAATTTCAATAATGCAACAATGTGACTCGCCATATGTCGTTAAATATTATGGAAGTTACTTCAAAAACACCGATCTATGGGTAAATTTTCATTGAATTTATTACAATCTCAATATTGACATTTTAATTTCAATTTCAGATCGTGATGGAATACTGTGGTGCCGGAAGTGTATCCGATATAATGAGACTCAGGAAGAAAACGTTAACAGAAGATGAAATTTCAACAATTTTAAGTGATACATTAAAGGGCTTAGACTATTTACATATAAGACGAAAAATTCATAGAGACATAAAGGCTGGAAATATTCTACTTAATTCTGAGGGTCATGCAAAGCTGGCCGATTTCGGGGTTGCTGGACAGTTGACAGATACAATGTCACGTCGAAATACTGTCATTGGAACACCATTTTGGATGGCACCTGAAGTTATTGAGGAGATTGGATATGATTGTGTTGCCGATATCTGGTCATTGGGCATTACAGCACTTGAGATGGCTGAAGGCAAACCACCATATGGTGATATTCATCCGATGAGGGCGATTTTTATGATACCCACTAAACCACCACCATCGTTTAGGGAACCAGATCGATGGAGTCCGGAATTTATTGATTTTGTTAGTTTGTGTTTAGTTAAGAATCCCGAGGAACGTGCCACTGCAAATAGTCTGCTTCAACATCCATTTATCAGTGAGTAATTTAATTTTCATATCACAAAAAATAAGAAAAAAAATATTCATCAAAATTTTTATTTTAACAGCGTGTGCTAAACCTAATAGCATCTTGTTGCCATTAATAAGTGAAGCGAAGGAAATCAGGGAAAATCAAAATTACAGTAAAAATGAATTCAGAAAATCTCACAATATGTTTAATAATGACTTTGGATTGGTATGACATTTGTTTTAAGTTCAATTTCAATGAAAATTCAATTCAAATTTTTCAGTTGGGACAAGAAATCAATTCAGGCACCCTAAAAAACGTTGACGATGATGGAAGCAGGACATTAGTACCAGATAAAAATAACGAAAATAGTGACACCATGATATTACATGGATCTGAATTCGGAACAGATGCAGGAGATTCAGCTTCAATGGTTGAAATTGAATCAAATCTAGGAACGATGGTGATCAACAGTGATGAATCGACGATGAAACGTAAGAAAATGCAATTTTAAATTTAAATGTCCTATTAAAAATATTTTTCATTTCAAGGTCACGACACCAATCCAGGCATCCCAAAATATCGCCCGTTATTCCTTGAACACTTTGATAAGAAAGAAAGTGAATCTCAAAGTCCATTCATCAAAAATCAGGATCTTACAAAATTAAATAATGACTCAAGTGAGAAAAAGATGGAAGTACCTGCTAAAGTTGAACAGCAAATTCAACTCGATGACGATAAAAGTCCCGTTAATGATATCGAGAAAGCAGACGTAATTGAACAAATGATCCCAAATCATGAGTCCACCAATGTGAATGACCAAGTGCCACTAAATTTTGTGCAGAATCAACCGCCAATCAGACAATCAGTTGAAAATATTCAGTGTGTTAATTTGTTTCAAGGACCTGAATGTGAATTTGTACGTTATAACGGTTAAATTTGAAATTTTCAAGTCAAATTAATTTAAATTTTAATTTAATTTCAGTTAAAATTCTTGAGCTATGAGGAACTTGAACAGCGTCTCTCGAATTTGGACAAGGAAATGGAAAAAGAATTAAATGAAACACGGAAACGTTATATCACAAAGAAAAAACCAATTATTGATGCAATTGAGACAAAGCAACATAGGAGACAAACAAAAATGGAAGAATTTTAAATGAAAAAAATTATATCAAAACGATTTATTTAAATTTTTTCAACTTTTTATTATTCGTTCTTGTAGTTCTCGTTTAAAGTTTAAAGCAAATTTAGTAAAATATTTAATTAAAAAATACTAAAAAATTATCAAACTCATTAATATTACATTAAAAACATCAATTAATTAATAATATCAAAATGATTAGATTGTGTTTCAATGATTATTCGTACATAGTACGTAAAATGTTGTATAAAAATATTAATTATAAAAATAAATAAATAAATAAAATATGAAAGCAATATATTATTAATTAAAAACTAACTTGACTAGCATTTAAATTTAAATTAATTTTTTTTACATTTAACACAATTTTTTTCACAATATGACTAGAATGTGATTTCCTGTAATCATTTTTTTTCATTAATATGCCATTTCAGCACCCCACGGCCGATACGGTTTCGAGCTATTATTATTATAGGCTGCATTTGGATTTGTATAAGCGTGTTCTGCACCTGTACTGTACGCGACATTAGCATAAGGTTGGAAACTATTTCGACTGTTACTCAAATCCAGGTATGTCGAGCCATGATGATGCTCAATATTGTGATGAACATTTTCTGCATATGATTGATGATGCGATGACGAGGGTGATATTTGGTTATGACTCGTTGTTTTATTGTAATTAGGTGAATGAGCACTTGTAATTTGTTGTTGTTGTTGTTGTCCATTTTCATTGTCAATTGATCGTGTGAGGGCTCCATGTGAACTGAGATTGTGATGAGATCCCATGAGATTTTGGTTGATTGGAGTTGTGTGATGATGGTAACTTTGCTGATATATGGGGATTGTTGGAGTAACGGTTGATGATGGTGGTGGTGGTGGCGGAATTGTTGTAGGAGGACTGCAAGCACTGTAATTATTTGTGGATGACCGTGCTGAGAGTTCACGTTGGGCCATGAAACATTGTAAATGTGACATTAAACGTAATCTCAATGGGTTTTGAATATCCATCCCTTCAATTGTAGCCAAATATCGAGCTACTTCAGTGATACATTCACGAAATCCAGTAATATGGTATTCAAGTGCAAATCGTTGATGGTCATATCCATAGACATCGTTACCTGGAAAAAAAATTAAAATGAAAAAAATTATTAGTATTAAATTTCACTTCAAATTACCGATCACCAAGTGAAATGTAAAAATAAAATAATTCTCATTAAAACTTTCACATACGAACTCATTGAGGTCATATTCGATACTGTGTGAAAAATTTATTTTTCTTTGATATAAATCGCAAGTCAATCGTGGGAATGATAATTATTTTTATTTGGATATTAAATAATTTCCCACGTTTTATCACCCTCTTTATTATTTTTATTGATATTTACAACTTTTCATATTGAACATATCGCTTCATCTCTTTTCAATGAGTGTACTTGTCTCTTTTTAGGGGGTGGATCTTTTTTTCATTCATTGATATTTTCACACACACACGCACTCAGCATGCGAATCAACATTTTTTATGAAAAATTAAAATAACAAAAACGTTCCATTTAAATTTTAAATGTCCTGAACTCACATTTAATATCAAAATGAAACTTGAAGGACACAGTTTAGTTCTTTTTTGGCCTTTAAATCTTACATTAGTATACACACCATACACACACGTACACAAAATATCCTTAAAATGCAAAAAAATTACACCCATCATTTAATAATAATAAAAAAAATTTTCGTAACAAGTTCCCACGTACTACTAACATTTTATCCATTTTATTTTTTTCATTGTGTATAAGCGATTATTTTTTCATATTATCATTGAAATGTGAATGCACATTAAAAATTTCCCCTCTTCATTGAATATTCACATATCCCATGCATACATACGTACATGTGTGTGTATGATGATACCGGCAAAACAAAATGTTATTGTTTGGTTTTAATTCATGATTTTACGTACACACACAGGACATTTAATTGAATTATAAAAGGACTATTTATTTACTTTTTGTATCGTGAGAACGGAAAAATTTTCCCATTATCAGTGTTTGCATGGTAAGTTAAGTACTTGAAATGAGAACAAATTTACTCCCACACTAGCTTAAGTAAATAATAACAATAAAAAAATGTTGATAACAATAAAAAAAACATATTATTACAATGATAAATCTTTTTTATGAGTACGATTTTAATAAAAAGCGAAAAGGCAGATAAATGTGAAGTGATTATTGGTTGAAATGTTTGAAATGTAATTGAACGTGGGATCATCGGTGAGCTTCATGAGAATGAAATTTATTGAAGTTTTAAAGGTCTAGGTCAGTTATGGTTCGTTCATGAGCCTTTAAATTGCTTCTCTGGTGCCTTGAAATTGAATGGGATTGACGTGTGACTCATATAAGAGATTCTTTCATTTGATGATTTGACAAAAATTACACAAAAAGCATCATTTTAAATTGAAATATTTCATGCAAGACGTGGAGAGACATGGTATTTGTCGAATTAAAACCCATAAAATGTGATTTGGCCCAGATTTGACTCGTGACAGACAAAAGTGCAACCATATAGCTCTACAGGCCATCATACAGACGTTTGAGTCGACTTCAAATCAGGAATGGATCGATAAAAATCAGACGTTTTCTGATACAAATGACTGATTCCGATAATTTTCGTTACTTATAAATTCTTAACTCCATCCTAAAGTTCAATTCCAAAAAAAAATTGAACACACTTACAAAAATCGTCCTAAACTGTTCGTTTTTTTGCACTGATGCATCTCAGATTGAATTTCATTCATTAGCTTAATAGCATTTCACATCACTTTCATTTCATTCTTATAAGAATTTCCTTTTCACTCCACGATTTCATTTTAAATTACACATTTTCTTGTAAATCAAAATTTCCAACTCACCTTTTGCATGCAGTGTCTTCAGATGATCAACAGTCAATTGTAAAATTTCTGCCTTTTCCAATTTAGATGATCCTTGTTTTTCGAAACATGAAGGAACAAGACGCTTCAATTCAGTCAAAGAATTATTTATTTTATCTCTTCGTTTCTTTTCAATTACTCCACGACGTTTTTTGCGACTCACGAGTTGGCAACTGTCGGAATCAGCGGGCGATGCACTGAAAAGATTCAAATTAAAAATTTGATTAGATTCAACTTTTTTAACTATTTTCATTTAAGTTTGATTTTTTTTTAAATGAAATTCATTGAAAAGCAACTTACTGGTCTTTTGATGATAAACTTGAACCATCATCACAGTCACTTTCAGAAATTCCTCGCTTAACGCCACGTGACGGTGTCCAGGTCTGTTGTGGTGTTGGGTATATCCAATGTTGCTCCATAATTTTATTTTATTTTAATTTAATTTAATTTATTTAATGTTAAAATAATTTATTTTTCTTTTCACTGAAGTCCTTTTTTTATTTTTTTTTATTTTTTCAATGAAATTGTAGTGTGATATTTTAAATTCAATTGAATTTATTTGAAAAAAATTAATTTTTTATTATTAATTTAAGATTTTTTTTAAAAATAATTTTATTTGAATTTTATTTTATAAAAAAATATTTTATTTAATTTAATTTTTATTTTTTATTATTCGGACAACTCTTAAATTTTCCAACTATTAAACTAGAGTGCACGTGTGCGACTGACTGATCGTGTGACTGACTGTTGTTGATCATGTGCCCTGCATAATGCCACGAATAGTGAATTACAACTAAAAAGTTAACGTAATTTGTGTTTCCTTCAACAATTTCATCTCAAATTTACTTCAATTCATTCAAAATTCATATAAAATCGTCCCCTTCTCATTTTCATTAAATATCAGAAATGAAAATTACCTCACCCTAAAAATGTATCAATGAGTTAAGGGTTGAATAGGATGTAGTGCGAGTAAAAGGGATGGCGATATATGTTTGTGTTTCATTCAATGAAAGTGAATTTAGACGAATCTTGACCCGTTTTTTGCTTCAAAGATAAGATGAAAAGGAAATAATTAGTTTACGATGTTTGATGATGATAAAACAGAAAAATCTTTGAAGAAGTGTGATTTGATTAAATTAATTTCCGTGGCGAGTGCAAAGTATTTGATTTGAACTTGAAAGAAATTTATTGAATCATTCAGTTTCATTAACAATCCTTTCATGTAAACACGTTTTAACGGATTAAGAATTGAAAGGTAAAATTAATCCGGTGAATTGTTTTCCTGAATAACGATAATTGACCATTTAAATATCAATATGTGTGGTCAATTTACATAAAAACAGGAATTGTCATAACAGAATATGCAATTTTGTAACAATTTAGTATCAAATTGAGCGGAAAATATTGAAATTATGTTAAACCTCAATTTTTTTAAGGCAATTATTAGCTCAGAATCTGGTCATATGAGGAAAAAAAATTGTAAATCATCAAAAGTGTTTTTAAAATAATCTCAAAATTTTTTATTTAAATCCATTTTCAGTAGTTTCCTGTTCGAGTAGAAAACAGAATTCAAATACATTGAAAGCAGCTTTTGCTTCGCCAATTAAATCACTTTTCCGCATATTTTCTAGATACGATCTCATTCTGTTCACTTCGAGACATTCCTCGGGTGATATTTTTGTCACAATTGAACGCCAAATACTATTAATGATGTCACTCACTGGATGAAGGCTCATTGAAGCGTTAATCAGATCGTCCTTTTCCATCATGGGTATTACGTGACATATTGAGAGACAGACCTTGAAAGAAAATTTCAATGAATTTCAATTAAAAATATAAAATTTAAGTACAAACCTGCTCCTCCAAACTGTCCTTATACATATATTCACTGTAATTAATCAAATTACTTGTCTCGATCAGGACCTGTACGAGTAATGCCCAGATTTTAAGGAAAAATTGCCCATATGACGCTTTACTTTCAACACGCCTTAACGCTGAAATTGCATTTATCTTAACTTTGAAATTCTTTGATTCTTGTATCGTCTTTACAAGTGTCACCAAAATCTTTTCCTGCCAATTTAACAAATTCCTTTCATTGAAAATCCTTGAATTTTTAATCAAATTTTGTGCGGCATAGCAAGAATTCCATTTCAATTTCATACTTTCATGTGATAAAATGTTCATTTCAATCATTGTAATCGCATTTCCAATGATTTTCAAATTTTCATCACTTTTAACTTGATTTTCATTGACAAGTCTCAACAGATTTCCAATGCATCGAATCAAGTTAACACGAACTTTTTCGTTTTCCTTTGCATTGCGTGAACATAATTCAAGGAGACTAATAATTGTGATGTCAGGCATTTCAATTTCACTTGATTCAACTAAGACATCACTTATGTGTGACAGACACCATGATGATTTGATTTTTCCTTGCACATTTGACTCACAAAACATGTGTTTCGTTAACTCGAGTGTGTTATCAATGAATCCGGCATCTTCATTTAGTATCGGAAAATGGGCCATTATTGCAAGGCATCGAATGGAACTTGCTTTGACGAGGAAATCTTCATCGAATGAAGTGCCTGTGATGAGTGAAATGAAAAATAATTGTTTTTCGCGTGAAAGACGATCGTAAATGCATTCAATGAAGGCAAAGGTATCACAAATGTTACATCGCACACTTGAAGTATTTTCGAGATTTTGAAGCTCGGTTACAGTTGACGTGAGAATTTCATTCCAAAAATTGTAATATGCCTCAGATAAGGGATATGCATCACTGTTATTCAATAAAAATGTGTTCACGTGTTGTGTGATGCCGTACAACGCTTTAGCTGAATGTAATTTTATGTCAGGTGATGTATCGGAAAAAGAATTTATGATGCATTGACTAAGTTTATCAAGATTTTTTTTGTATAATTTTACATATGATGAAATTACTTGCAATACTTGAAGACTCTGGATTCTCAAACTGGCCGGAATGGGTAATGATTGTAATGGGGCATCATTTTGTGGGATTAAATTCAGGAAAATTGTTTCCAAAATCCAATTTCTATAATGAAAGAAAATATCTTTTAATGAAAAAAATTTAAAACGTAATCGTGAATGATAAATGCGAGCGCATTTCTATCGATAGAATACACAAAAATTAGCTGATTTTGGAAAACTTCACGAATTTGCCGATTCCCGCGGTCTGTGAAAACTTCATAATTTTTTAACATTCCACGATTTTACAATTTTTCTTAACCCTCGATTTTCTGAGATTTTGAAAGCTTTTGAAAATTGCTACAGGTGGACGAACGGACAGGAAGACCGCCCACAAAAGCCGCATTATTTTTCAAATAGCCGAGAAATGCACAAAAAATTAAAAAAGTACTCACTCATTTTGCTCATCTTTCATTTCAAGCAGATCCAACAGAATCGCCTCACTAATTCCATTTGATCCTAAAAATGCTTCAATTACAGACAAACAAGCAACCCTGATCGTTAAATCCTTGTGTTTCAAAAGCTGCCTCGTATGATTCAAATATTTTTTGATAATCGGAATCATTACATGGTTGTATGTCGTAGCCGAAATTAGTGTGCACAGACATTTCAAGATTTGCGTGATAACAGTGATGTGTGATTCTTTCCCTAAAATTTCATTCAATGTCTCATAAATGTATTTCATTGAAATTCCTAAAGAAACGGTGTATGGTGTGAATGAGTACGGAGAATTTTCACCCAATTCAGCATGTTGCAGATATTGACGAACTTTGAAAATGATGATTGAGGCAGTTTGTAATGCCATTGATCTACATTTCGCTGATGTGTCTGTTTTCATAACGGATAACAAGGATATGGATGGATGTTCTCCGAAAAATGTGTACCAATTTGTGATTAATTTTGATTTGTCTGTGACCTGAAAATGATATGAAATGTTTTTTAAAGATCAATTTCATTAAATTTAAAAAATTACTTGACACATTGTGAGGAGAAGAGTCAACATATTCGCTTTCAGTCGTTGCCTTGTATGGCTCTGTGGCGATTCTGTATCTGAATGCTCTGAATCACTTGAATGGCGTATCATGAAAGCAGGAGCTAGTAACTGGGGTCTAAATTGATTGTTTTCCAACGGTTTTTTATTCGCTTTATTTGTGACACATGGTTTTTTCTTCTTCTTATTACTTCCATGTGAATCATGAACAAGAGGTTGCCCATCCGGAACCATTAATAACGTTAAAATGGCTTTTGTTGGCTTGGAATCATCTTGTGTTACGAAAGACTTGAAACAACCAAGTATGAATTGGAGATTATCTCCATTTTCAATCCAAGCCGGGCTGAATCGCAACACGTGATTGAAAACGTTAAGACAACCACTGGCAAATGCAAAATATTTGGAGCCGAATTTTGATGGAGTAACATTTGATAATATTGTGATAAGAATTTCTGCAATTTTTGTAATACCATTGATTTGAATCTCGGTTAGTTCAGTTGACTTGTAACTGATGATCTCAATACAGCGAATACATGAAATTAAGGTGTCCTGCGAATCTGAATCTGTTTCCAGGTTTTTGTTTAAGGAACATTTTTCGAAGAAATTTAATGTGAAATTATTCTCAACTGAACATACGCCATTCAATACCTATTTGAATAAAAAATATGAGCATTAAATGAAAAAAAAATTAAGATCAAACTTACATCAGGTGAAATATTATCAGAATATTTCAAGACAATCGATAATGACTTGAAACCTTCCAATTTGATACCATTATTTCGAATTAAGGCATGAAATATCCAGTTCTGACAGTTGCTCGCAGATTTTCCTGTGAGGTTCGGCTTGGATGATGATAAGATTTTGTTCAGTAAAAGAAATAATTTACAATACAAAGCTTCATCCAAGTCATTTAATTGTGTTATCAGTTGAATAATCAATGTAATTTCAGTTACAGGCATATATCGATATGATTCTGCACTATTGACTTCATTCAAAAGGACCTAAAATCAATAAATTTCAATTAAAGTGTATTCAAATTGTTAAATTTTATCACTCACATGTAATTCCTGTTTGTATTGTGGACTATAATTCATTAAAATTTCTTTTAAACATTGAAAGGCATCCATAATTTAGTAAGAAAAGCTGTAAAATAAAATTCAGAGGTGATTCACTTTTGAAATTGCAATTTTTTTGGAACATCTGTTCAATGTAAACAAATGTCGCACATGAGTGCGTGAGTGAGTGACATGTGCGACTTAATTTGACATTTCTGGAACTCACATCATCTTTGTTTTGATTCACGGCTTGCATTTAAAAATCAATTTCACATTTTATATCATAAAAACTTTGAAAAAACTGAACTGAACTCAATTAAAATTGTGAAATCAATTGAAATTGAAATCTATCATGGCATCAGCACTTGAGCATTATGTGAATAAAGTGAGGAATTTAAGTGAAGGTAAATTTTCAAATTGAAATTGATTATCATCCTTCCAAATTAAAATGAAATTTTATTTTCAGGAAATGTCCGTGATTTAGTTGATTACTTAAATGAATCACTGGAACTCCTGTCACGAAATTCAAATATCTTGGATAATGTCCTTGAAACATTGGACATCCAACAGCATTCACTTGGATATATGTTTATATTGTTGGCTAAATTTACCGATTCACCGGCTGCGGTCCAGGCTTTAGCTGATACAGACACTGTTGTTAAATTATTGAGAAATTTCACGAATTTATGTAATGGAGAGCAAGTGAGATCAGCACCAAACCAATGTAAGATTCGATTAATTTGATTTTATTTAATTAAATTAAATTTTTGTTTTTTTCAAACAGTTTTTGAATTGTATCACCGGTTCGCCAATTATCTGAATAATGGAAAAACACATGTGGCACTTGGAATTCCAATTTTAGCACAAGCCATTGAGAAAATCCGTCTTTTCGATTCTCAATTGACTCCAATTCATGGCGATTTATGTTTGTTATGTCTCACAGCGAAAATCTTCAAGCCAGCAATTACATTTCTGGATGTTGATGTCACGGATATCGTAGCGACCGATGATAAAAGTAACGATGCAAAATATTTCCTCCTTTATTACTATTATGGTGGCATGATTTACACTGCATTGAAAAACTTCAAACAAGCTTTGTACTTTTTCGAAGTTGCAATTACAACACCAGCTCTTGCAATGTCACACATAATGTTGGAATCATACAAGAAATATATTCTCGTATCAATTATTGAGTTGGGTAAAATCCAGGCAGTTCCAAAATCAGCGTCACAAGTCATCAGTCGATTTATGCGTCCATTGTCACATGCCTACCATGAACTTGGAAGTGCTTATACAACGGGAAATAGTGAAGAATTGAGAAATATTGTGCTTAAAAATCGTGATCAGTATGAGCGCGATAAGAATTTTGGATTAGTTAAACAAGTGGCGTCATCTTTGTATAAGAAAAATATACAACGATTAACAAAAACGTTTTTAACACTTTCATTAGCTGATGTCGCAAGTCGAGTTCAATTGGGATCACCAGCTGAAGCAGAGAAATACATCTTCAAAATGGTGAGTAACTTGAAATTTCTTCTCTTCGCAATCTTTCTAGTAACGAAATCTTTCATTTCAGATCAAATCTGGTGAAATTTTCGCCACAATCGACCAACGTGATGGAATGGTGATCTTCAAAGACAGTTCTGAGAATTACAATTCCCCAGAAATGTTCCTCAAGGTTCAGAGTGATGTGGCGAAAGTGATGGAACTGAACAAACAATTATTAAAAATGGAAGAGGAAATAGTTCTCAATCCTTCATTTGTCAAAAAAGCCGTTGGGACCCAAGAAGACGAACTTTCACATGCAAAAGGGTACTCATATCAATCAATGGAACAATAATAATCAATTGCATGTATACTAAAATTATAAAATATTTGCAATGATATGAAAATGGAAAAAACACAAAATCCGTTTTTCTCAATTTCAATGTTAACATGAAGGCTCCTTATATAAAATATTTCATTTCTTAAAATAGAATTTACACCTTACATGATCTTTAATTACATTTCAATCACTTCAAAGCCACTTTAAAATTAAATTTAAAGACAAAAACAAAATTCTTTCATTTCAAGTAAAAGTTCAAGGTGTTCTCTTTTGAAACAAGAATATCGAGGTCACTTGATCAAACTAATTAAAGAAAAGTAATTTGAAAAGATCCAATTACACATTAAAAAATTGAAATGCGTTAAGAATGAATGTCGTTGTCATACAATTGAATTGGATTTTAGCACGTGGATAAAAATAACATTTTATTTGTGCACCAAAAGAAATCAGATCAAATATCGACATTATTTCGACGGATTTTTTTTAATTATTTTTTTTTATTATTTCAAATTCATGACACATTTGTCTTTTTTTTAAAAAGATTTTTAAATTGCAATTTTTTTATTTGATGCAATGAGTCCATTTGAAAAAATGCACTTTTACGGACCGTTTGTTTGCCGTCACTCATTGCTTTTGGGATTGAACTCACACTATGAGCTCCGAAACCTAAAAATGTGATTCTCAAATCTGTTACTCTGACGATCCAAATCCCAAAAAAGGTTCATCGAATCAATTTTGGAGTCTGGCTCAAAAATTGGATTCTAGAACTTGAAAATAGTCAAAAAAAACCGTTACTTTTTGAAAAATTTTAAATAAAAACCGTTAAATCCAAAAATTTTTCATTTTTTTGCATCACACTCAATTTCAATCAATTTTTATCCAAAACTTAACTGAATGCCATTGAAATGCACTTTTCTTAACCGTTTAATGATCATTTTAAATTTTTTTTATATGGTTTTTCAGCAAGACAAGTGTTTGATGGATGAAATTTGCATGGTTAAGTCAAAAACAACATAAAAAAATAACACAAAAAGGACAGATGATAAAAAAAATAACAAAAAAAAAGTTTTATTGCATTGTTGAAATTTACTGCAACTGCTTACTGTTAAAGTTATTTTTAATTGTTTCGTTGAAATGGATTAAATTTAGGTTAAATTTTGTCATGTAACAATTTTTTCTCTTAAATTAAAAGAGTCTTAAATTCAGTAAAATTTTCATTTCAATCCCACAACAAATAAAATTTAAATAAAATCATTTTTCCTTGAAACGCTCGTAATTTTTCCTGTTAACATCCGAAAAAATAAATAAAGTGTAATAAAATTAATATAAATTGCTGGAACAGTCATAAAGACACTTTATTTACCAAACAATGATCATTGTGCATATTAATATCATTATTATTGCATTTTCATTTGTTTCTTTATTGTGTTATTAATTTTATTTTTCGTCATTTTCAACTCCCGCACATCATCTCACATTGTGTCACTTGTTAAAAAAGATGAATAACAACAGAAAAAAAATCAAGTAACGGCACGCGACTATATTTATCAACATGAAAATTTATTGTTATGTCTCATATAATATAAAATTTTCTTACATGTTTACAAACATACATATGTTTGGATTTTTTAATTTTCAGTTTGGGTTTCAAATTCAAATTCAAAAAACAGACGAAAATGTGTGTTTTTTTCGTTTACAAATAAATCAGTTTTTGATAAGATGTGATTTTTTTTATGTTTATTTAATTTGAAATTTCTCTTTTTAATGAAATTTTTTTCGGTAAGGCCAAACATTAATCATTTGAATTTGAATTTTTAAATAGAAAAATATTTTAGGTAGGTGATAATGAACTTTATAAATTCAATTAAGACAGCTAAAAATGTTAAAATAGATGTTGAATGAAGAAAAAAAAATTGTCTGCTAAATTTGTTGCACATGTTGCGATCTCTGGATTATTTGATGAATCATCATTTTGTCGCAAAAAATTTTATCTTAATATTTATTTAATTTTTGTTTATTTGAATGAGAAAAGTTGGAGCTATTTTATTTTGAAGTGCATTTTGATGCCTCTGACTTTAACCTTCATTACAAACTTTCTGTTTGGTTTAAGGAACTTAAAGATGCTGATGTCCGTTGAAATTGAACCACGTGCTCGAAAAGCAATATTAATTCATTTTTATTCATTATTATATTAATTCAGGGAATAAAAGGCACAGGGACAGAATTTAGGTTTAAACGAAGTCCAAGTACAAAATCCAAGAACAGGATCAATCAAGTTTGTCAATATGGTCAATCTTGCATCAGCTTGACTGTAAGGTTTAAAGGCCACCTTACAAATTTCAATTTCTGGTGACACATTTTATGGTCTAAAATAAAGATTCTTCTATTACAGTCAAGTCTCCATATACCGAAAAAAAAAACCTGTACGCAAAGATTCTATATACTGACAAGTCAGTTTCTATGGATCAACAGTTTCTATAGATACTGATTTTTCATTATAGAGAATATTTACGTACAGCTTATTTTTCACTCTATGTAGACTTTACTGTACCTTTTTTAGCCCAAAGTGCTCATTTAATCACTTTTATTCTTTGAACAGGACAAAAATCATGAGTTTCATGACTTGTCATGCTTTAAAGTGACTTTAAGCCTCTTTTCTCATAAGGACGTTGATCTACCGTTCATTTAAGGTCCATTTATTCAATTTCTGACCAGCAAATCCCAATATAATCGCTAAATTATGTTTCTCTTTATCTGTTTTTCATTCATTTAAATTTCATTTCATTTTACTATTATTTTAAAATTTGACATAATTTTTCATCATGATTAGTTCTGATGGTCTCATTTTCATTCTATGGTCAGAAAATATAACAAAGTATTTATGATTAAATTTTTTTTCTTTATTTATTTTCTTAAATGGAACGTTCTATTTTTTTCATGATCTTGATGGATTATAATTATCATACTTAAACGAACATCGGGGGTTTTAAATTACTAGAAAAGTGATTTGAATTAAATGAAAATAAAACAACATGGAAAAATCATGAACAAGTGAATGCTCAACATTAACATTGACTAATTATCCAAAAATAACAGCATTAAAATTCCTTTTTTATTTTAAATAAAATTAAAAGAAGAAGATTTTCATGATTTTAATTAATGGTTTGTCTCTGTTACATTTTTAGTACGACTACTGTTCTTTGTTTGTTATTTCTTTTCATCATCATCATCATCATCTATCTATCTATCACACAACAAACAACGAGAAGCTTGTCTAGAAATTGTCACTAACTGTGTTTTGTGAGTGTGTGCCGGTGACACACTACAAGGTTTTTTTTGTGATTTTTTTTACATTTCAAAGATTTTTTTGATGGAAAATAAATTTTTTATAATCAATTTTCGGAATACGGACAAAGACAAAAATTTAAATGAAAAATCTGGTCATTAGTGAGTAATTTTACTCAAAAAGTGAAGAATCTTAATCTCACAACAAAAACATTAAACAGGTCTTGTAATGAAATGTATATTTCCCTCCGAAAAAAACAAAAAAATTATTTCCTTTATTTATTATTTGAAATAAACAAAAAGTGTATTCAATCTTTAAGCACTAAATTATTTTTTTTTTAATTTCTATTTTAAAAATAACGATGTAAGTCCGTAAGGTGAACGACCTGATTTTATTTAATTTTCAAGGTGTTACAAAAATATAAATATCAAATGCAGCATTAATTTTCCTCTCTCATTTTCGTTTTCCATACAAATAACCACACAAAAACACACATACAGACATGATAAAATTTAACTAAATACAGTTTTGAAAGATTATTGAAACTAAAAATGAAGTTTAATTTTACTTTGAATGATGAACATGAATTTTTTTTGTTCAGATTTTTCACTCTTGTTTATGCATTTGATGCATATTTTCAACATATTACAGATATATTTATTTTAAGAGGAAATAAACTAAGACTTTTATTACATGGTGTGTGCATGAAAATTTTATAGTTTATAATATTATATGAAAAATAACAACAGTTGAGATTTACCGTCAAATGGGGAAATCGTGACGAGCATAAAAATAGGTGTGGACATAAAAGACACGACTGAAGGTCCGAAAGCTGGTTCTCTTTTAGAGGTTATCCTATAAAATCTGATCTACAACACTCATAACCTAAGACCTAAATAGAGAATCAGGCCTAGCAAGGGGCGAATACAGTACTGGAATTCAATCCTTTAGATTGACACAGTAAATTCAAGAATACACAATCAAAAAAAAAATAATTTCAAGAGAAAAACTGTACAAACTGGTTCAAAAAAAAATCATCCACCTAAGAGTGTAGATCAGGAATCACGAGTCAGTTAAAAAGATTTGATCTCTTTCATGAAACTTCTTGTGTCTGTAATTGTTGTCAAGGAAACTTGTAAATCATTAAAAAATTCTTGTTCCATCCTAGCGATTTGGCGTGAGCCAAGAAGAGTCCTCACAGCGGGTCGATAAAGAAGCGCTGTGTCGCATAAAGATCCAATATCTCTGTCTAATGCAGCACTTCATCGTTCAACATTTGTCTCACATACTTCAATATCTGATGTCTGTGAATGCCTCTTATCGACAAAATCGATTTCACATGAGTAGAATACAGATCAAGAATTCCTGATAGTTGTGGAAGTTCAAAAATGAGTTTCAGAGCCCTATTTTGCTTGATCTTTAATGTCTAATCTGCTGCAATTTTCCACTGCAACTGAAAGATGTTTCAATTTAATTTTCTGAAAAGTAAATAATAATTATTAAATTTTTAATGGACCAGTCTAGCACTTACCAGTTCTTTGCATCATACTCACCCCAAATCACGGTAAACTTCTTCAAACTAAAAGTAATTCTTTTTTTTCCTTTCCACGAACTTCATTACCACCAGCAGCCAGAATTTTATATATAAAGTAATCTAATAATAACAAATAATAAATTTACATACGTTCATTTCATTTCTTTTTTTTCCACTTCTTCCCAACTTTTTTATGAACATGAAATATTAAAATAAAAAAAATAATCTAAGCAAGATTAAACTAAAACATCAACAAAATCCAGGAGGCAATGATCTTGTTTTCTATTTTCTATTTTAATACCATTAAAACAACTACGACCTCACCAGTTAAACTATTATTTGAAGAATTGTGTAATGATTTGAATTTGATTTTGAACCATTTTTGATGAAAAAAAGATCTTATTAGACTCAAAAAAATCAAACATTTAAAATGCAATAGAAAAACAATAATAAAATGAAATTGATGTGGTTTTGTTGGGTATTTAATTTTTATTTATATTTTTTTTTTATTTAATTTCCATATGTCTTCGTGCCTTTGCTCCATATGTGAGGATATTTTTTGCTG
Source organism: Culicoides sonorensis (assembly GCA_900002565.1). Classification (NCBI taxonomy): domain Eukaryota; kingdom Metazoa; phylum Arthropoda; class Insecta; order Diptera; family Ceratopogonidae; genus Culicoides; species Culicoides sonorensis. Next base: position 550,685 of record LN483449.1, on the reverse strand, counting down.
TAAATTGTGTTTTATTGCCACTTATAAATAAAAAACAAAATAAAAAAGAATAATGTTTGACAAACCGAGTGTTAAAATTGTATTCATTGAACTTTTGAGTGAATGTTCGAGGAGGGAAGAAACACGTGTTGTCTCGTTAAATTTAAAATAATCATAATAATAATAATGTGTTACTCATTTAAAACTCACTTGAAATGCATTTGTCTTCATATTCTTTTAACATTTTCTATCTAACACACACTTTTGATATTAATTATTTAATTTTTTTCATTTTAAATGTTAAAACTATGACTCAAAACGTTTTCACATTAAAAATATTTCGTTTATCTATAAGAAAAGAGTTGATTCATAAATTTTCCGTTAATTTTAATAATAAATAACAAAAAACTATTTTCCACTTATGATAAATTCAAGTTAATTTTTACTATTTAGAAGAATTATTAATGAGCCACTATTTAAACGGTTATTAGCTAATCCACCTACGCGCACAGAAAATGTTTCTGTTAAAGTGAACTCGTGTCTTTTCATATTAAGTCTAAATATCATTGTTGTGACACTCTGCTTTCATATACAATGTCACCACATGCTAAAACTAACAAGATTTATATTTTTTTTTTATATGACATTGTTTCTTGATTAAGGAGGATCACGTGTGAGATTTTATGAGTTATTATTAAAGTGGAATTTCAAGGTAATTTTAAATGAAAAAAGTGAAATTGAAAATTTTCGATCACAATTTTCAATTAAATTCAAAAAAATTGGGGCTTTCAAGGAAAAAACTGTTCCATGTAGAATTTCGATTAAGATTTAACACGAAAATTGAAAAATTTTTATGAAATATTAAATTTCCAATCAAAATCCAGTCAATCGACCTACCGTGATACCGAAAAACGTCGTGTGTGTCAATTAATCATAACTCATCTTCTTCTTATTCTTACACCTAACATCATTCTTCTTCATCGTCATGCATTTTCTTATACCGTATTCCAATTGGACAGATCCATGCTTTGATTCAAATGAAATAAAAAAAATATCTCACATGTTTTTATTTTACATTGAAATGAAAAATATTTTTTAAAAAAAATTAAATATTTTTATGACGAATTCGAAGTTCAAAGAACAGGTGCGATATGGTCTTTTGCCAAAAAACATATTCACAAAAATAATAATAATATTGAGGTAAAACAAGCATATGTGCGCACATGCACACACACACACATGATAGTACTTGAACCCTATCAATGTCTTTAATGCGGGAAATTATTTTTGCCACTGACTGAGAGAAATCGCTTAAAATTTATTAACTATTTTCATAGAAATTTTTACATGATTTATTTGTGTATTTTCTTTGTCCATTTTCATAAACAAAAAAAACACACACACATTGAATGAGATATAAAGAAATTTTTCGCAAAATCATCATTCATTTTAACTTGAAATGTCAGTACAAAAGAAAAAATAATAAGAGGAAAATAAAAGGGTAAATTTATTATTATTAAATTTTTATTGTATGCCGGTTTATTGCATTGCACATAATTTTTCACATGTATAATTTTAGTATGTGTGAATGACCATGAAAGTCAATTGGAAATGTGTGAAAGGAAACGAGTGAAAGATTAATTAAATTAGTTCAGTAGAATTTCAATTTCCATGAACTTTTACAAATATTTACTTATTTTTTTTCATGTAAATTTTCAATTAAATTTAAAATGACATGAAAGGATATGATATGACAAGGATATCAAAATTGATTGTGACACGATCCAATTTGCATTGAAATTACTTTGAAAAACAGATAAATCTTGTGGAAAATGTGAGGACGATGAATTTTAGTCAATATACAAATAAAATACACAGAATAAGAGAGAAAATAATATTATTTTTACCTTGTACGAGAAAAACGCATTTAATTTATTATAAATTTACATGACAACTTTGTGTACTTGTCTCTATGTGTGTGTGTGTGTGTGTATGTAAATATACAAAGAATAAAATATCGCGCGCCTTGCCGGTCTTTTTTATTTTTGTCTTAAAATAAATGCATGTACTGCATTTTTGTTGCTTTGGATAATAAAAACTTCCGTTTATTTTTGTCTAAGAATGGAATTGTGCGTATGCATGTTCAGAATTCTTCTTTGAAATTCAAGTGAAAAGCATGTTATGTGTTTAAAAAAAATTATAATTATTATTATTAAGATTTTAAAAGAGAAGAAAAGGAAAAGAAAAAAGTTACAACACATGAAGAACAAAAGTAATTTAAATGGATGTTTTGACGAAGTATGAAAGTTGCTAAAAATGAAAATGTTTTTCACATATTTACATCACATGTGTTGATTCCAGTTATGGAATAATTTGTCTTTGAAGATTTCTGATTTTTTGACGTGTGTTTATTTGTTGGAAGTTTGCAATTGCATTATTTTATATTTAAATGGAGAGAAATCAATCGAAGGATCTTTTAACTGATTCATGATGTTAATCAGGTCAGGTCAATTCAGATTTTTAATATAGCCCACTCAAGGGAAAATTAGCACTTGCACCCATTAACAGGTTCATTGGGAATTATATTTGTCCTCCCACTCTAACTCACTTTGCCTCATGACACTTTCCAGAGTCAAAATTTACCCGGTTGGCAAGAATTTGGTAAAAATTTGTTTAAATTTTCAAAGGAGCTAAGGTGAGTACAAACATGTCAGACACCATTTCTTAGGACTAAAGAGTGATCTGGAACAATTTCCTGCTCTCTAAGTCATTTCCCTCATCACATTATTCAAAGTCAAAATTTACCCGGTTGGCAAGATTTTTTATAATTTTTAAAATCAAAATTCGAGTGAAGGAAATGGTCTAAGGAGAGAAAAAACATTTTAGATCCACTATCGTAGATCTATAAAGTCCTGAATCCTGAATGATTCCAGATATTAGCAGCGGTATTTGTACATTTGAACTCTTAAGCCTATAAAGGATCCTCCTATTCCCGGTTCTACAGCCACTAGGCTTACAAGTCAAAAAGACCAGCTGACAAGAAAGACGGGTAGCGTTACTTAAAAACATGTCTTCCTAAGATATTCCTCAAAAACTTCTTAAACTCATAAAAACAACTCTTTTGGACTCGAACTGTTGGTCTAATTGGACAAATTTGATGAAAGAGACCATTCCAAAGCTTTTAATAGCTCAGTTTAGAAGAGAGACAGAGTGGAATAGAACAAATTGTCAGAAAATGTATTTTCCCTTCAAAATACACTTAAAACAACATGAGAAGGCAAAAACAATACATATTCATAGTTTTTGAAGGTGCATCCTATATTTTATCTTTCATTTCCCTTAAAACATGCCTTAAAATGAACAAAATATCAATATTCGTCCAATTTCTAAATAATCTTATAAGAAATTCATCACAACATTTCATCATTAACAAAAAAAGTCAACGAACTTTCAATGTTAAAACGTTAAAATGACACTTTGAAAGGATCCGATCATACAATTTCTTAATACAGACCTTCCTGTGTGCAACATCCATTTCAATATATTTCATTTTATTTTATAATTATCATAATTTATGAAGACCATACAAACTAAATTTAACAGTAACTATCACGGCATGATCACGTTTCTATTCTTCGAGAAACAATATTTTCAAGTAAATACAATTCATGGAAATTATAAATAGAATTTCCATCTAATATGAAACACATACTTCATATCTACCTTTTTAACTCTTAGAAATATCTTTGTATGCTTACTTGTCTATTTATACGCGGTGCAACATTAAACATTTTTCATGTTATTTTCTTACAGTTTCTTGTTTCTCATAAAATTTGAAATTATTTTTCATTATTATTTTATACTTACTTAGAACTTATTAAAAATGAAATTATTCAAGAATCTCAATAACACAGACACACACACCGTTTTTCATATCGACACATGCTGCACATAATTATTTATATTAAAACATTCGAACGTGTGTTTTAATGTATTTTTAAACAAAAAAGTGCATCCGTTTCTCTGTGTATATGAGGAGAACACCAAATGCAGTTCTAAATACGCACATGGGGGTGTTTGTTTGTTATTTGTTGAATTTTTATTCTAAATTTTTTTTCTTCGTTCACTCAATTATTTTTTTTTTAATTTATCTCACACTTGCTCCATCCATATGGGAGTGTGTGTTTTTCTGTAATGTTAAATTAGTGTTTGTGATTTACATTGTGCACACATATGTGAAATGTGGATTCTCGATACCACATGCATGTGTTTATTTTAAGTTGTTTAAAAAAAATATAAATAATAATGAGAAGAGATGACTTTTCAGAGAGATTTCGTGGTTTAAATTTTTGAAGATGATGATCACTGTGATGAAATGTAAGAATTAAATTATGATTGTAAGTGCATTTTGAGGAATCGATTCAAAGTCATATATATCTTAATTTTTTTTTTTTTAATTTCCAGATATTGGTTTGAACTCGTTAGTGTGCGGTTCAGAAAACTGGATCCTAAGTACATACCTGGTGGCATCGTAGAAGTCCTAGGACAACATACATATACTATTAAAGACGAGAATAGTGGAACAATAACGAAACTTCACGCCAACAATATATAGCCAAACTTAGTTTTGCGATGATTTTCCTATGATAGAGTTACGTTAAATTATAGAGACATAAGAGAATATCGGAAGAAGGTTCCGAATAAAACGCGAAAAAGAAGTTGAGAGTTGAAAACATATGCCCAACGAAAATAATAAGACTACTTTATTTCTTTTCAGATGGAAAAGGTACAAGAGATCCTCAAACAAATGGTAATGTTCCTAAATGTGGCAGAAAAACAATTTGGTCCGACAAATTCTGATGGAAACGCATTCTGAAATCCGGGAAGCCACCGAAAAGCCAAAAACGTTAAAAGGAACTGGCGATCAGGCCCCGGAAGAAGCAACCTCACACTCGTCTTCATACGTGACATCATCAGATATGATGTGCTGCAGATTGAGTCTGAAGACGAGGACGTTGAAGAGCAGTCAGTGAACCAGTCTGTAGAGTAAAGAGAGACGGTGACTCATGGTGAATTGTCTACTGCCTGCTCAAAGTTTATGACATCAAGCCCATCCCAATAACGTCATTCATCCAAAATTTCAATGGAAAATCACTCTAAAAATTCCTCCGATAATTATTCCGTACCTTCATTACACAAGTCAACATAAACTCACTTAAAATTACTCTCATACGAACATTTTGAGTGTGTTTTTTTTTAGTTTTCTGATTATATTTTAATTCCATGTGTGTGAGTATTTGAGTGAGATGAAAATAATAATAATAATTACACTTTAAATTATTTTGAATCAGTTTAGAAAAGTCCTGCAATGAGTTAAGACGCTTAAAAAAAGAAAAATTAAGGAAAAATATTCAATTAAAAACCATTTTTTTAATAATTAAATTTTACAAGTGAATGAAAAATATTAAACAGAAAAATAAAATAATCATTGATGAATTTTTTTATAACGGTTAAATTTAGAGAACCGAAAATTCTTAGAAGAATTCTTATCAAAAAAAATTAAATTAAATTTTAATTAAAAACATTAAAATTAGTGATTAAATAATTAAAAAAAAATATATTGAACTTAAAAAAATAAATAAATAAAAAAAATACACGAGGATACAAAAAAAATCAAAAACATTGAAAAAAGTAAGTCACAACACAATAAAAAAATAAAACGTGGATCGATCATTATTTTTTTTCATTTTTTTTATTAAATTTACTCTAACGTACATTAAATTCGAAAATAAAATAAATTTATTTTTGTCGTTTAATTTTAAATTTATAAATAAATGCAAAAAAAAATTAGTCGACCTTGGTCTTCTGACCAAGAAAAATTACAAGTCATACATTTATTTGAAATAAAAATAAAATTTTATATAAAGGTATTTTAAAATAGTACAAAATTATTTATTTATAAATTTTCTTCTTGTTCATATTAAATAAAATAATACGCGAATCAACCTGTTCTAAGTGTGTCACGCGCTGAAACGTGCAAATTTGCCAAAAAATCAAACATTTTACAGAAAAATAATAAAAAAAGGACGTCATCACAATAATTATTATTATTATTTTGTATCATTTATTTAGAAATAAGGAGGTAAATTCTGTCAAAAAATTTCAAAAAAAAAATTGTATCACAAAGAAAAATAAATTTAATTAAAAATATTATTTTGTTATTTTCATACATTTTACGTCGTTATGTAAATAAAACAAAAAATAAATCGCAATCAACTTAGATCATGTGAAAAATATTTTTTTCCTACCCTCAACTTAGAAAAAATAATAATTATTTTTATTATTTTACGTAAATATTTGATGCTCTTCGCGGAAAAATACCTGTTGGCATCAACAGCGTGTAGTTTTCTTTGTAAAAATAATTAAATACGTAAATAATGAGAAAAACAACAAAATTGAGATGAAAATATTTTGCATTTACGTTGAATTAAAAAAAAAAAAATGAAAAAGTGAGAGAAGTGTGTGACATTCCTCGATGTAAAATCAAGAATTTTGATGAAATGATGAATAAAAGTGAAAGAAAATAATCAATGAAATGAGTGAATGAATGAAAATTTAATTTTGTGACATGTGGACATGAAAAATTTGGAAACAGTCAACATGAAAATTTAAAGAAAGTGCATTTTCATGACTATCATGATAGAAATTTTGATATAGAAACCCTCAGAAATTAATTTTACTCAATATCCTCAAATGTCAACGTCAGATCAGATCAGATTTCTAGGGCGGCTATTAAACCTGCACTCAGGCCATCAGTCGGGTCCATTGTGCATTACCGTTACCATCATGCAAGGGACTTAGGTTTTATCCTTTCATCCCAAGCAGTCACAACTTTTATCTAGCCTTTAACTCAAATTGAGCAGCCGGAAAAAGGGACATTTGAGATTGTAAAGTTAAATGGCTGGAGCGTGAATCGAACTGCCAACCTTAAGATTGATAATCTAACCCGCTAACCACTTAGCTTACATGGAACCTGTCCCAGTAACCTCATTTTTTATTACAATTAAAAAAAAAAGTAAAACAATAAAATAATTTCGCATCACAACGAGACAAGCCGGTTAAAATTTAAATAAAACAATAAAAAACAAAAATCATTGTTATCGTACTTCGCGTTAAAAAAATAAATAAATAAGATTTTTCCCCCAGATTTTCAATTAATTTTTTTTCTCTCCCAACATTTAACTAGAATGAATTGTGAACAACACAAAAAAAAACAAGCAATTAACATTTTTAACGTATTTTTTTTGTTATTTGTATATTCGAGGAGGTCGTCGTATTTTCACTTTGAGTGGTTCATTAACGATACTAAAAGTAATCATATGATTTTTTTTATTACGTTATTTGAAATTTTTTTGAAAAGTTAATTGACCCACAAGATATTGACTGGCCATTTTGTAGACATTACAAGCATTGTCTGAAAATTAATTTTTTTTGGAACACAATTAAAATATTTTTTTTAACAAAATAATAATAATAATTTTAATCAAATCCAGACAGTTGAATTGGATTGGATTTGCTGCTCGAAAAAAAATAAGTGATATAAAATCGATATGTTAATACGAATTTTTTTTAAATCAGCATCTATATTTAGAGCATCGATGAAAAATGATTTTGTTTTTTTTTTGTTTTTTGAAAAATATGAGAGTATTATTAAAAATAAATATTTAATAAGTGGTGATCGATAAATTGAACTAATTTTGATTTATCAAGAAGAAATGTTGTTTGAATTTTTTGAGTTTCTATTTTAGAGGGGATTTTTGTTTTTCAATGAAATTCAAATGATTTTTTTCAAGCAACCTGTAAACATCTGTTTTGTTTCAATTTTTTTCAATGAACACCTACCGAAACGTGTTTATATCAGGGTAATATTAAATTTTTTTTATTTTATTTGAAGTCAATACAATTTTTTTCCAAGAACTGTTTTCAGGTCATGAAACTGATTTGTTTAAATTTAAAAGGTGAAATTCAATGAAAATACTCATTAACCCGAATTGGCCGATGATTCAAAAAAAATGATTTTTCTGATAGCTCACATGATCAGGAACAATATTTTTACACGACTGTGAACCCTTTGAACATTAGTTTTTGGAATTTTCATATAAACTTGTTACTTGTACGTCCAGTTTCTTTCAATTCGGGTTAATTTTTTGAATTTCACATAAAAAATACACAAAATTTCTAATACTTGAAATTTTTCATCACGTTTAACGTCCTACAAAACCGAAATTCATTTAAATCTGATTCAAAAGTCATAGTAAAAAAAAGAAAGTTCATTTTCCTTTAAAAATCAATCAAAATTTTTTACATTGTATGATATCACAACAGGCTATGACATGCCTTTCAAACACCTCACCATCTATTTATTCTCATTAATTAATTAAAAAAAAGCGTAGAATCAACCATGACACAGCTAAAAACCGGGAAGTAAAATATTCATTTCATTTCATTTCACAACTTGAGTTACAGGAAAAAAAAACAGAGAATTTTCATGTTAGTGAGAGTAATCACCAAGTTGATGCGTCAACAAAAACAGATCATTATTTCTTGAAAAACCACGTTGTGTTGTTGCCTTTTAGTATAAGCCGACCGCTTGTTGATTAGTAAGTGTAAAAACCACTGATCAAAAACAAATTTTTACTTTGAATTATTTTTGGCACAAACCTATTAAAATATACACGGGGACTAGAAACAAAGAAAATCACCTATAAACAACCACTGTGTACGGATGGATACACGAGGAAAAAGACCGAAAAGTGTAAACAGAGAGTTAAATACTTTTGGCCACTATCCAATAAACTATAAATTTTCCCTCTGACGCACTTTTATTTTAAAAATTTTTGTTACAGTAAAATTATTTTTAAATCATTTTTGAAAACAGGTTGTTTCACCTCTAAGTAAGTGCAAATTGCTTTGAATAGGGAAGACCACCACCACCTTTAATATTTTTAAATAGAATTGCTAAATTAAAATGTTGTTGCCGGATATTTTTTTATTAGAGATATTTACTCTCTTGTCTTGATATTTATAGATGGTGTACAATTGTAAAAATCTATTTTTAATTTTTTTTATTATATTTATAATAATAATAAAAGTAAATTTAATTTAAATTTATTGCAGGTAAAAAAACATCTATTTTGGGAATTGACAAGGGAAATTTAAGTGGAATCATCATGGTCCACGAAATTCAGGGCGTACCAGAAGAACTCTACAATTTAACACAATTAGCTGAGGTATCTTTAGCAGCCGGTAAATTGCCATATCAACCAAGAGATTATCCAGGACAGTTCAAACAACAACAGGAAAATACATGTTTCTACCAAATGAATCATAATAACAATAAAAATTTAAATGGATATTTTGATGATAAGCATGAGTCATGTCATGATGATAAGGTACTAAATTACAGTACAAGTACAAAGAAGAAATGGAAGAATGAGTGGGAGGAGGAGAATTTTTATCAACTTCACAATAGAACAACATACGACACTTATGATTACCAGCATACATCGAGTTATTATGCAATGGCACCAAGCACAGCTGCAAACATGATATGTAACACCTTATCACAACAACAACAGCAACATAATAATAATAACAATAACACTACAAACTCTTATCAACATCACCTAGAAAAAAAATATGAATCATCATCATATGGAATTAAACAAAGTACTGATAGACATTCTTCTGCATCAACGACAGAATTGAAAATGAATAATTGCGACAATAGTAGACGAAACTCTCTCGTGTCAACATCATCTTCACATGCCTCAGCATCATCGTCCTCGTCGGATGATGACTCGTCGCATTTCAGTTACACCCATAAAGTATTTGATAGGAAAAAGATTCGACGTAACATGGATTATGTGACAAATGGTAATGAGGATCACAGTTTAACGAGTAGTTGTATGACAAATAGCAGTAATTGCACGAATGACAGTCTCTCGGATCATGGAAGTGTTGAAAGTGGTGCCGAGGAAATTCATACATGCCCTGAATGTGGAAAGAAATATTCAACTTCATCGAATTTGGCAAGGCATCGACAGACTCATAGGTGAGTGACAATGAAAATTTCATTTCAAATTTCACAAAAGTCAATTTCGCTTATTCAGACTCAGAATATCAATTTTTTATATTCAATTATACAGTATACTTTCTCGTATTTCTCCCTCTCATATTTCTTCCCTCCCGTATTTCTCCTGATTTCAAATTTGACAACCTCTCATATTTCTTCAAAAAGAGAAATATGGGAGGTTGTCATTGAACAATTAACGGAAAAAATGTAGTCAGAATCGCGTATTTTCCAATTAAAAATAATAAATAAATTTATGTTCACTTTTTACAACGTCATTTTTCTAAAATCAATGTTATAAAGTTCAATTATTACCACTAGAATAAAAAATTTCTATTGAAAATTCAAAGATTTCTTTGAAATTCCCATATTTCTCTTTTTTCCCATATTTCTTCTAAGCGATCCCCGAGGTGAAGAAATATGAGAGGGGATACTGTATTTATATTCAATTTAATTTCAGATCCTTACAAGACAAAAAAGCACGCCGCTGCCCTCAATGTGACAAAGTTTACGTTTCAATGCCAGCATTTGCCATGCACGTTCGAACCCACAGTCAGGGATGTCAATGTAAATATTGTGGAAAGACATTTTCACGTCCTTGGCTACTTCAAGGTCATATAAGAACACACACAGGTAATTTTTTTTTGATTTCAATTTAAAATAAATTAAATTTAATTCCTTTCATTTAAATTTCCAGGTGAAAAGCCATTCAAATGCGAAAGTTGCGGCAAATCATTTGCAGATAAATCGAATTTGCGTGCTCATGTTCAGACACATTCAAACATCAAGCCATACGAGTGTTCAAGGTGTTCCAAGAAATTTGCATTGAAATCCTACTTGTACAAACACGAGGAATCATCATGTATGCGGAATCACATGAAAAATGGAGGACAAACCGAGAAACCAAATCGACGCAAAACAAAAGACAACAAACAACAAAAACACAATGAAAATCCAAATCCAAGTAAAGCTCCAATGACAAAGATATCGAATTTAGTGAAGTATAACAGTGAAAAAAGTAATAATAATTTTAGCAATAACAATAATAATATTGATAGTCAATCAATTTCCATTACAAAATCTCTCGTTAAATCCCGAATTCGGGAAGTTCTCGAAGAAAATAGCAGAAAATCTGCGGCTGCCCTTGCAAATTTCCAACAAAACGCATCAAAAGTCGGCAAAATCATTGATAACCGAATTAGTGTCATTCGAACAGTGAATAATTACAATGAAAATTTCAGTCCAGTTGTCGTTGAACCGTTAAATTACGTGACGAAACCTCAGAATTTTTACAAGGAAAATATTTTGACTTAAATAATTTAAATTTAACATTTAATTTAACAATTAATTTTAATTGTAATTTTAATTTAAACTGTAATTTTAATTTTTTTTTAATTTAATTCTATTTTTGTTGTAAAAAATTAATATATTAAATTTTTTTGTTATCAAAATGAAAAAAAAAATTGAACAAAAATCATGGACGAGAATGTCTAGTCTTAATTTTATAATTTCATTGTTTTGAATAACTTAATTTTATTTTTAATTTTTATTTTAATTTAAATTTAATAATTTTTGTATAGTATTTTTTAATAAGTATATCAAAATGTGTCTCATTAGTTTGTAGGTAACACAAAATGTGATCATGAATTCATTTTTTTTTATATTTAGTGTAGAACTAAGAAGTTTAAGTATTAAAAGTTACAAGGAAACAAAGAAAATACATTTTAGAATCGTCAGTTAGGGAATTTAAATTTAAATTTTGAATAAGAGAAAAAAGGCCGAATTGTGCAATATATTAAAAGGTCGCCAATCAAAATGAGAGTAAATAAGATGGAGATAACATAAGACATGGACATGTAAATGAAAAAAAAAATAAGTTCATGTCTTATTCATAGGATTAAAGTTAAAATTAAGAGTTTCATTTAAGACTTTTATTTTAAGATTGTATTATATTAATTTTAACTGCTTAAAGTTTTTGGTCAAATAGTATTTAGACAATAATTAAGCTTTTTGATGTAGATTTTTTATAGTATTTTTATACCCACAATGAAATTTTTGTACATTTTTTATATTGAAAAATATAATAAACAGCTAAAATACCAAAGAAAATCCTGTAAAATGTTGTTTTTTTTACCTTTTCAATATAATTTAATTCAATAAGACAAGAAAATGTAAGTTGAGATCATCAAAAATGCTAAACAAGAAATTTCAAGTCGCATTTCAAGCTAAATTTTTCCCTGATATAATAATTTTGCTTATCCCATCCAGGAATCGTGATGGTGATGGAAAGTTCGACATACACCACATATGAAATATCATTCATTTTCTTACAAGCATGTTCTTGATTGAACAGATCGTTGATACATGGAAAATTTTCATAACAGAATTTGATGTTCATTGCATACATTTTGGATGAAATGAAGGATATTCACTTAAAATTAAAAAATTGAATTTACCTTTTGACCTTATGTTATTTTTTTTGTTTTAAAATCGTTCAATGAGGACCTTAAAGTTTGAATTTCTCAATTTACAAGTTTAATGCTCTTAAAAGCGGTAAAGAATCGTTTTCACTTTTGTGTCTTATTGGTCCGTTGAAGTCTTTCATTTAAATATACTTACGATTTGTATGTGAACATGAGTACATGATAAGTACTTGGCACAAGTACGAGCAAAATAAGGTACGTCATATTAATAGGAATACAATCAGTTTTGGAAAACATAATTATACTTTAAGCAATATGAAAAAAAATTATAGACTTGCCTCACATTTGTTTTAAAGATCATCCCCCTTTCATATCTGAAACCAATTCAACCTTCTTACGCTGCAGCTGTTGGTTAAAAACATCCGGAAAAATCTTCTACTGAACGAGTGATTTTTTCAAAATTGGCAAAAAAAAACAGTTAACGTGTGAATAACGTCTCGTAAACGCCAAGCAAAGGTCCTCATTGGCCAAGTGAATCACTTGACACAGTGGGGCATTTTCAACTCTCCGTGTAAAAAGCAGGGATGGATTGACGAACAGGCCAAGACGGGCTCAGTCCTCCTAATATTCGAATATTTGTATGATAAAATTCTCTTGTTAGGCGAAATTTGGCTTTTATATGTATATTTGGCCTCTTAGAACAAAAAATGTGTATCCACGCCCCCCATCGCCCCCTAAAATGAGATTATGTGACTCCATTTTATTGTTCTTTGAAACTCAAAGGTCAAATGTCACATTCAAAGGAATTGTAAGTGCAAAAAAATCCCCGACAATGCTTCTTATTACCTTTCAAAGTAATAAACAATAGAATTCGATGAAATAATTAAATTTAATCACAATTCCCAAGTCATAACGCGTCACACAAAAATTTTACTCGTCATCCCTATTTTCACCAAAAAAAAATATCACATCTCAAGACATCTCATCAATTAATCTCTCACTTTAGAATTTGTTACAAATAAACAAAAAATAACACTCAATGAATCAAACAAGTCAAATGAAATGTGTAAAAAAAAACATTTTCATTCATAAAATTTTGTATGTCAATTCTATAGAGCGTGTGTGACAATGAGCGTGTGTGTTATCTTCACATTCATTCATTATAATTACATTTTATAAATAAATAAGAAATAAAAAAATTTCTCTGAGAATTTCCATCATCGATCACTTTAAATTCCCTTCAATCAACAAGACAACTCTATTTTAAGTCATTCGGAGTTTAGCTGTTCCCGGGAACAGACGAAAAATATTTTTGCTCTTCCGCATTAAAAATTTTATTTTAATTTAATTTTTTTTATTACATTCATTTGAAATTGAAATTTAGTTCTTGAATTTAATTTGATTCATAGATTCAAGGAAAAAAAGTGATTTTTTTCAAAGAATTCGAAATAATGACAGTGTTTTGATATTAAAACAAGAAAATAAGAAGAAATTTAATATTTAAATTTAATAAAAAAGTATTTTATTTAAAAAATTACTTAAAATTCAAATGAAAGGTGCATGAAAATTTGTACAAAATTAGAATTAAGTCATTAAACGCATTGCACACACATGTGTGTGAGTGTGTGAATGGAATTTTCAGTCCATTACATTAAAACATTAAAAAGAAAGAAAATTATACAAACCACTTAATGAAAAACTGAAAATTACTTTGATCTAACAGGAATTTAAAGTTCAAGAAATTCAAGTAAAATTACATTGAAAGAGTTAACGAAAAAAAATTATAACATTAATAAAAAGAGTGAAAAATAAATTGTGTGTGTAAAATACTAAGAAGAATTGATTGAAATTATCAGTAACAGATATTTTTTTATTGTATTTACTCAACCAAAGTGGATTCGCTAACTCACGAGATAAGACTGAACATCAATTTAACGGATTTTATGTAAAATCATCGAATTCTTGGAAGAAATACAAAAAATAACAGAAATTTTGGATCAAAATCCTGGATTTCAATTAAATTTATCACAATGAGGACTTATAATAAAATGATGATCGCTCTTGTAATGATGGCAGTGGTTAATGCTGCTTATATTGGGGTAAGAATTCGCTTTAAATGAAAAAAAAATTACTTGTAATGTTAAAAGTGATCTAATCACATGGCTTATCAGTTGATTTTGTTCTAATTTTACTATGAATTTATAATTATTAAAGGAAAAAATGTGTCTTGTCTTATATACAAACTTTTGTATTGCTTTGAAATTTTTACATGCTTTATGTATTATCGGAAGTAACATTGACCAATACATTGTCGTCGAACAAGGGGTTACTGGGTCAGAGAAATATTATATAAAGTTTGTTATTTTTGGGTACATTTTAGATTGAATTTGTACTTTTGATGAGTAAGTTGGAAATTGTTGAGGAAGGTTTGTCAAAAAAAATTTACTTAAAAGTGCATCTAAGACTCAATTAATAAAGCACATGAGCTCATTTAAGAGAATATCCGTTAAAGTGCTCACACTGTAAATTGAAAATGCCCTGAAATTCAAGAAAGTTCAAATGGGACTATTTTTTGTGAATTTGAGTGCTAACAGTTGCGTTACGAGGATGACGTAGCTGTCGATTTTGCGACAGGCGTCAACAAACCGAAGAGCAATTTGTCTTATTCAAAAATTGTGATCACTCATATAATGCGAATGTCGCCCTGCGAGTAGTTTCCAGGTCATTTTCAAGTTACAATGTAGGCAAACGCAATTTTTCTCAATTAATCTTGTTCAAGCGAAGTCTAGTAATACAAAATCATTAAAAAATATTAAATTGTTGTTCC
Organism: Culicoides sonorensis; assembly: GCA_900002565.1. Lineage (NCBI taxonomy): Eukaryota > Metazoa > Arthropoda > Insecta > Diptera > Ceratopogonidae > Culicoides > Culicoides sonorensis. The sequence goes on along the minus strand of LN483449.1, from coordinate 535,324 downwards.
AATTCCCCAATTTCCGTCAATAAAACATAATTCAAACGATCAATTAATTACAACAGAACACAAAATACCAGACCAAAGACCTATAAGATAATATCTTGATTATTATTTCTAGTCATAATTTATGAGACATCATAAAAAAAACTTAATACTAATAAAAATCGATCGAAGTTCACATGAGGTTACATGACTTTTATTACAAATTGACATGAGACTTGATCTTACAAGATGATGATTATCCAAAAAAAAAAAATTATAAATAAATAAATAAGAAGAAACAGACGATTTGTCTTCAATTAAATTTAAAATGATCTTGCATCACATATTTAGAACAAATTAAATTGCGCGTAACACACACTCACATTACACACTTTAACTCATTCTCACATATCCCATATCAGATACTTGATACTCAATTAAAAAGTATATTATTATTATTATGTGTTAACAGCTTTTGAAATATTAATTAATCTGAGATGCATTCAATTTTTTTGATTATTATTATTATTATTGCTCTACAAATTATTATTATGTGTTAATTAAAATTGATTGAAATTAATATCACATTAAAATTATGTCTTTACATTTTCTTTCAATTTTAATGATTTATTCCAAATGTTATAATTTTTTTTTCAATTTCAAATTTCAATAGGATATCAATTTACATAATAACGAAAATGAACTCCATCGTGTTAAGAGAGAACCTGCAAAGGGTAAATTTCGGGGTCAAACGCAATCACAATACATGAATTTCGGAACAGAGGAAGATGGAAAAGCAGAAGCTGAAGCGACGGTTACCTCTTCACGTGCAACAGTAGCAGGACGGAATGGCATGGGTCAAGCTCAAAGTCAGTCATCAGGTGCCGATTGTTCAGATTGTTATGGGTCTGGTGGTGTCAGTGGTGGTGGTGATCATTATGCTGATATTCAAAGACCAGATCCATTGACAAGCGTTTCAGATGGAAGAACGATTCAAGATTCAAGTCGATATCCGAATGGACATCAATCACATGATATTAGTGGAGGAGGAAGATATATTCCAGGAGGGGCGTTAGTGACGGGTGATACTAGGAGGCCTGGAACAGTTGTCGATGCACAAGGTAGACCAATTGATACGAGATTTGAGGACCATTCAAATGGAAGACCTCCAACGGGATATGTGCCAGGATATCCTGGTGGAAGGTAAATTTAAGTTAACTTTTATATGAAATATATTATATTTTAGTAATTATAGACCTGGTGATGTGATTGGTCCAGATGGACGTGTCATTCAAGGAGGAGTTGTCCCAGGTGCTGTTGATTCGAGTGGAAGACCAATTCACGGAGGTACCACACAAATTCCAGGTCAAACATTGAGGTAATTTATCCATTTAGTTCTATATTAAAAGTTGAATGAGGACTTATGAAATTCTTAATTTAGACCAATTGGAGGTGAATCAATAGGAGCTGATGGAACACCATCTCTGACTTTAGACTCACAAGGAAGACCGATTCAAGCAACTACTCCTCAATATGTTGATGCTCATGGACGTCCAGTTGATAGTCAAGGAAGACCTATTCAAGGAGGAGTCACACAAGTTCCAACTCAGACAACTACATCTCAGTTTGTTGATTCTCAAGGCCGCCCAGTAGATAATCAAGGGAGATTATTAGATGCCCAAGGAAGACCAATTGATCAACAGCAAACTACTCCACATTATGTTGATAGTCAAGGCCGAGTTGTTGATTCTCAAGGAAGACCTATTCAGGGTGGAAGCACACAAGTTCCAACCCAAACCACTACAAGTCAATTTGTTGATGCTCATGGTCGTCCAGTCGATAGTCAAGGTAGGGTTATTGATGCCCAAGGAAGACCTATTCAGGGAGGAACCACGCAAGTGGATTCAGATGGACGTCCTATTGATAGTCAGGGTAGACCTATTCAAGGAGGAATCACACAAGTTCCACCTCAGACAACTACATCTCAATTTGTAGATTCACAAGGCCGCCCAGTCGATAGTCAAGGTAGATTGTTAGATGCTCAAGGAAGACCTGTACAAGGAGGAGTCACACAAGTCCCAAGTCAGACAACTACATCTCAATTTGTAGATTCTCAAGGCCGCCCAGTTGACAGTCAAGGAAGATTATTAGATGCCCAAGGAAGACCTGTACAAGGAGGAGGTACACAAGTTCCAACTCAACAATATGTCGATAGCCATGGACGACCAGTTGATAGTCAAGGCAGATTAATTGATGCATATGGACGTCCTATTGATAGTTTCAGACCAGGCACTCAATTTGAACACGGTCGTGGAGATATTCCAGGTCATCTTGGTGGCGCACTAACAACAGATTCTCAACGTACTCCAGGTTCAACTATAGTCAGTGAAACTGGTTACCATCACACAAAATATCGTGAAAAAACTCATTATATAACTGTACCAGGTACAAATCATACAGTCGTTAATCCAACCGATGGTTTAACAGTTTTAATTGGTACGGGGAATCCTCGTCAAACGGTAATTGGGTCCGATAGCCGATTAGATGGTTCAGGGCCTGTCAAAATATATCCAGGCTCAGATGATGGTAGAAGTAGTCCTCAACAAACAGTTTATGGTAAAGAAGGAGGTTTAACTGTTTTAATTGGGACGGGAGGTCCTACACAAACAGTTCATCATGTGTCAGCAGTGGGTCCTGATGGAAAGCCTTGCATAACAACTGATCAAAGTAAGGAAAAATTAATGAAATTTATCGTATAATTTATTATTTTTTTTTGTTTTTATGAAGGGATACCTGGGGGAGGAGAATACACATTAGGACCTTCACAACAACCAACTCACGGAACTTCTACAGGATATATATCACCTGGACAATATCTACCAGGAACACAAACAACAGCCCAAGTTCCATCTACAGGATATCTCACACCAGGTCAGCAATTACCAGGAACACAAACTGGTCAAATGCCATCAGCAGGATACCTCACACCTGGTCAACAATTACCAGGAATACAAACAACTGGTCAAATGCCATCAACAGGATACCTCACACCTGGTCAACAATTACCGGGAACACAAACTGGTCAAACGCCATCCACAGGATATCTTACACCTGGGCAGCAGTTACCAGGAACACATACTGGTCAAATGCCATCAACAGGATATCTTACACCTGGTCAACAATTACCAGGAACACAAACAACTGGTCAAATGCCATCAACAGGATATCTTACACCTGGTCAACAATTACCGGGAACACAGACTGGCCAAATTCCTTCCACAGGATATCTTACACCAGGTCAACAATTACCAGGAACACAAACTGGTCAAATGCCATCAACAGGATATCTTACACCAGGTCAACAATTACCAGGAACACAAACTGGTCAAATGCCATCCACAGGATACCTCACACCTGGTCAACAATTACCAGGAACACAAACTGGTCAAATGCCATCAACGGGATATCTTACACCTGGCCAACAATTACCAGGAACACAAACTGGTCAAATTCCATCCACAGGATACCTCACTCCAGGTCAGCAATTACCTGGAACACAACATCAAGTTGTTGGACCTTATCAGCATCAAGGAGGTCAGATCCCAACAGGAGGCACAACTGGACATTATGTTCCTGGTGGTACTCAAGGCACAGGAGGTAAAAATCAAAAGAGGAATCTTTTATTTGATTTACTACAATATTTAATTAATTTAGGATATTCAACTCCAGGCCAACAGTACCCGACTGGACCACAAGTTTTGGGTCCTTCATATCAACCTGGTTCTTCTGGTGGTTACTTAGCACCAGGACAGCAACAATTAGCTCCTGGAATTCATCCTCAAGGTGTTGGGCAATATAAACAACCAGGAAGTCAAGTACATACAGGGCAATATGTTCCAGGTACGCAAGGAGGTAAATGTTAAAATTCATAATTAATGTATTATGATAATTTAAAATAATTATAAATTAAAGGATATGGAACGCAGACTGGTGCATTACCAGGCACTCTTCCTACTCAAGGTCAACAATTTGGAACAGGTTTTAATTAAAAATTAATGTTATATTTCAAGTTTTAACGATTATGATTTTGCAGGATACCCATCGACTTCTGGAAAAGTTTATATTCCAGGAGTTGGTTATGTTGATCAACAACCATCAGGACAATACCCAACACAACCTGGTTATCAACCAACGACTCAAGGACAACAACAATACACAGGTGGACAGCATACATTACCTGGAACTGGAGGTATATTATTCGAAATATTTTTAATAAGCAAAATCATTTATTTATTTATGCAGGTTACGTTAATGGTCATGGCCAAACAACAGGACAGTTACCTGGAACAACAACGAGTCAAGGAACTGGTGAGATCTCTTACATTTTGAAATATTATATTCATTAATTGTCCGACTAAAGGTTATCCTGGAACGTCTGGACCTAAAGTTTATGTGCCTGGAGTGGGATATGTTGATGCCGGTCAACAGCTTTCTTACCCTGTAGGGCCAGGAACCCATCAGCAAGGTGGAACTGGCTATCAACCATCTGTCACGGGTGGTCAGCAATATGGAGCTGGACAACTAGGTGTACCTGGTACAGGAGGTGTTTCGACAGGTTAGAAATTAAATTTTATTAACAAATCAAAAGTATTCAAATAATGTTTAAAACCAGGTCAACAAACTTCGTCAGGATACCTAACACCAGGTCAACAACTTCCGGGAACACACACAACAGGTTACGTAAATGGATATGGAACACAAACTGGTGGATTACCAGCTGGTTCAACTACAGGACAACAAATTGGAACTGGTGTGTTGAATATAAAGCACAGATTTATTTAAAAATATTTCAAATTCTAATTTAAAACAGGATATCCATCAACTGCTGGCAAAGTTTACATACCAGGAGTTGGATATGTTGATGCTCAACAACAACCTACTTACACTCAATATCCAGGAGCTCAACAACCAGGCGGTACCTATGTACCTGGAATTCCAAGTTACAGTCAAGTTTTAGCTCCAGGCCAAGTTCAACCAACTTACATTCCAGGTCATGGTCAAGTAATCCCACAAACAAGTGGTGGAAGTATCATTGCCGAACCAGGTGCTAAAGTAACTGGAACAGGTACAAGCAGTAAGGAACTTGAAAGTGGTGAAGTACCAGAAGAAGATGACGATTCATATTCTCAGGCTGAAACATCCATTAAAGAAGGTGAAGTTGTTGCAAGCGCTCAAGGAAGGAAAAATGGTGGAACAGCAAAGACTCAAGTTTCAGGTTCATATAAGGAAGGTGGAAGTTTTAGTGCGAGTGCACAGACATCTGACTCAGATCGAGGAGCACAAGCTCAGGTATTATATTGAACATAATAAAACTTAATCAAATTCTTAATTCGAACGATAAATTGGTCATAGGTTCAAGGCGGAAAAGATGGAGCCATGACCTCAGCTCAAGGAAATGGAGGTGCAGCCCAATCACAATCTCAATTGTCAGTTAATGCTAAAAATGGAGCCACTTCTGCAACTGCCCAAAGTTCAGGTACGTATCATAATCACTTGAAATATAATTTAATTCTAATAATTAATCAATTTAAAGGTGTCAAACATGAAAGTCAATCTGAAGTAGAGGCAAGTGAAAAAGGTGGATTAGCAGATGCACAAGCTGAAGGTCCTGGACGTACCTCGTCACAAGCTCAAATAGGTTTCAAGCCAATTGATGAAAATGAAGTACAGGAAAATCACATTTTCAATGGAGGTGGCCAATCATCTGCTTCATCATCAAAATATTCTGGTCAAAGTCAATCGCAAATTAATGGCAAATTTAAGTGAGTTGAAAATTAATTTAGTTTTTAAACATTATTTATTTTATTACAATCAATAGATATGGAATTTCCTATCATGGAGCTTCTCAGAGTGCATCAGGTTCAAAGGATCACGTAGCAAAATATCGTGAACAAAATAAATTGGTATTCCAAAAGATTTCATCGCTGCAACAAGCGACCAAGTAAGATTTAATAAATATGTTGACATTTATTTATTTAAAATGAATTTTATTTTATAGAAAAACCGAAGAAGATTCACAAACGTCATCAAGTACACAACGAAGATCTCAACAAACTACATCATTTGACGTGTCAACCACCAAAAAGCCTGATCAATACACTGCCGATCCAGAAGAATACGACGATGATGATGACGAAGAAGAAGATTACGAAGAACAAGAATATCCCGAAATGGAACGTGAAGGTGGTCCAGTGATCGAAACAAAATCAAGTACTACAATTGATGATAAAGATGATATGGACGAAACTGAGCTACCACTTTCAACTACCACAACTCTACGCCCACGAGTTAATTTCAAAGCACACACATTACCACCGAAACCAAAACTTTTCACTCAAACAAGTCCAGGTCAAAAACAAGCAGCTGTCGTTGCAAATTCAAATGAACCATTCAAAATAGTTCAAACCCAAAATGGACGCTCAGTTTATCATCCACGTACTGCAACACAAAAGTCCACTCCAACAACTACCGAAAAAGTTCCCGATGGATTCAAGGAAATTGAAAAGAAAGGTGTTCCACAATCACTTTCACATAAACAAGAGCGGAAGGAAGTTGTAACGACAAAATTCTTACCATCAAAGGCATCAGCACAGGACATTGAAAAAGGAAAGATGCCAGATAGTTTTGTGACTGTCACAAAACAAATTACCGGAGTCAATGAAGATAATAAGCCAAAATTGCCTGGAATTCCTGGCAAGAACTTTGAATCAACTTATTACACAAAATCCTCGACATGTGGCTACTTTACATTTACTTGTAACATTGTCTATGGAGCTAATGGTAGAAGTAAGATTTGTCGACCAAAACCGCCAACGAATGGAAAGTGTTAAATCAATTTTAACTTAAAACTAACTAAGAAGTGTCATTAAAATACTGCCATTTATATTTTTTTCAATATTTTTTTATTACTAAAGATAGATTTAGCGTTTAATTTTAATATTTTTGAGTAGTTTTTTATATAAACATTAATTTTAAGAGCAAAATTAGTTAAAAACTTAATTTTATGTAATCTCTAAATTTTTTAATACAAAATTAAATATTTGTAATAATAATAATAATTTTTTTTTTTCTTTAAATGGCAAGTAAGTCTTTTAGTTTCATTGTTACATTCATCAGTAAAACATAATAAATTAATAAAAAGTAAAAAAAAAACACACGAAAACTAAATTTAAACAAAAAAAACATTTAATTCTAGAAAAATTCCTATTTTCTACATTTTTTATGTTTATGATTTATCTTTTGATTAACGTTGATTTTCAGAGCTGTTTAATTCTAATAGTTTAACATATGGAACTGTTGTAGAAAATGGGGTAAGGTAAATTTATGTTAAGTTACGGTCATACATCACTTTGTTTATCACTATTGCTGACTGATCCATTGGGAAGGATTCTGAAAATTATGAAATTGATTAAAATATTTGTGGAAAAATTTAAATTTAATCAACAGGTGAAATGAAAATAAAAGTAAAAACTTAAAAAATTAACAAAAAACCAGGCGTTCACACGTGCAAAGAAAACAAAACTCAAGAAAATGCATTTAAATGTTATTATGCATTGACACAATCAAAGTAAACTTTTACTTACAATTTGAAATGAGCATTTAACGGTTTTTTATGACTTATTTGAAATTTTTTTTTTTATTGAATTTTATTCATCATCTGATACTTTGAGTCCATCCAAATTGATACTGCTTGTCATAGAATAATTTCCCTTTGACATGTTACTTGCATTACTTTCATCGTTATATGGTGAAGTTACCATTGACTCATCACCATGCGAATTATTATCAAGATATGTGTTACGTTTTGGTATAAAAGAGTTATTTTGTTTTTGAGACACGGAATAAATGGGCTGAGATTTTTGATTGTTTGAAGTAGATCGACTTGAATTATTATCAAATTTTTGTTTGGCTCGTTCAAAATTAAACGCATTATTGCGTGATTGCATGCGCAAGTCAAAGGAATTCAAATCGGAATCAATTAGAGTGGGTTTTGCATCGGAATATGTTCGTTGATGGGATTTGGCTGGTTTTTGTGAGTGATGCTCGTTATTGGGAGTGACGATTGGATTGTTGTAAGGGATGTGGGAGCGTTTTGAGTCGTCAAAAAGTTGTTTGAGTTCATGGATGTTTGGCTTGTATTCATGTGGGAAGCCAATTTTCGATTTGAAATGCTTGTTTGGACTTGCAGTGTTATTTCTATTAAATTTAATTTAAAAAGCACAGAAATGAACAGACACAAATCACAAGAAAAAGCAGCATTTTAAATGTTAATAAGGATACATTTAAAATAAGCAGCGTCCATCAAAAATGTAAATGAAATGTTAGTTAAAATTACAAGCATTCAAGTAAATTTGTCTTACCTTGATTGAATGTGCTGCATTTGTACTTGAAAATGTTCATTTTGTCCAGTTAGCTCTTCATTTTGCCGCTGCAATCTCTTGACATGTGTCAATGTCGAGTCCAATTCATCTTCGACAGCAGCCAATTCACGTTTCAACTCTTCAACACGAGTTCTCAGTCGTTTCACTTCAGTTTCATACTGATCAGCTCTTCGAACTGCATGTTGCAGCTCTGTGTTAGTTTCGGCAAGCATTTTTTTCATTTTGTTATTTGAATGCTTGACATCGAGTAATTCTTTGGTTTTATCGGCCAGGTCTTGTTGCATTGCACGAATTTCCGTGTCTGTATTTGAAATTGGACGGCCTTTACGTTCAAGTCGATCCTGTAAATCTTGTAGTTCAGAACGTAACTTTTTGTTTTCACGTTCCATTGTGAGCATTTCAGTTTCAAGACGTTCACGTTTTCCCCATTCAGCTGCATTTTCTGCTTGGAGTTTCTCTAATTCAGTTCTGAGATCACAAGTTCGCTTTTCAAGAGATTCACGGGCTAGGACTTCCTCTTGAAGTGAATTATTTGCGATACGAAGTTCGGCACGATGCGTTTCTTGTAATGTCAATAATTCACGAACAGCTTCTTGTTTCGCCTGACGCAATTCTTCACATTTGGAACGTATGTCATGGAATTCGTGTCGTAGTTTTTCAAAATTCTTATGCAACGCGTTCTTTTCTCTGTAAAAATTAAATTCAAAAAAAATATATAAATTTCTTTCACAAAAAAAATAATCAATTGGACTTACTCTCTTTCCAATTGAATCAACTTTTGTGCCTCATCAAGTTTGGCTTGCAACGAATTAACTTTTTCCACCATAAAATCCTCATTTTGATCTTCTTTGGATAATTGTTGAATCAATCTTCGTTCCTCGGCCAATTGCTCATCTTTTGTCATTTGAAGGGAATGTTTAGCGAGTGCTTCTTCAAGTAAATCCACATCATTTTCACTTTTCTTAACGATTATTCCATTATCACTGCTATTCACTTTCGTTACAAGTCCATCTTCAGAATTCACATTTTTAATTCCATCCGAGGACAGCTCAGGTGATCCATTACTTGCATCTTGATTATCTTCATCGCCATTCTTACTAAACTGACCTGCATGTTTAATCATCAGCAAATGAAGTTTCTCCATTTCACGTTTGTAATTTTCTGCATCTTTTCGAGCAGCCTCCAAACTTGCACGAAGTTGCTTGACTTCATCTCGAGCCTTATTACGCTCAGTACGAACTTTACTCCATTTCTCACGCCAATTTTGCGTACAATCACTCCACCATTTCATAGTTTTCTCCATTTGAGCAGCTCGTGCACGGGCTTCCTCCAATTCGCGTTGTCGTTGAGACTGAAAATTAAAATAAAAAGAAAATCATTTTTCACGATACGAAAATGAAAAAATTGTTTTGATGAAAATACCTCTTTGATATCCCATTCTGTTGTGGCAGGTGCAACAGTATTCTGGATGAGATGGTTTTTATTTGTGCTTGATGTGCCTCCCAAACTACCCGAAATATTTTGAGCCATGTTTTCCATTTAAATCTCCTTTTCCTTTAACAACTTTCACTTGATTTTATTTTTAACACAATCAATCAACGTTTTTATTACATTTTCATTTCATTTCACGCTTATTTTATATGAGATTTTCAATTTTGCATCTTTTTTCCTTAATTTTTTTTCTTCAAAATACAATCGATAATCTGACATGACATTTAACAGCGGTATCAAAACAACAGGGCTGTATTTTTTTCGCGACATGACATTTAGAGGCGACTTGAATTTTGTGTCGTTGACAGGTCTTTTTAATTCAATCCTGAAAACGTGTAGCATTCTGTTTTGCTATTTTCAGTAAATTTTAAGGTAAATATTCAGCATTTCAATTGAAATTTGTGATTTTCTTGTGCATTTACTACTCAAATTTGATTATAAATAGTTAGATTTACTTTAATTAATGATGGTATTTTAATATTTTGCAGATAAAATTCTACAATGGCCAAGTCAAAGAATCACACGAATCATAACCAAAGTGAGTGGGAAATTAATTTTGAATACTTTTGAAAAGTGAATTAATTATATATTTTTAAATTATTATTTTAGATCAAAAAGCCCATAAAAATGGCATCACGCGTCCAAAGCGCCAACGTTCAGAATCTACTCGTGGTGTAAGTTATTTTTTGTTTATATAGTAACAATAAATTCAATTGTGATTAACTTGAATTGAATTTTCAGATGGATGCAAAATTCCTCAGAAATCTTCGTTTCTCAAAGAAACACAACGTCTCACGTGAGGAAGCTCAAAAGAGATTCGAGGAACGTAAAGCGAAGAACTTGCCCAAGCCAGTTAAACTATAAATGGATAGTTTTATAAGTTACTCATTGATTCCTGATACGAAATAAAATTTAACATCTGCTTTTATTTCAAGAAAAGAAATTAGTGTTTTTATTATAAGTTTACAATAGAGCGCGGGATGATTTGAGCTTTGTCGAATGCAACCCAAAGTATCTACCTCAAATTATGAATGATCAGAAATTGCTTATGAAACTACTTCTGTATAGCTCTACAAACCTTCCATACATACGTACAAGTTGACCAGGTGCTGAAAGGGCAAAAAAAGATAATTCCAAATATTTTCTGACTCAAAGCGAATAAATTCTTTGTTACTGTTAGTAATCAGAATCATCAAATTTGTCTCCATACTGGCTTTAATTGGCTTAATAACTTATATGGAGAAAAAGGAGATTTACTGTGAATATTTCTGGGCTATTTTTCTCATTTGCTAAACTTCTTAAACATCCTATGAATTTAAATCTAGACGAAATTTGAACATTGACTTGGCCAAAATTAGTATTATTCCTTATTGTTGATCCAGGAAGGGCAAAACTTGAAAAAAAAAACGGTTTAAATTTTCGCTAAGGATCAAGGGGCCAAATTCATAATCAATCAAAATAATTAAAAATCAAATCAAAAAATTTATTAATTCAAAATTTAATACATTTTTTCCTAATTTTTCAATGTGGAATTTTCAAAAAAAAATACTTACTCAAGTCTCCAGTTCGAAATTTCGTGCGAATTGTTGAGTATAATTTAAAGATAATTATTAAACATTTGATTGAAAATGAGTCCAAATATCTGCTGATTCTCAATCAAATGCCCCTTATCTCAAAATTATTTGAAAAGAAATTAATTTTATGTCCAATTCCTTTGCTTCAGACTATTTTTTTTGATTCTGTGACACATTTTTCATCAAAATTGGATGAAATTCATTTGAAAATTGATATCAATTTCAAATTTTTTATTGATGCTTATCTTTTTTTTTCTATTTGAAGCCGATTTTAATGGTCAATAATTTTGAAAAGAGGAAAAAATCTAATATGGCAGTTAGAGTTATAACCTAGGAAGGATTTACGTGGGGGCAAAAGGAGAGCTCATGAGGAGTTGGGTTTTTAGAACTTAACCATGCTCGAAAAACCGTTAAAAACAAAGTGGGAAAATATAACTAATAAATTATAAAGACCTTATGATCCAAATCAAAAATTATGAAAAGCTCATAGGGATATTTTAAGAGTATTTAGTCCAATAGAAACACAGTTTTTTGCCAGAACTTCTTGTTTTTTTATGTTTTGACCTCAGATGACAAAATTGATGATACACAACGTTGCATGTCATTTTAAGATAATTGTTAAACATCCAAATATCTGCTGATCCTCAATCAAATGCCCCTTATCTCAATGCCCCCAATTCTGCTCATATTAGGTTTTTAACTCTATTCAAGGTCATCGTTGAAAATGACTAACAAGTGGAAATTTTGAAAAAACTTTATTTTTTAGCTCTGCACTGATTTTTTAACTGTTTTAAAATTCAATTCGAATTCAATCATAAACTTATTAAAATTTTACTTACCTTTTTTTGTTAGTTTTATCCTCAAATTTCAGGAACTAACTCATCTTGCGTGAAATTTATTTTTTCCACAATTTTTAATTTTCATCTGTAATATAATAATAAAGGCGAAATAAAAGTTAAAAATATATTTCCTTCAAAAAATACAATTTTTATATTGAAATGAATTAAAAAGAGAGTAAAAAAAATAATAAAATTTGAATACTGTTTAATTGACTAACCCTGAAAATAGTTTTTTTTTATGATTGAACATATCTGGCCTTCACGAACCGAGGCCAATCCAGAGCAGCTCTGTAAAGTAATTGAAAAAAAATAAAAAATATGCATCAAAAAAGTTCTTAAATGTTAAATTTTTTAATTTAAACTGGGACTAGGAATCTGAGTCAAGAAAGAAAAAAAAGGGATACAAATTACAATTAAATTTATGACTATTTTTTTATTCTTGATCTTTTGGTTAAAAAAAAATTAATGATTTTGGGTTAATCTCAACTCTAAAGACACATGCCTGATTGGTTATAAGCTTGAAATTATTTTTTTTTTTAATATCAAACTAAAATTTTCTTATACTAATTGATTTGAATATTTAATAATAATATGATTTTGTTTTTTTTTCTATCTCCGGGTGTTTACCTCTCTCTCAATCACCCTCACATTGTACGCATTTTCGTAATAAGCTTTTTTAATTTTTATTACATTCGATCCTGAATGAACGGATGTGCAAGTGCGTGATTTAGTGAGATTCTTTTTGCTGGATCTAGTGCGAAAATTTTGTCAAGCAAGTCACGTAATTGTGTGACTTTTTTGACTTGTTCTTCGGGCAGATTTTGTTGGGCAATCAGTTCAGTTTGCAAATCACGTGTTGGCTTAACTACTGACATCACCACAATTTTTTCCTATGTTAAAAATAAAATTATTTTAGACTAAGCATTTAAATATTGAGACTACATTTCAAAAGAATTTAAAAATAACTGGCTGTCAATATGAAATTTAACTTAAAAAGTAAACTTACCCGTTCGGTTATCTTATCAATTTCATGTGATAAGAAATTGTAATTTGAATCGAAATGTTGTTCTCGGAATTGTCCCTTCCTTATCACTTTATTCGGTATTTTACCTTTCAAATCCATAAAACATTTCAACATTTGATTATTTGACTTGCCACTAAACAATATCTTGCCCGTATATAATTCATAAATTGTACATCCAGCCGACCACATATCGATACCTGCATCATATGGCAATCCCATTATTATTTCAGGTGCACGATAAAACCGTGACACTAAATATGGCGTGATATCGTTATCAGTTATCTTTGACGCCGATCCAAAATCACATAATTTGAGAACTAAATGGGTCTCATTAACAAGAATGTTGTCTGGCTTTAAATCAGCATGAAGAATGCCACATTTTTTAAGTAATTTAAGGGCGAGGAGTAATTGTTGTGTGTAACTACGAACAGCTTTGATGTGTAATCCAACATTTTTTCCATATTTTTTTAGGACTTCACGCAAATTCATGGAAAGTGGTTCCATGACCATACACAAATGTTGCTTGTGGAAAAAATGTCGATATAAACGCATGCAATGATATTTGTCATCAGGATCAGCATCATTTAACTTTTTCAGGATTTCTAATTCGCGTAAGCCTGTTTTGTGCCTGTCATGGAAAATTTATGGTTTTATTACAAATTAGATAAGGATAAGATAAGTAAAAAAAAACTTACATAATTTCATGATTACGGATAATTTTGATTGCAACATTGCATCCACCTCTTGCCTGATCTTTCGCACGGATGACATTACTGAACACACCTTGACCTGTGTAACCAGCGACGAGATATCTGTTGTCCAAAGTTTCACCAATTCTAACTCTGTAATAACCATCAGCATCGTCCCAATTGTCTGTGAGAGCTGGATTGTCTGCACCTTGTTTGCTTGCTGATAAAGTAGCAGGTGACTGTTTAAAATATAAAAAAAAAAATTAATTTCATTAGAAAATTTGAGTTTAAATTTAAATTTAAGTCGAGACGACATTTTACGATTTTTGTTCTTAAACTCACATCGAAATTGGTATCGTCATCTTGTTCAGCAAACATGTCCCATTCCTGTTTTTTGCTTCCAGATTTGTCTTTGTTATTTTCCTCTTTCATTTCTTCAGCACTTGATTCTGTTTCCTTAGGTTTTTCTGGTGTTGGTTTCACATCAAATCGTGACTTGGGCATTATTGGAGGTGTAAGTGATGGTTCATCCTCAAACTTTCGTTTGGGTCTTTTAATTTCTTTTAATGGTGGTGTAAGAGATTTTTTGGAATTCACACTTTTGAATGGTCTCTCCTCAATCTTTTTCTTTTCTGGTGTATTTCGAATTAAGACAATGTCGTCATCTGTGTTATTTGTTGTTGTCATTCCTGGACTTGATGTTGATATATTTGTGTTACTGTCTTCATTGTTACTTGCCAACTTTTTGAGCAATTCTTCTCTTTGCTTTCGTCGACGTTCAATTATTTGCTCCTCATCTTCTTCTTCATTTTCCAAATCAATATCCAAATCGTGAACTTCACTTTCACTACTTGAGTCTTTAGCTGCTTTCAAGCCTTCACTCAGAGAATCCTTGTATTTATCTTGATCTTCTTTTTTCTTCTGATTTGGTCGACGTCGATCATAATTGTCATAGTCCCTACGATCTCTTGAACGTGATCGATATCTATCTCGTCTAGGTGAATAGTTGCGATCACTTCGTCTTTGATCAGGAGAATACTGACGTCTGCTGTTATATCGGTCATAATCTCTTCTATCTTGATTTCTTGATGATTGGTTTCGACTTCGCTCGGGTGAACCTCTATATCGTCCACTTTTATCAGTTTCTCGTCTTTCAGCACTACGATCCTTTTCCCGATTGATTGCTTGACGCAAGTCCTCTTTATTACGATTTTTCTCTGTGTGACGACCCCTTTGTTCACTGATCACTTCTTGACGTCTCCCACGATCACGGTCCCGATCCCGACTACTACTACGATACCTTGTTCTTGATTGTACTGGTGATGGAGACCTTTGACGTCGTTTTCTGCTTGCAGAATGATGTCTTTCAACACCCTTTGCTGCATACTTTTCTCCGCTAGAATCATCCAAAAAGATAACATCATTATCTACCTTTTCCTTTGTACTAAGATTATTTTTTACTGATGTTTTCTTACTACTAACATCAATCACTTCTGTGTCAGAGTCCAAGTATCCAAGACGTGCCTGCAACAGTGCCTTTTGTTTCATCAGTTCTTCCAAGTTCATGTCATCATCGTCATCGATAACGGCCAACTCTGGACTCGCACAATCCTCGACAACTCTGAATAAAACGTAACAAAATGTTAACAGGAAAATTAAATTTCATAACAAATTAAACACTTACTCATCACTCTCCGACTCCGAAGAAACGATTGTCATTGATGGTGCTGCATTAGGATCCAATGTTGCCGTAATAATTTGCACCAATCGGTTTGGATCTGTGGGCACTCCATTTTCCTTTTTCTTTGTACTTGGTTTCTCTTTCATGATATCTGTGAATTTTTCATTGAGAGTTGCAACTTTTTTATCATCTTCCGATACTTTTCGTTTCTTTTCAATTTTTTCCACAGATTTTACGACTTCAACTTTTGTCATAACCTCTTCATCATCACTACTCTTATTCTTGCTATGTTTCTTCTTGTGCTTTTTATGTTTCTTTTCAGATTTTTTCTCCTTTTTGTGATGTTTTTTATGCTTTTTCCCACTCCCATTTCCAATGTGATAACTTTTCGGTGGAGTTTTTCTCGATCTGTTTTCAGATTCATCATTAGAAATTTCAAAACTAAAAAAAAATGTTAGAAAAAAATTGTAAACGATTGTGAACGAAAATGATTGCATCAGAGCAAACATTCAAATAATCCATAAATAAAACTTACTCTTCGTCCATTATTAAAATATTTTATTTGAATTTTATACAAAAGTAACTAATGATGAAGGATTCTTTATTTTGAGCACACTTTCAAGGGATTTGTATCAAATTGAATTCATTTCAACTTTTTTTCCCTTCCAAACACTTCAATTAACAAAAAAAAACTCATGTCAATTTCATCTGTCATATAAACGTCAAACATTCATCACACATGCGTCACTTTTTCCAAATAGGGCAGCAGTTTATTTTGACAAGTCTATCTTCCAATTGGTAGTGAAAACATTGAAGATTCCTGAACAAATTTTGTTAATTTAATTTAAAATTTCATAGTGCAATAACTTTATTTTTTCAATTTTGATACGATTTTCCCTTCAATTTAATTGTCAAAAATCAGTTAAAGCAAATCAGTGATAAATTGTTCAAAGAAATTGTAAATAAATAAAGTCTACAGATAATCATCGTCATGCAATCACAAATCATACATTTTTAATAACATATTGAAAGGGAAATCATAATAAACAACATTTGATAACATCATGAAAAGTGGTAAGTCAAATTATCATTTCAAATAATTTGTTGTAATGACCAAGAAAGAAAACTTGTAAATTTTTTTTCTACAATTCTCACATAACAATAATTATTATTTTATTTTATATTAAATTAACTCTTTCATAATGTACGTACAGTGTACCAGCTGCCTGATTGAGTTATGTCGTGTATGAATTTATTATTATTATTTATCGTGTGTGTTTAGTTGTAGAGAGATCTGACATGATATTTTTAATTTGAATTGATATAAATATATGCGATGTTGTTTTTTTTATTATAAATAATAATATTATTTTATTTTAAATTGGCTCTACATATATGCTTAGTCGTACAATGTTAAGAATTATCTTTGTGTGAGCCTTGATGAGGTTGTACGATGAAGAAGAAGAAAAAGTGAGAAAAAAATTAGTATTATTACTGGTCTGGTCGTCATATATTTGATTTTGGTGACGTAAATGTTTCTGTTTTGTTATGTTATTCATTTAAGAGAAGTATGTTTATTTAAAAAAAAAATATAAAATATGTTGTTGACGAACGACTCAAGAAGAGAGACATCATGATAAAAAGGTAAACACATAGAGATACATTAGCTAATCAAATAAGGTATGGATTGAAATTAAATGAGAAGGAAATGTGAAAATTGGATTGGAGACCCAGACAAGTTCTATTAAGATTATTGTCTGTCAAAACTTGGGTTCAAGGAAGTCATGAAAATGTGACTTAATATTCTTGGATAAGAAGACTGTGAGTCACAGATTTGAATATATTATCGTCAATTACAGTTCTACTTAGTGACTTTGAATTTTTTGGCTGCTGAAGTTTGTAAATTTTATTACCGTGTTGAAATTTCCTACGAATTAAAAAAACTCATACCAAATTTAAGGTGACGCCTTGTACAAATGCCACCTTTCATTCATTGACGTCCAGGTCTAAGCCGATGGAAATTTGTATAAGTTTTGTATGAAAATTCAAAATCTTCACAAAATCAAGTGAAATTTAATCAAAAATACCTACTCACAAGAGAAAAAATATGATTGAATGTGTTCTATTTGAAAATGAGCTTGAAATTGCAAAAAAACTGTATTTTTGAGCCTGAAAAATATGAAAAAAAAAATTACTCAGCACTAAGAGCTCGTAGGGTAAGAGTTCGGAGCATTTTCAAAACTTCAGACCTTTTGCAGTTATTGCAACATAAACAACGTAGGATTCTTTTTTCATAGCCCTTAATGACCTGAAACTAAATTTAGGTCTTCAACTTTGCTTAACCCGGAAAAGGCGGCATTTGTGGCATCCTTACTAAAAACTTTAAATTTTGAAATATGAAATAATTTTTTCAAGAATTTTTCTCATTTCTATTCGTGCAAAAAATAAGGCGTCGCCTTAAATATAAAAAAAAACATTTTTTTAATTGTAGGAAATTTCAACACGGTCTTTTTCAAATGAAATGCTGGAGACCCTTCAAAGCCTTGTGAAATTCAGTCCATATCCAACTAATATTAGCAAACAACCTCAACTCACATAAAAAAATTAAAAATCTTGATCTTAGAAACCTTGACTCAGGTTGTTATTCTTAAACTATTTTAATCAGTTAAAAACTTTTTTTTTTAATGGAAAATTAACAGCACACAACAACAAAAAATGACATTGCTAGAACAATTACAACTCATGTCGCTATTTTGAATGAAAATACAACTTCAAATCTCTGATTCAGTTAAATTTGCTTGAATGAATATAAAAATATACACGCAAATCATCTGTTTATCATCTTAATACCGATTCGTGTTGCGTGTTAAACATATCCAAGCAAATATTCGGCACAACAACAAAAGTAATGTTTTTTTTATTAAAATGAGATGACGATGCTAATTTTAATTTTTTTTTGTTGATAAAAATATTTTGTATGTTTTTCGTCTTCACCGTGTTTAGACAATTTTTTTTACTGTTGATATCTTTGAATTTAATCGATTTACTTGCCAATTCTCATGAATTGCGTAATTCGTGGAGAACTTCTTTCATGTTCATGTTCAGTGTGAAGCTGAAAATTATTATTATAATTAGTACCAATTGTTGATCAACAATCTTTAGACGTAATTTTATATTAAAATTTTTTTGAATTGTAATCACTTGATTTAAATTCATCAACAACCAAGAATAAGAAGAAGAAGGAGGAAAATCATTTCAATTTGTTATCAATCACAAACATACTCATTTGTGTCTCATTTCAAAGAATCTTTTGAATTTTTTTTTTACAATAATAAAATATTTTTTTGTTTTTGTCTCTCAGTCTCAATACACAAAGAATGATCACGACAACAGTAATGATACTCACGCATAAATAAACAACAAAAATAGTATCAATTCGGCGCACGTTGCACACAGCATTTCATCGACTCAACTTGATAATTATAATAAAAAATTTTAAATTAAAAATAAAAACAGTAAACATAAACATTTATTTGTTTTTTTTTTGTTAAATTAAATTAAAATTGCCGGTCGGTCATTGATGTGCTAGTGTTTGCTAAAAAATGTGCACAGAGTGCTAAATTCAACAAGTAATTAAATGAATAATAATGCAAAACAAAAAATATTAAGTGATTTACTTTTGAATGAATGAAATATTGCAGCAGCATTATTGTGACAGTTTTTTTCTTGTGTGTGATTAAAGTACAATCATAAAGTACACTGATAAGAAAAATAATAATAATAATAAATAAATAAATTATTATAAGAGTATTTGAGTGTAATTGCAAATAAATGGATCATCTGTTAAGAGTTGTAGAAGGTATCGCGGAAAATAGTAATATGTGGGGTAAGTGACCTCTCTTATTTGATATTAAAATTTTGCAGACAACATTAAATTATCATTATAATTCAGTAGTGAGAGTCTCGTTTCAAGAATTTCATTTAATTTTTTTGTGGATTCAATTACCTTGAATATTTTTCCGTTATTTTTAAGTGAAATCGACATTTCCATACATTTCCCTTACGACAGCGATCAGAATTGACGGACGAATTGTATTAAGTGACTCAATTTTCATCATATCTCCATCACCCTAATAAATTAATTTTAACTGAAGTCACCAATAAATAATTTTGATAATAAATAAAAAAAAAAATAGCGATATCATAAAGATAAAAAAAAAATACATAGAAACATCAGAAAATACGAAAACAGGTAGAAAATTATATCATTTCAATAAAATTTTTAACCATTTTAACGTCTTATCAGTTTAAAATGAAGTGATAAACGATTTATGTATTTTTTATTTTATTTTTAAAATTTTATGTGTGCTATTTTGACTGATAATCTTCAATATTTCTAATAAAATGTAATTTAACACTTGTAACAACGTGTTTTACATGATTTGAACATGAAATTTATCGATATCATTGAAATTTTATGAATAACATAAAAATATTAATTATTTTATGATTTCCTTGATTCTGGAAATATTTTCCGTTTTCATGATACATTTCTCTCACACTTCTATCAGTGATTTAATTGAACGTTAAATTTTTGTTTCAGTAATTTAACGTATTTTCCTGTTTGAATGTTAAAATATGCAGCGAACGCACGTGCAACTCATACATATTTTAATTAAATATTCTAGTTAGAAAATGATATTAATTTTAAATTATGCAGTAACGCGTTAATTTTAATTGATTCAAATTATAATAAAAATTAGCAGTAATTTTGAATGATGGAGAAAAGCGCATTTTCAATCGAAAGAGGAAATCTTTTGCGGAAATGAAAAAAAAACATTAATTCGTGAACTTTAAAAAAAGTGTTTTCTAGGCAGCCTTGCCGTCCGTCGGTCCATCTCTGTACAATCTCAATTCTCTGAACATTGTTGACTCATTTTTAAGCCTAATTGAAATTGACTTGAAAAAAGTCCAAGTCCAAATGTGGTAAATTGTCATATAAAAATGGAAAATCTAACAATAAAAATGTACTCAATGATGCCGTTCACGATCAATTTCTTCATTTCTTTCTATCAATAGATACATTTGTGATAAATTGCCTTATGAAAATTAACGTACGACAGATCGTGCTAAAAAGCGCATTTTTACATGAAATGTGTCATAGAATTTTTATAAAATTACTATGCCAATATGGGTTACAATACAAACAATTGATTGATAACGATCGAAAAAAATACAATTAATATAAAATTTAGAATTTAAAAAGAATTTTTCATAATTACTTTTACATTTTTAACTCATTCCTTCCTATGAGCTTATCTCATCGGCCTCCTACTATCGTGAGAGCTGTTCAAAATCGTATACCAAACACCTTCATAAGCCTGAGTCTATTTAACTTTATTTAAATCAAAACTTGCAACAACAGAATCAAAAACCAATGGCCATCAGCCAACGATGGGTTAAAAATTGAATCATAATTGTCGCATTTTTTTATAATAAAAACACACATTTTCTTTAACAATCAAACTAATCGGAGGTCGATTTAATTTCAAATTCATTAATTTTTTTTAAATAAAATATTCATCAAATAACAAATACGGGAAATAATTTCCATAAATGTGTTGTAAAAACTAAAATACTCAGACATTATCAGACAATTTGAATATACACAACTTGGATTTGTAATTAAAATAAACGTAAAAAAAAATTCTTGTGAAGTCGTTTGGGTTATCAAAATAAATTTGAGTTTTTTTTCCAAAACATATATATTGAAATGAAATAAATAAATATTGTAATCAAAACCAAAATAAACATGTGAGTAAATAAAATCAAATTATTGTGTAAATAAAAACAAAAACAATGACTTTCAAGATCTGGCTTATATCCGGGATAACAGGCAAATCTAGATCCATAGGGATTTTAAGTCAAAATTTCATGTAATTTCATCATCCTTATAACAAAAAAAAGTAATTTTAATAGTGAAATGAATCATATTGATGTTAAAATTTTTAATTACAAAAAACCAAAAAAAAATATATTAAAATCTGTCTGGAGCAGATTAATTGTCTTTAGTATGTTTGTGTGGTTATCAGACGTCGTCGTGCCTCTAACCTTCCATAACCTTCTGAGAATAGACTCTAAATTAGGTGATGTGACAGAGCATTGCATTGAGTCTAATGCTGATAATAAATAAATAAATAAATATTTATAGTTAATATTATTATTTGTAATTTATTATTATTATTATTATTTATTTAGTAATTTCCATCATTATTTATTTTGGTATTAAAATAAGCTCTTATTAAATTAAGAGATTATTTGTAAATGGTATCATTTTAACGTAATGTGCTGTAAAATTTAGTTATTGATTGGAAAAAAATCAGAAATCACAAAAAAAACATCAGTACTATCAAAGCCAGATCCTAAAATAAGCCAGGGCCCGGCTAAAGCTAGTTTTACTTTTTGGTAGTTTCAAAGTTAACCCATTAATGGCCTCTTCTAGAAATATTGAGTTTAGAGCAAAACTTTTTTCTAGGATTTGTTTTTTGCGTAATAGTGAACACTTTTCTCTTCGATGAAAATTTTGAGTTTCATACAAAAATTTTACAGGAGAGCCGGTTGAAAGTGTCATATAATATCACAGCAATATGTACAGAAATGTTGTACGAAGAGATAAAAATTGAACACTTTTATGAGAAATCCGGCTCAAAAGTTACTGATCGAAAAATCGACTTGCGGCAGTTAATGGGTTTAAGTTTCATATATACTTTATGTAAATAAACTCTCTTTAGTTATTTTACTCTTCAGTGTCTCCGCCCTACTAAGGGAAGTCATTGGATCGCATCTAATAAAATGTCTTCCTGTATAAACCAAAAAATGTGCCATTTCATACAAAAAGGGCAGAAATATTCAAAATTTACGATCCAAAAAAAACAGATTTTTGGAGAAAAAAAAACTACTTTCACGGTCACATTTTTATTACATTAAAAAAAATTTAAATTTATATATTTTTGCAATGAAGACAAAAATGGAGTAAACACCTCAAAATACATATAAAATTTATATCATGATACCAAAAATTTTATCTTAAGCTATGATGATAATAAAAATAAAAATAACTTAATACTAACTTATTTTTTTGAAATTTTATTTTAACAGAAGAGAAAAATAAACGCATATTTATAAAAATATAAATTAAATGAATGATAAACAAACTACACATAATCAAATAAGCAAAGAGCAAAATTACACACACACATGACATTTACGCACATGTGTAAAAGCTTCTTTCATTCACTTTTCATATAATATATCACTAAAAAATAAAATAGAAATATCTTGAGTGAGTATATCATAACACAAATACTCATGTATAATATTTGTACAATTTTGTTTTAACTTGATATTTTTTTTCATTTTAAAAATATATGATTATCTACTCAAAATTACACACAAACATATCATGCCGTATCGTTATCGCACAGAATTATACTTTTTTTATACATGTATATTTATATTTATATAGAAGGAGAGATTCACAACAACTTAAAAGAAATATACTTAAAAAAATTATTAAATTAAATAACTTCCAATAAATTCAGTCAATCGGTGTAGTTGAAACAGTAAACACAATTTGTGTTTCGTCATTATTTTCTTTTTATTTAATTTTCAGTATTTTAATACTCAAAAGTCTTTTTTAAAATAATACTACTAAAAATCATCATCATGTCCGTGATGTGTCGTGTTTAAACGAGCTTTTTTTTGCATAAAAACAGTTATTAGAATATAAATGTATAGAAACACCTTATATTGTATAATAATATTACATTTTATACATATTCAATATTTAATAAGACTTAGTTCATGTCAATTAAAAGCTTTAGTAATGTTAAGACAATCATTCGGCAAAGTTGTTTCTCTACAGTTTATTATTTATTATTTGTATGAAAAATTGAGATAATAATAATAATAATTTATCAGTTTATACACAACAAAAACACATAAAAATATATATAAACAAAAAAAATAAAACTAAAAGATACTTATAAAGATACTCAGAAAGTGATTGAGACTTGATTTTAATAATAATAAAAAATTATTTATAAAATGTATAAATATTGATGGAAAAAAATTTATAATTATCATTGTAACTCGCAAACGAATTATAATTAAATATAATTATAATTGAACTCGTTATTAACAACTTACTTTGAATGAAAGGAAAAATTACTTCATTTAAAACAGAAAATATTGCATTTTAACGATATGTTATGAAATGTAAAACAAGAAAAAGTGATCAAATTAAAATTGTTCAATAAAATTGAATTAAAAGTGACAAAAAAATAGTAAAATGACTTAAAATAAAATTTTTTTTACATTAAAAATAAAAAAACCCACAAAAACACTAAAAAAAATAATCGTATGAATATTAATTTTCGTTTTTAATATTATAATTAATAGTTAAAATTTTTACATTTACATTATTATTCATTAATATGTATTATTATTATTATTTTTATTGTTATTTAAAATGAAATGAAATGAAATTCGTTCTTGAAAAGTAGAAGAATATTTATTAAGTTAATATTTATATTGCTTTAATTACATGGCAAAATAATTTGAATAGTTTTGAATGTTTTTTTTTTGTATTTAATTTACCCACAAAAAACATTTTAAATTTTTCTGTTTGGTCACAATGAGTATGAATTTTTATTTATAATCATACGTTTATTGTGTTTTATTCTCTATTTTGTTTTATTTTTATATTACATTGATTTTTTTTATAAAAAATTTTTATGATGATGATGAGATTTTTGTGAAATTGTCAAAAATAGGATTTGAAATAACATTAAATGTGAAATTATGAGCAGTGAGGTAGTGACTATTCTTGGAGAAGATGATTTTCGGTACCATTAAAATTTTTTGACTGGTTATTTGATTACTAGTAAAAATTATGAGTCGAAAACATTTCGAAAAGGCAAATGAATCTCAATTTAAGATACATTTGGCAAGGAACGATAAGAGAAGACATCATTTGTTTTTTTTTTATGCATACCAAAAAATAGATGAAATGAATGACAGTGTGAAGGTAAACTAGACAAAGAAAAAAGGGAAAAATGTCCAACAATAACAACAAGAATTAGAATGATCCCTTACCTATGGATCCATTAGGTGGTTTGGATGATGTTTTTATCGACATCAATTATGCCCAATTGTTGGGTACAGATGTGGTAGTAAGTTGTGAAGGTGTTACTGCTGCACCTGTTTATGCGCCAGCGTCTGCATCGTTGATAATTCCAGGACTGTCAACGAGCAATTTCTATTATCGAAATTCCAAAGTAGATAGGGTTGTAGAAAATGTTGATGTGGATGTAGTTAATGATGTTGATCATATAATGAACGATGGACAAGCTCATGAAATAGAGGATCCATTTGATTGAATATCAATGGAAGACTTTGATTTTTAAGAACCGTGCGTAAACCAATTGTGATAGTGTTGCAAAATTGGTTTCGGCTACCAGTGGATTGAGCTTACACGATAGTCAACAGTTTTCTACTCGGATTCCAGTTGAGGAATATCCTCCAACTCCTGTTGCTGCTGCTGCTTTTGTTGTCGAAGTAGAAGTAGAACAAGTTTCAATTGTTGCTGTTGAAGTTTCTCCTCCTTCAACTTCAGCAACTTCTGTTGTCGTAGGAAAAGCTTCTTCAGCTGTTGAGAATGTTCCAGCTCCACCTGTTCCAATTGCGATGTAATTATGAATCTAATAATTTTTGACCGCATACAGCCAAAATATTATACATTTAAAATACTGTGAGACGCGTTGGTGCGAAAAACATAACGGAATAATCCAATTTGAAACATCTCATCACAAGTCACAATTGAATGATGCAAAAACATCATCTAAAGCAAAATCTCATTTGTATTGAACTAAGACTTCAATCTGATAATTTCAATTTTCACACTGAGCTTGACTTTAAGTATAACCACATCATAAATAATTAATTTAAATTTCATTACAAAACCTATTTTTAATAATTAACATGAATCTCATCATTTTATAACGTAAATTTACTTTAATATACCGGTACTTAGCTAAACACTAACACACATCCATATTATTTTGATATCATTCCAATTTCTAGCAAAAATTTATATGATTTTATTATTATGAAAAATCAAAAGAAAGAATGACAAATAAACAAAAAAAGCAAAGACGTTGTCCATTAATGACCAAATAAAGGTTTTTTTTTTTTTTTTGTTTAAATGCCGGATGACAACCGGTGTGTATCACTGACTCAGATTAACATGTAAATGGAATTTTTTCGGTGATTTAACAAAACTTCTCTCTCACTTTTTTTTCTGCACATAAATATTTATATGGTTTAATTGTGACCTATCCGGTTTTTTGGTTGTACGTACGCACACATCATAAGAAATAAACACAGAAGTTGTTAACAATTTTTTTTCACATTTAATATGTTGAGTTGTTTGTACAATGTTTATATAATAAATAAATAAAGAATTTGCGTTAATATAATGATTGTTATTTATTCAGTTAATTCATGTACGTTCATTGTACAAGATATTACGTCAATAATTATAATTTTGCAGTGTGTACTTACCCACTTTTAAAAATTTAGAATTAAATCACTAATTATTTAATTTTTATTTTAACATTGTATGACTTGAATCTAATTTTATATTTAAAGAGGGTCATGTCACCTTGATTAATGATACTTTTTATTGAAGACTCAAAGTAAAGCCTTAGTGATTAACTTGATACGATTTTTCATATTTGACCAGACGTCTCCATTTAATCACTTAAATCATTTTTTTCATGCGTCAAATAAATAAAAAAAGCTCATGATCGTTTCTTATCAAAATAAAAAGATAAAGCTTCAAACGCCTAACATTAAAAAAAATAAATACAGACAAAAAAAAACAAAAGATTATCAAAATCGAGTAAATAAAATGATGACACGACGACAAGACATGTGTAAATTTTATAAAAATAATATTAATGAATAATAATAATGAAAAAAAAATAATATTGATAAAACAAAATTAATAAATAATAAAAATGAATATTAATTAAATTATTATTAGCCTAGAATATTATTGTCATCGAATTGCCATTGTCGTGGTTCAATGAAACAATTATTACTTACTTACTAGACAAACATGCTCTATATGAAATGAAAAAGTGAATAATAAAATTTAATATTAAAATACAAAAAGAAAGAGAGTGATTAAATGTATTGTGAATACTTAATTTAAAATAAAATAAAATTAACTTACAAAGAAAAATGAAACAATTACAAGACTGATTAAAATTTAATTGTAATAATAAGAAAAGGCTGTGATAAAAATTTAATTTTTTGCTCAATTTAAAGTTAAAGAAAAATAAGTTAATTAAAATGTTCTTCCTTAATATGAAAAACGAATTAGACTGTAGTCTAGATTCGCCAGTTCAACAAGATTTTTTCTTAAACTCACCGACTTCAATGCAAATGGAAGATCAATTATTTCAACAAATTCTAGGTATTACTTTGAAAAAAAATTTTTGTCTTGATTTCAAATGAAATTGATATTAATTGTGATTACGTGTCTAGTAGAAGCAGGAAAAAGTGTGTGACCTCTACTTATTTTGCTTAATCATGAAGAGAATTAATATTTGAAATATTACAATAAAAAAGGTGTTTTTTTTGTTTCTAATTGAGATATAAAATGAAGAGATTGAATGAAAATATGACTGAAACTAATTGAATTGTGTCGCTATGATGAGAAAAATTGATGAAGACTTGACGAGTATATTTCGTCTGATGCAAACTTGCCATGTAGAAATTTCATAGGAATTGAAAAAAGTTCCTATATTCATAGGAAGGCCTCGTCTTATGTAAATTTACACGGTTACACATTGATTTAGAGGACTTAGGCGATCCTTTGAGCCTATCTCAAACAGTTGCCTCCTTTATTGAACTTTAATTCAAGTAAGGTAGACAAAAAAACATTTCAGTATCTCAAACTTTCTGGCCAAAATGACAATCGATTACCCTTCAACATCCTGTTTCGCGCCGATTGAACAAAAATCACTCGAATTCTTCAATTCAATTCAATTTTAAGGTGCATTTCTTTGTTTGACTTCAACTATTCATTAAATTTAATAAAATATTGATTGAAACGAAGAAAAGAAAAACAAATCAAAATATTATTTATTATTTATTTAATTTAATTTAATTTAATGATAATACTTCTTCTTCTTTATCAAAATATGTTATCAATCATGAAATCACTTATTATTTTTGATATTTGATAACAGTTACAATAATAATGAAAAATTATCATAAAATAAAAAGGTCGATAGGATTTAAAAGTCTGATATGAAGTTACACGAGTTGAATAAAATAATAAAAATAAAAAATACAGATAAGCACATCAAAAACCGTAAAATTTAAAAAAAAAGATATTAGAATCCGGAAACATGTTTAGAAAAATTTTCCCACAAAATTCATTCAAAATTATTCATTTTTCATACACACTACAGAATATTAACAGACAGACACACACGTGAATAAAAATAGATTATTTATTTATAAAATTTTCACACATTTACCATTCATACCTTCAAAAAGTTAGAATTAGACTACAAAATGAGTCGAGATGCACATTTGTCCGATCAATTATAACACGGCTTCGTAGTTCAATTGGATAGAATGCTTGACTACGGATCAAGAGGTTGCAGGTTCGAGTCCTGCCGAAGTCGACTCCTTCTTTTTTTTTCTTGAAATCGCATTATAATTTTTGGAGGTGTGTGTTTTATGTTTATTTATTATCACGATAAACCGACAAAAAATATTGCCGATAATCCATAAAATTCAATAAAATCATGATAAAAATAGATTATTTTGAAGGTAATTCAATTAATAAAAAAGATAATATTGACTTCATATTATTTTTTATTGTTTTTTCTTTAACAGGACGTATTTTGATTATCAATTAAAATAATACGAATATAAATATAATTTTTTTGGTGATTTAATGAGATTTTGGATCACGTGTTGAACTTTATTGGTAGATTCAATAAATTTGAATTGAATCAGCAGTTTTAATGATAGTGATGATTCATAATTGCATTTTAATCAGTCTATTTTCTGTACAAAAGTTCTTATTTCAACGTTAAATGTATGTTGAAATTGATAAGAAGCAAAATAATCATTTTTACACAAATTAATCATCATGATTTTTCTTTGAAAGAACTTTTTACACTCTGATAGTTAACTCATATGGCTTGGAATGAGATCTCTTACTAGTGACACAGATAAAAGTTTGACAATCCATGATTACGTACAAGATTATTGACATTTCCGTATGTGTATCTATCCAAAATGAGCTGTCAAATGCAACCGGCTTACTTAAGAAATCTTTATATTGACAAATGTGTACACGTGCATACACGAGAACTGTCAAAATAATGTCAAAATTTACGTATACATTTTTTGAATTTTCCGTTAGTGTGTCTATACAAAATTAACTGTCAAGCCATATTCCTTCAGTTTATGACATGAATTCGCATCTTCGTTTGACATGTGATTTGACATTAGCCAGGATTTTGACAATTTATACACTAAATGAACTGTCATTTTCATGTCAAAATGTTTGCTCTGAATCCCTATTTTTTACATTTACATGCCATGACTTGATTTTATATCACATTTCATTTGTTGAATCACTCAGAACACAATCTCTCAATAATATTATTTAAATTTTATTGAATAAAGAAAAAACTTAAATTCAATATGCCGTATCATGTAACAAACAAATAGAACACGTAACAACAAAGATAAAAGTGATTCACTCATTAAAAGATAGTTTTTTTTAAATCAATGCGATAAGAAAAAAAAAGCTAATAAAGAAAAAGATGATTGCATTTGTATGATCATGCTTGATCATGAAACTCAATTGATAAGAATTTGTTAAGAATGTTTTATCTCATATTTTACAAGATCACATTACATTGATAAAAATTTCATAATTTATTTCCTTAAAATTTCTCAAATTATTTTATGTTTCATTGTAATTTCAGATAATGAGGTAGCACAAACACATTCCTCAAATGAATCATGTATGAGTCCAAATCCAACACATTTACTGCAATCACCCGAGCATAGTGGTGGTGTTGGAAATTCAAGTGGTGCCACTGCAAATGGAACTGCAAGTGGTGGTGGACCAATAACTGGGAGTATGACAAGTAATTATTGTGCAATTTGTGGCGATCGAGCGACAGGCAAACATTATGGTGCTTCAAGCTGTGATGGATGTAAGGGTTTTTTTAGACGATCTGTCAGGAAAAATCATACATATACTTGTAGGTGAGTTGAATCGTGATATTGCCTAAATTTTATTGTAATAAATTCAATTTTTTGACATTCGATTGCTTTCGGATGGTAGATGAAGGTACATTTTTAAATTCTGACTAAGCTACGATGAAAACTTTAAAATAAGTACGAAATTTAATAATTTTTTTTACATTAAATTTACACAGATTCTCGAGAAATTGTGTAGTGGATAAAGATAAAAGGAATCAATGTCGATATTGTCGATTGAGAAAGTGTTTCAAGGCTGGAATGAAAAAAGAAGGTAAATTATCTATTTATTTAAAATGAATTTTATGATCACCCTTTAATTTTCTCATCAAATTTCAGCTGTTCAAAATGAGCGTGATCGCATTAGTTGTCGTCGGCCCAGTTCCGAAGATAATAGCAAGTCAAATGGTCTCTCAGTCAAATTCCTGTTACAAGCTGAAATGTTAAGTCGTCACGTAGGCGCTGCGTTAGATGACTCTTCAGACCACGATCTAACAAATAAACAATTTGCCGGAATAAATGACGTGTGTGATTCAATGAAACAACAACTGTTGATTCTCGTTGAATGGGCAAAATCTATTCCGGCCTTTGCCGAACTTCAATTAGATGATCAAGTTGCGTTGTTACGTGCGCATGCAGGGGAACATTTGTTGTTAGGATTATCACGACGATCAATGCATTTAAAGGATATGCTGTTATTAGGCAATAATTGTATTATCACGAAAAATGCACAAGATCATCGAGCGTCACCAAATATCAGCAGGATTGGGGCACGAATTTTGGATGAGTTGGTGAGCACAATGAAAGAATACAGTTTAGATGATTCAGAGATGGCTTGCATTAAAGCTTTAGTGTTTTTTGATCCGAGTAAGTGATATTGAGTGAATTTTTTCACATTAAATTAATTTTTTTCTTTTAAATTAGATGCAAAAGGTTTGAATGAACCCAACAAAATTCGTGCATTACGACATCAGGTGTTAAACAATTTAGAAGATTACATTTCAGACAAATTATATGACTCACGTGGTCGATTCGGGGAGATTTTATTACTGTTACCAGTTCTTCAGTCAATTACCTGGCAAATGATTCAACAAATTGAATTAGCAAAAATGTTTGGAGTAGCTCATATTGATAATTTACTGCAAGAAATGTTACTTGGAGGTATTTTTACGATTGAAACTATCAATTTCACTTCAAATTAATAATTTTTCTTTCAATTTCAAGGTGAAACAGTGGATTCGGCCACACCAATACCACCTTCACCAGTTTCAATGTCATTGGATCAACAGATGAATTCATCACCAATTGATTCGACGACTCAACAGCCAACGATGCCAGTCATTCAAGAGCAGCAACAAGCTCCTATGGAGACAACAGACCAATTTAGCAGCAATAGTGGACCACCAAATCCAAATATTAACAATAATAATTTAACTCAATTAAATGGGCATAATCAAAATCAATTTGGAGCGCCAACAGAGGCGCAATCAATGCAACAGCAACAACAATCATATCAAAATAACAATAAAATTCACACAACATCCAGTAACAATAATAATAATAATAATAACAATGCTAAAGACACAAATCAGAATTTCGTTGATGAAATCGACACACTGTATGGTGGATCGCGATATCGATCCCAGATAATGCAACAAGCAATGCAACAACAATCAAATTTGACTGGACCTGCAGATCCAATGCTAAATTCAGCGGCAGCGATGATTCCAAATCAATCACAATCAGGTCCAGTCATCAGCTATCCGCGGAAAATTACACGAAGTATGCATCAACAGAATTTGATGCAATTGCAGCAAGGCATGAATGGACATGAAACTGATTTTAAGTTAGAACTGAAATGTGAACCGGAAAATGGGTTTTGAAATGATAACAAAAAAAAAATATGATGCAATAATGATAAATTTTGTTAAGTTTAAGAATTTTTTTTTATATAAAAGTAAATTTAAAATTTAATTTTAAGTGCAAAAGAGATAAAATATTGGTGATAATTTCATAAAATCTTGTCAAAATGGGCATACATTAAATTAAAAGCAATACGTGAAGAGGGGAAATTTGAAAAGAAATACCAAAAAAAAACTAAGTGCAGGTTATACGTAAATTTATAAAATACCAGGCGCTCCACTTATATTTTAATGTGAAATAGTATGGAAGTGCCTGGTACTTTTGAAGGTTAGATGTGAGAGGGTGAAGGAAAATATAATATTTAAGAATAAAAATATACTTATTTTATCGTGCAACGACATTCAAATGCCCATCCCGAATATAAATGCTCAAAAAAATTGGATAAAATGTTAAATTTTTAGTATAAAAATTAAGAAATTTAATTATATAAATTGATAGTTAATTCATTTAAAAAGTTTATTATAACATTAAAAAAAATATGTTTATTATTGGTTAAGGTTAAAAGAAAAAATAAATAAAAAAATGAAATATTTGCTCATATAACGAGACTAAAAGTCATTTTTAACTAAATGTGCCATTTGTATCCTCTGATTCTGTTTCATTTCATGACTTTTTCGTAGGCGATCTCCTTTTGATTTCTTTCCAATTCCTAGTTTAGGAAGTCCTTTGTTAAGTCCTTCGAGTAATGCACAAGCTTTGCATGGCTGCATCGATGAAACAAACCCGCACGTGTTACAAAGTCCACGTACAGGCAATTTGACGGTCTCTTTGAAAGCTAATTGTTCACCCGAATGAATGATATCCATTATAACGGAAGGTCGAATTTTTTCCAAGTCTTTAAGGAATGCTCGTGCATGTCCTCGATATGCATTTGGAGAATAAATGCATTCCGTTGAAAAATACACAAGTTTTTTGAAGTAAGCATACATTACAATTTCTTTCTCATACGTATATTTAAGGGGTTTTACTCTTGGACTTGCATCCTCGCCACCTCCACTTGTTTTAATTTCAGTGCATCGACCCAATCGAGCAGTATCACCTCGTAAAATATTCATTAGCACTGTCTCAGCAATATCGTCAGCATTGTGTCCCGTAGCAATACTGTCAACTTCCAGTACCTTTGCACCTCGATCAAGTGCCTGACGACGAAATACACCACAAAATGTACAATTATTATTTTTACCTATCGTTGAAACAATTTTATCCATAGTCCATCCATACAATTCTTCATATGACAGGATTTTCAATTGCATCTCATAATCATCCCGATTTTGCTTCACTGTATTTAAGCTGTCATCTCGATATCCAGTTATACCTTCGTCAATTGATAACAAAAATAAGTTGAGACCATAATTATGACGCTCGTTCAGTGTTTTGAGGACGTAAGCTAGTACAGTTGAATCTTTGCCTCCACTTGCAGCTACTGCAACCTTTTCTCCGGGCTTAAATAGATCAGCTCGTTTAATTGTATTATGAATTTCCAGTTCAAATGCATTGAAAAAACATTCTTTGCAAAGGGCATCTCCAGTTTTGGGTCTCTGCGGAAATTGGAGGAAAATTTTTTAATTGAATTCAATTTTAAACGAAAAATTTAAATTACCTTTAAAATTGCATTTCTGCCACAACTTCCTTTACACGGAACAGGCATAATTTTTATATTTTATATTGAATTTTATTTCATATGAATCGTAGAATGATTTTAGTAAACAAACGCATATGGTTGAACTGTCAAAATTCAAGCTGTCAAAATACTCAAGGCCAAATATTTTCTGACTCGAATAGGAAAAAAACTGATATGTTTTCTCAAGTTTTTCTATGAAATTACTTTAATGAGCCTCATAAAAAAAAATATGTTTCTTTTTTAACAATTTATATTTAATCCCTTTTCTAATGATAATGTAAATGATGAAAAGCAAAACTGGATCAAATTTCACAGTCAAATTATTTTTTGTGCATCTTTCTGTTAATTTTGGTCTACAAGATAAGTTAAATCGTAGATAAGGTTCAATGTGATGCCCAAATTCTCAATCTGAAATGATTTTAATTTTGTTCGAGAATCTATAAAATAAGAGTAAGCTGATGTCTAAATTGAAATTGTCGATTATTGTTTAGCCACTGAAACTCCAACCAATGCTGGCCTGATACATCTCTCATGTAATTTATATCCTACTTTACTGACTACAACAACAGTATTTGGCTCGACATTTTCCACCGGTTGTTGAAATAGGGCTTCATGTAAATTTGGATCAAACTTTTCATTTAAGGGATTAATCATCGCTAGTCCATTTCGTTTAAATACTTGATCTAGTGATGCTTTTGTCATTGTAAGTCCTTCGTACAAATTTTTTAAATGTGGATTTTTTTCTGACACTTCATCTTTGGGCACGGATTCTGTTGCAATTGCAAGTGTATCTGCAACGACCAGTAAATCTTTACAAAATCCTTGAATGCCAAAGAGTTTTGCGTCTTCAATTTGTTTCGTCAATCGCGTTCGAAGATTTTCACCATCAGCCAGTGCTCTTTTGTACTTATCATCCAATTGTTTATTTTTCTCAGTTAATTCATTCACACTGCTAGTCAACTTCTCCACTTCCTCTGTCAACTTTTGTTCTGTTTCACTCAAAACGGGCGCTTCTTTTTTTTCAGCTGTACTATTTGTAGCACATTGTCTGATTTTACTGGTACAAATTGAGGCTGCTGTTTTGTTGCCTCCAAGGCTTACGCGTCCACGAAATAATATTGTCGTCACAGGACGTGCAATTTTGAAAGTGGCCAACATTTTGTAACACTAAAAATTTTGGTTTTTTGTTATGATTTTTTTAATTTTACGAAAAAAAAAATGTCTTGTTACGCAATAATTTTTAAATGGTGGAGATTACTGGAACTGATGATGAACTTTTTAAGGATTGTATGTTTATTATGTTATGAAATTAATTATTTTTTGCATGTGTGTTGTAACACATAAATTTAATTTTGATAACGTGAAAATTATGACTTCAGCCATCAAAATGTCGAATAGAGAAATGCGAATGGCGAGTAGAACTTCTGTATCTATGAAAAAAAAATATTAATGGAGTTGCCTGGTATTTTACTTTTATATTTCTTGATCAAATGCAGTTGCCTTTTATTGTTCAGTAAAAAAATGATAAAAAATTACATAAATTTGGTATAAAAATGGGATTAAAACTTATCTTTTATTTACTTTTTACTTCTCTAGAAAAAAAATTAATACAATGTTTCTAAACTTCAGCACGACTATCATTCTCCTTTTGAGCAGCTTTAATCACTTTTGCTTTGAAATTATCTCCCAAATATCGCCAATACTTGCATCTCACTGTATCGTGTTGCTTTTCAAGCATTTCACAAATTTCCCAAAACTTCATTTCAGTCTCTTTAAAATCAGGAGCATTCAAGTCTGACAAACACTTCTCTTCATAAACGTCCAGTAAAAATGCGAGTAAATAAGGTGATCTAACATTTTCATTGAAAAGTTCCTCTGCAAATTGAACCACTTCTGGATATTGAATCAAACTGCCATCGTTTCTCTGTAAAATACCTCGTAAATAATTCCATGAGCTTTCATTATTTTTGATGATCTTAATGCGATTCATGACGTAATGGAGCTCCCGGTCTATGACATCCTCTGTGAAACCGGTATGTTGCAAAACGAAAAATCTCTGATTCCAAGCCGAGTTATTGCGAATGTCTTGTGATATTAATTTATCGGTGTAAAATAGTTCATCATCCCATAAATTGTATGCTTTAATTGCCCATTGTCTGTGTTGCCAGGCATGATAATTTTTTGCATCCATATCAAGGATTTTGGCAGTGAACTCGAGTTCCTGACTTGGATCATCGAGCCATTCGACAATTACGCGGCGATGATGCCAGACTTGATAGTTTTTGGGATTATCCTCGATTGTTTCTTCCACGTAATTCAGTTCTTCGTACAAATCCAGACCAAGATTTTTGAGAATATCACGTCGATAATGCCAAACTGAGTAATTTGCTGCGTTTAGCTTGAGTGCATCTTCTGTGAGACCTAAAGCACGCAATGAATATTCTTTTTTATGGACAATTGCTCGAAAATAGTCATAAACATCAATGAATTTGTCACTGTACATTATTTTCACAACAGGGTTTGGTCCATCATCTTGCGGGATTGGCGTGATCTGTATGAAAAAAGTTACTTTGATTAGATTTTGTACGAAAAATATGAGTTTACTTACATCAGCCCAGTCTTCCCGATTACAATACATAACATAATCTTCAGGAAACTCTTCATCAGAGGAGGAGCTCATCTTGATTCATCCAAATTTACTTCTAAAATGACAAAGATGATTTTTCTGCTTCGGTTTTGAAAATATCTGTCAACTGTCAAAACTCGGAACAGCTGTTTATACGATTGAAAAGAGACAAAAACAACAAAAATAAATTTTCAATCCAGTCTATAAAAATTATGAGTCTTGTATGCATCAGAAATATTGGGGTAATTGAAAAACAATTGCTAAAAAGTTACCCATTACGACCAGTAGCGTTCTATTCACGACGAAACAATTCAAAAAGTTCCGAAGAACCCTATAAATATGTCAGAGCCAATAAAATAAAAGTCGAAGGTAAGTAAAATTACAAGAAAATTTTCATCCCTTTTCATATCAAAACAAGTCAAGGTTATTACATTTTGTTTTGTGATTGCATCACTAAATAATAACAATACAAAATCACCTTTTACGCGTTATCTTTTGTTTTGTCAAAAAAAAATTTTACAGAAGAACACGAACATATTGAAGGAGGACCAAATTGGGAACTTTTATCACCAAGAGGAAATCGCTTCTATTTACCTAATTTGTGTGGGCCAGCGTGGCAATCCAATTCAACAATTATCCCTCCAAAAGGAGAATGTCTCGCAGAATTAGTTGATTTTACATGCTCAGATCCCAAGAAACTTTGGATCAGTTCCACACCATGTCCAGTACTCCTCAAAAAATCACTTGTTGAAATTTTTCCAGCACCTGAGGTAAAAAATAAAGATTTTCAATCAATTTAAACTAAAATCTCATATTAATTTCAATTTCAGATGATTGGACCAGAACCTCTCACAATAATTTTACTCAAATCCTCATCAGATTTCGATACAGAGACAGCTGCCAAAAACTTTGTACTAGCAGCTCGTGAGATCTGTTCTCGCATTCGCATGAATGGATATTGGGCTGATTTCATGAACTGCTTCAGTGGAAAACCATTTTATTCGTATTCAAATGGAAAGCTATTCAAGGTCGATGAACGTTGTCGTGGCCTTGGCATGAAATTTGAAAATGTCAATGGATGTGTGGTAATTAGCAATTCAAATGGCACCACACAATCAGATGCGACGAAAGACAACAGTACTGAAAATCTTAAAGAAGGATTTAGTGGAATAATTGTATCAAACATTTTCTCTGATTTAACACGAATTCAGGGTTTGATTGGAGACTAAATTTTTTTTTTGTTATTTGGACATAAATTCAAGGAGTTTGTAACTATAGTGTGATTATATATTGAAAAAAAACTATGATGAAAATGAAATATAAGTATATTTAAAAAAAAAATTAAACATTATTTGAGACAACTCTCCGACAACTCCGCTCAATTTCCTTCAATTGGTTAATCAGTGATTGTAATTCCTCTGGATTGCACACAAAATCGGCAATAACTTCATTTCGTCCTCCAACACTCCCTCCAGGTGGATTCCCTTCCAACTGAATTTTATAACTAATTTCACCTGGTTTCGATAACGAGCTACTTGCGACATCGCATTGCAATGACCAACTCACATCACTGACAAATGGCAGATAGTTCGGAGCAAATGCAACAGCTTTCTGGACAAAATCATTTTTGTGTAGTTTGTATGTGATTGACAATTCATCAACTAATTCATTTTTAAAATTCCTGTCAAGTAAATAGCTTCGAAGATCATCAACGCTCGCTCCTTTCCGTGTTGCTTGAAAGAAAAGTGCAAGAATGCAATATTCCGCTTGTTTTATACGATCAGGACAGGCAGCGTAAAGCTCTTGTTTATAAGGAATGTCTGTAAAATTGAAATATTTAATAGCAAAAAATGCATTTCAATTGATAATGAAAAATAAAATGATAATCTTACAAGGTTTCGATGTCAAGGCTTGTTTCACAGAATTATAAATCACTTTCTTACTAATTTCAGGGGAAATTGTACCATATAATTGTCGTAAACCATCCAAACCCTGATCAGATATCTCCAGATCCATTATTTTATCTTTATTTATATTAATTTTAATTGAAATTTATGTTTTTATCATGACGATTCGCTGATAACAAAATGTAAATAATGCGTGAACCTAACAATTCAAGTAAACACTACAAAATATTTTGCTGTAAAAATTCAAAATTTACCGTTAATAACCGTTAATTTTAAAAATGTTTAGAATCAAGACATGTGAACTCACTTCACCAATCAAGAAAAAAACAAAAGACCCTTTATCTTTATAATAAAAATAAAAAAATTGAAATTCATTGAAGATTGTTTCATAATTCAATTTAATTTAATTAAATCCACATTTATTACAGAGAGAGATGAAAAATTTAATCATGAATTTAAAATATTTATTGTATTCAGTACGAGTCACATAATTAATTGAAACAATGTGAGAATTTTCAATGCAATAATATTAAAAAAAAAATTAAAATCGCCAACATATCAGGAACAGGTTTAGAGTTCATTGAATACTCTTATTTGTATTTTTTATTTCTTCATGTTTATTAGATTTTTGTATTATTTTAACTTTCACTATTAATTTTTTCTTATTTAATGTTATTACTAATGTGTAATTGTTGTTGTTGTTGTAAATTATATTATCTGTTGTTCTCGTCTTGCTTCACCTTATATGATGATAAACTATTTATTTCCTCTTTTGTCTGCACATTTTTTATTATGAGATTTGAATCTTAAATTTTAAATGAATTTTTTTTTGATTAAAATTGCTAAGATTTTGTGACTTTTAAATTAAAAAGACTTGAAATTAAAAACATTCCTAATGCTGTTTCACTATAAATATCAATTTTATGTTTTTTTTGGCACTAGAAATGGATTGAGCTTAAATATGCACTAAAAATGATAATCATAAGAATAATTAACAATTATAATATATGTAATAATAAAGTTAAATATGATTAAATTTTTTTTTATAATTTTTTTCTTATAATTTGATAACATTTTATATTCGAGCTAAATTTCAAATTAATATATACGATGAGTAATATTTTTTTTCTTTATATTCGCTTTTAATTTACTATTGTCCGAGTTTTTCTTAATCATCCCATTCATTATCATTGTCGAAACTTTCACTACTATCGTCATCAGAATCGGATTGAATGGCGCCCTTACGTTGTTCCAGTGCACGTCGAAGTGCCAATGCAAGAGCATC
Organism: Culicoides sonorensis; assembly: GCA_900002565.1. NCBI lineage: Eukaryota > Metazoa > Arthropoda > Insecta > Diptera > Ceratopogonidae > Culicoides > Culicoides sonorensis. Next base: position 495,883 of record LN483449.1, on the reverse strand, counting down.
TGTTGGAGCTGCCTCATCATTACTTAACCGATTACTGAGGACACGTTCCTCTGCCGGACGTAGCGTAGTTCCATGTCGAATTTCATTGAGCAAATCATTGCGGGCATCTCCACTTCCACTGCTGCCAATACTGATTTGATCCACTTTCTGTGTGTCCAATGAAATTTCAATGAATGTAATTTAAATTGAAAATTCAAAAAACTTGAAACTTACTCGTAAATTAGCTCCTTTCCTAATACTTTCCATTAAGGCTGATCTGGCATCAGATACAATTGGGAGATTCGATCCACTTGTTGGTGATGTCTTATTACTTGAAGGGCTTTCCCGATATGGTTCTACAGGACTTTGAATTGTAATTGGAGGCATTGGAGGAGGAGGTGGAGGCTGAAATTACATTGAAAGTAAAATTAAAATTCTAATGAATAAAATTTTTAAATGAAAATTCTTACTGGTGGCGGTACTGGTCCAGGTCCAGCCATATTAGTAATTGGAGGAGGTCTTTTTGGTGGATCTGGTAATTTGACTGGTGATTGTTTTGTTACCGTTTCCACAGCACGTTCCTGTGATATAAATTCTTGTTGCACTTGAGGGCTTGGGCGTTTAGGTTGATGTCTTGCTGGAGGAGGAGGAGGTGCCATTCTACTTGTAGTTGTTGTTGGAGTTTGATTTTGTTGAACCAGTTTTTGTGAATTTCTTGATGGAACTGGGGGTACAGCTTGTTTTTGTACCTCAACTGGAGGCGGGGAATAGAGTTGTTCGGATTTGATCGATTCAAGGACATTATTCGATTGAATGAAATCGTAAATGAACGCTTTTGTTTCCCGATCTTTGAGTTGTTGCTCAGATACACCAGCTTTGATTAAAAATGGCTTGAGAGCTTCATCATCCTCACCATCGAATTTAAATCCTGTATCTTGATTCCATCCTACATGTGTAACATGCTTAAATCCAGTTGGCATTCCGATATCAGCTTTTGTTAATTTCTTTTTTGTTCGTTTCTCGTATTTATTTGATTTTGCGTTGTTGGGTACACTCGTATCGATTGCTGGAATTGTTGAGATAATATTTTGTGGTTTCCTTAAAACAACTGCATCATCATTATTATTGTTGTTATTAAAATTAGTCACAGGAGTTGGATTTGGTGGCCTTGATGGTCTTTGTGTTCTCTTAGAACGTTCTTCCTTTTTTCGCATTCGACTACTAATTAAATTATGAACTATTTGCAAATAGGTGCCAGCCTCATCTTCCGACGCAAAATTGAATGACACAATTCGATCTTGTCCCTCAAATGTCAGCAAATACGGCCGTGGTCGATTTATCACAAATGGCTCATAAACTTCGTGTTCCCACACCATTTCATTGCGACTCAAGCAATACATTCGCATAAAATACGATCTTTTACTTGAGTCCTTGACGAAACACAGCACTCCAGTATGTCGTTTCACCCAAGTGGAATGTGCTGGAGGCTCAGTTGAAAATAATTGAACAACTGCCGTTGCTTGAGTCTGCTTTTTACTACCCAACAACTGAAATACTTGTTCATTTTCATCTCGAGTCAATAACTTACTCGGACGATTCACTTTCACACTTTTACCAGAACTAGCTGTTGATATTCGATTTCCAGTCGTAGCTGTCATTTTAATTCTTAATTTTACTTTTCCTTCCCTCTTATTATTTTAATAGAATTCTCAATTTCAATTCACTTCACTTTAGTTCAGAGCAAAAAAAAAACACAACTTGTTGCTTCCATGAAGAAAAAATTAATTTTTCCTTACAATTTTTGTCTCACAATTTCAGTAGTGAAAAATTTTGTTACTTTTCAATTTTATTTTAAATTTAATGTAAATGCTGCAACACAAGTTTAGCTACTACAACTTTTACACACTGATAACACTTTTTACAATGTAATTTTATCACAACGACATTCAATGTTAAAATGATTATTTTTTCACTTGCAAATTTCCTAATTCTTCGTCATCTTCATCATCATCATCAACATTTCATATATTAATTCAATTTTTTTTTACCACATAGACTGGATTTTTTTTGTATCTCTGTATGTGACTCTGTATATGAGTGTATGTGAATTATATTAGAGAGTAGGTGTAAAATTTTTATCACTTTAATTTTCGCATTTGCTTTCAGTTTTTTACATATTCTTCATTTTGATTAATTAGTTTGGGACTTAAACTATGTGATTATGGTAATTTTAAGGGTGTAGTCACATTTTAATTAGATTTAATTTAGGATTATTTAATAAGCTCGAACAAGAAAAGTGAATTCTTTTTATTTTATTAATATTTTGACGTCTAATGTCAGATTAGGGTGGAACAAAAAGGGGGAAAGAAATTTAATTTTTAACACACATTTTGATTGGAATTTTTGTACACGAAAATTCAAGGAAAGCTCTTGAAACAAGGGAACGAGATCTTTGTAATCTTAATATCAGCTCTTTCAGTTGAAAGGGCTCAAAAAAATTGACCTTTAACAAAAGTCATGGGCAAATTATTGTGGGCTGGGAAATAAACGTCACATTTGTTTATATTTTTGTAAAGTGAAAAAAAATCATCCAAATATTTCATCATTTTCCTTTTTTTAGATTTAAGCATATTAAATTGAATTGAATTCATAAATTTATTATAAAAACAAACTGTGATGGAAAGCTTTGATAAAGTTGATGAAAAATTTCATTATGTTTATAGTTGCTCTTTAGAAAAACGTATTCCAATTAAAGTGTACGTAATTTCTTTTTTCTTTGTTTTGAAAAGTCAAACAATTTTTTTTTCATTTTCAGTGGAACTTTGGAAGGCGTTCAACAAAAACCATCCTTTGAAAAGTTATTGGAGGACCCTCTCCTTCGATTTTCTGGTTTATATGCTGAAACAGATGAAGGAAAATGTGCATCATTTATGATTAGATTACAAGTTTACAACAATGGGAAATCCTTGGGACTTCCAATTCAGACAAGTTACAGAGCTTTCACTACACGATGGAGTTGGAACGAATGGGTGACACTTCCAGTCCATTTCAGTGATTTACCTCGAACTGCTGTCCTAGCTCTCACAATTCTGGATTGTGCTGGTCCTGGCAAAACCACTGTTGTAGGTGGTACTACAATCTCCTTTTTCGGTCGAAATGGTGTTTTTCGCCAAGGGCTCTTTGATTTAAGGGTATGGCCAAATGTGGAAGCTGATGGAAATGTTCCATCATCAACACCCGGTAAAGGTCACGATTCGGCTAAACATCAAATGCAGAGGCTAGCAAAACTGGCAAAAATGCATCGTAATGGGCAAATACCAAAGGTAGATTGGCTCGATAGACTCACATTCCGTGAAATTGAATTAATTAATCAAAATGAGAAACAACAATCGGATTACTTGTATCTGATGATTGAATTTCCAACAATTGAAATGAGTGATAAGCCTTATACGATAGTTTATTATGAGCCTGATGGTGATATGAGGATACAATATGTGACAAAACCAAAACTGGTCACAGTTCCAGATTCAGAAATATTATTGGTAAGTTTAGGACTAGACCACACTCAATATCATTTTTATTGAATTCTATCGTGCGTCACACTTCAAAGGTTTCTTGATAGAAAACCATCATAAATAGGCATGTCATCTAATGTGGTTTTCTATTCCGGTTTTAGTGATTGGAAATTTAAATTGTATCACTCAAGTGTTATTAAATTTCATTTCAAAGAGAGTCGGGCCATATCGAAACATGATTACAGTGTATATCTCTACAGACCATCCATACACACGTACCAGTGAATGCTAAGTCTTGAAAGGTCAAAAAAATTTAAACCAATTATTTTTTGAGTTTTTGGGAATTTTAAGAATCTGATCCACAGTGGCTTAAACTGGTCAATCACTAATTCTCAGGTCCATCTAAGTTGAACCGATTAAATTTCATTTCATTGTCATGCCTACGCATTTCTTAACCTCATGTAACATAATATCAAAAAAAAAACAAAATTTTCATGCTTCTTACACATTTCAACTTAATTTCAAACAACAGACAGTAACCGACTCTCGTTAAGTGCACAAAGAATTATTTCAATATCAATATATTTTATATTTTCTATTAAAATTTCAATTCATTTCTCAACAAATTCCGGTAACAAGCGGTGTCTATACTTGAAATATTTATAACATATCCCTTATCACTGTAATTAATCTTACACTTCACAACAATTTACGAGATGATGTCAGAATCAGACAAAGTGTCTATCTGTAGATAACAGAATTTAAATCTGAAATTGGGAGAAAGAATTCAATTTCATTATTTAAAATTAAAATAAAAAAGAAAGTCACAACGCGCTGTGTAAAGAAAATAAGTTTAAATTGAATCCTTAAACAAACAATGTGATAAGATTGTTATAGAACAGAAAAAAAATAAAAACAATGAAATTGAGATAAGTAAATTACATCAATATCTCAATTGAATAGCATGAAATTACTAGAAATTATAAAATTCAATTAAATTTCAATATCATCGATGATTCAGTTCAAATGTGAATAATTTTGTGGTTTTTGACCTGTTTTTGTTGTGATAAACTTTTGTATGTTTACTTTTTATGGTTTCTTTGAATTGAATTGAGACTTACAAGTAAATAAAATACTTGAAATAATATTTAAATACCGATATGGAAGTCATTGTGGTGCTTAATTTCAAGGATCATCGTTATTATTATTGTGTTAGTTTCGATTTTATTTAAATTTAATATTTTTTATACCTGAATGAAATTGAATTTTAATACCTTTTATTTTTCATTTTGTTTCTAGGATAACTTAGTTGAGGTAAAACATCATAGACTTGCACGTGCAACACGTTTCGTCCCCTCTGATAAGGATGCCAAGCCAACAGCTGAACAGCGGAATAAACTCGATAACATAATTTTACATTATCCACCTACACAAAGTCTGAGTTCTGAGGAACAAGATCTCTTATGGAAATATCGATTTTATTTGAAACGTGAGAAAAAAGCGTTAATCAAGTTCTTGAAATGTATTAACTGGGAAATTGAGAGTGGCACGTCAGCTGAAGTTAAACAAGCTTTGGACATTATGGTTCAATGGACACCAATGGATGTGGAGGATGCACTTGAATTATTGACACCGGCCTTCAAACATCCAACAGTGCGACGGTATGCAATTACCCGACTAAATCAAGCACCTGATGATGATCTTTTGTTATATTTGTTACAATTGGTGCAAGCACTCAAATATGAGAGTTTTGAAAGTATTTTGAATAAGGATAAGGAAATTTTGAAATCAATTGATGATAACGCATGTGATCAAATGTCAGAGTCAACAAGTGTTTCCGGTATATTTAAATTCTTTTAATTTTAATAACATTACATATCATGTTACATATTTTTTATACAGACAAAATGACATCATCTCAACATGGGTCAATTGAAGGTCGACACACACCGGCTTCATTGCTTGATGAAGCACCACCATCGGTATTTCCTGTCGATACTGGTTCAAGTTCAATCGTGTCCGATATTTCAATTACACGTTCATCAGATCTCCAGACTGTCCCGTCAGATCTTGCATCATTTCTTATTCAGAGAGCGTGTCGTAACTCAAATTTAGCAAATTATTTATATTGGTTCCTTTCAATTGAATGTGAACCTCAAGATATTTCACGTAAACAGGATGATCGCGTACGAGCAATGTACGTTGCAGTTAAGGAGACTTTTATGAAGACACTTCACGATAATCATTTCAACATCTATAAAAATCTGAAAGAGCAACAATTCCTCATCGATGAACTTGTGAATTTAGTTCAAAAGGTGACAAAAGAATCCGGGAATCGTCAACGTAAAATTGAGAAATTCCAGTCACTCCTTGCAAATTGGGATTCAAGTTCGAATTTCAAGTTTATCAATTTCTCACCACGACCACTCCCATTGAATCCAGAAATTTATGTTAAGGGAATTCTACCACAAAAAGCAACGTTATTTAAAAGTGCACTCATGCCATCTAAAATGACATTCATGACTGTTGATAATCGCGAATATGTTGCAATATTCAAACACGGTGATGATCTGCGACAAGATCAGCTCATATTACAAATGATAACCTTGATGGATAAGTTGCTGCAAAAAGAGAAAGTTGACTTGAAATTGACACCATATCGAGTACTTGCAACGAGCTCCAAACATGGCCTTGTACAGTTTATTGATTCAGTTACCGTAGCAGAAGTGCTCAAAACTGATGGGACGATACAGAATTTTTTCCGTAAACATCATCCCGATGAAAATGGTCCCAATGGAATTGCACGCGAAGTTATGGATACTTACATTAGAAGTTGTGCTGGTTATTGTGTGATCACATATATCCTTGGAGTGGGAGATCGTCATTTAGACAATTTACTGTTAACGACATCCGGGAAATTGTTCCACATTGATTTTGGATATATTTTGGGACGTGATCCAAAACCGCTGCCACCTCCGATGAAATTGAGCAAGGAAATGGTCGAAGGCATGGGTGGAATTCAATCAGAATTTTATAACGAATTTAAAAAACAATGTTACACTGCGTTCTTACATCTGCGAAGACATGCAAATGTCATGTTAAATCTTTTTTCATTGATGATTGATGCATCAGTGCCTGATATTGCATTGGAACCTGATAAGGCTGTCAAAAAAGTTGAAGATAACCTACAATTGGGGTTGAGTGATGAAGAAGCAGTCCAACATTTACAACAATTACTGGATATTTCAGTGTCAGCTGTCATGCCAGCTGTAATGGACTTTTTCCATAGAACTGCACAAATTATGAGGAATTAATTTAAATTTAAATTAAAAATAATTTTAGTTTAGTATTTGAGATTAATAAGAAAAATAAATATTAATTGAATTTTATTTTAATATTACATAAAATATTTGTCCTTTATTATTATATTTTTTTTCATTAAATTTGTACTCTTCTCATTACAAAATATTTTGAAATAATTTTTTTTAAAGTTAAGTATTTAACGTAGTCAACAAAATATATATGAATAATCTTTAACGAAAAAAGGAAAAAAGTGATAAAATTAACATTAAAACTATAAATATTTCTTTAAATTATTTGAATACATGAAAAAATGGCACTAATTATTTACGTTACGATGAATTTGAATACTAGAAAAAATTACACTAAAACATTCGAATTATAATTAATGAGGATCATTTTAAGCTAAATTTAAGTTAATTAATAAAATAACACAGTCTGAAGGTAAATAGATTTTTCTTTAAATGCAGTAAAAAAATCTCAGTTTTGATTTTTATAGTTGATATCTAGCTCGTTTTGCGGGTGGCTTTGGTACAGCGAATTCATTTTCCTTTCCCAGGTTTTCGAGTTGACTTAAACCATTTGTTTGAGAGCTTGGGGTAACATTGTGACCATGATCTTGCATGATTGTCTTTGCCTTTTGTACACCAAAATGCCTTGGATGCATCCAACTTGATTGTAGAATCTGATCCGTCTTCAAACGATGTTTTGGGTCAACTACCAACATCTTACGGATTAATGAGATCGCTTCTGGGGAAATTTCTTTCCAACATTTTGCCATGAATGCATATTTCCCTGTAATGATTTGACGTTGAACATCTCCATAATCTTCTGCAAATGGTAGAGTTCCACTAATCATAGCAAATAACATGACTCCCATTGACCAGACATCAACCAAACAATTATATTGTGAAATTTCAGACTTGATTACTTCTGGTGCCACGTAATTCGGAGTGCCCAAGAGTGATTTCAATACAGTTCCTTCTGTAACGAGTTTCGATAATCCAAAATCAGATAACTTTACCAAAGTCATTTCAGCATTATCTTTCATCAAGACATTGTCTGGCTTAATATCGCGATGTGTTATGCCTTTGGAATGCAAATAGTTGAGTGCGTCGGTAACTTGATAAAAGACACATCGTGCTTGTTCTTCAGTTAAGCGTTTTTCTGCACTGTTGATAATACGATTCAATAAATCACCACCCGCCATGTATTCCAAAATCAATGAGGCACCTCCACAATCATGCTTAATAATTTCATGGGTTTTTATGATGCAAACATGCTGCAAAGTCAACATTATATTGATTTCGTTATTGGTTGCTCTGATTGCTTCTGGTCGATGTGCTGTAATACTTGAACCTCTGATGTACTTCACTGCAAATGTATTCATTTTACGATCAATCAATTTGAATACATCACCGAATGCACCAGATCCCAATTTGCGAGAAACAAAATACTTGTGTTGGATGACACGAGGCAAGTCTACACGTTTTCTTGTAGTCAGGTCACGGAAATCAAATACTGTGAAACGAAAAAAAATTAAGTAAAATATTTTGAATATCAATTTCAAGTATTCTCACCTTTCATATCTTCATTCACCACAGAAATGATATCACCCGTTTGTAGCAACCGACTTTGATTTTGGCCAATTAGTTCCCCATTGAGGAAAGTTCCATTACGACTCAAATCTTTTATGATGATTGGTGAATCTTCCCAACTCATGTCCTTCATCATCATAAAATGTACTTTTGAAATACGATTCCATGATTTATCATCAATTCCTTCTTCTTTGCGAACGACATATTCGCATTTTGGATCTCGACCGAATCTGAATTGAGGACCACGTACATCTATAAAAAGTATTAAGATAAAAAAAAAGATGTAAATTGACCTGATTTAATTAAAATTATGCTAATTTTATCTTTTTTCTATTCCTATTCAAATTCTAAAAACAAAAGGTAAATAAATTACAGGTAGAAAAAAAAGAAAACGCTACTTACCAAAGTAATCTCGTTCATCATTTTTCTGTAAAACAGTTTTACTGACTTTGTTACCAAGACGACGACGCAAAACCCGTTTTTTGAATAACCGGCCCCATGGCTCCTTTTCGACAATGTTTTGGCTCTCTGGGGCTTGACTTTTTGGATGTTGTGATGATTGCGTGTTATCTTGTGTGTCGGCCATCGAATCTGCTTCAACTGTTTCTACATGCAAATTTGTGTGGTGTGCTGGTCGTATGTACATTGTGCCAGTAGCCATTGTTCTTTATTATCTCTGTCAGATTTCTTTTAACATGAATTTTCTTTCAATTAAAATAAGTTTTCATGAAAAACCTATTTAATTCCATGTACTGAGATCTATTCTTTAGTTTTTTACTGTTTTTAACGTATTTTGATCAGGAAAATACGCGAAATTTTCGGCTGATTCAGAGAGCTCTTTTTTTACTTGTTGCTTTGATTTGCGGTTCGAATTTGAATTTGAATTTTATGGCATGCAATGCAATATGAAGAACTTTGTTATCACTTCTTTAAAGAAGCTCTGAAAAATCGACGAAGTTCCAAAGCCGTGAAATTTACAGAAACTGCTGAAACTTTTATTTAACTCAAAAAAATGGATTTTTGAATATTTCGTGTATTCAGAACTTTTTCAAGATTTTAGAAAATTTGTCGATTTTCCTCTGTTTAATTTTTACATGTAAACAATTTTACGATATCTCCCTATGAATCGCCAATTCAGATATTTTTTTTACTTGTCAATTTTATGTTCAAAGGGCCTGTTCCTGTCATAACAAATTCACAACACGTGAATTGGAATAAAGCATTTTAGATTAAATTTGATCTAAAAAATTTAATAGTTTAGTTAAATTAAAGCTAGTTATTAGCTTTATCATTCACAATATTATTCAAATAGTTACAATTTAGACATGGGAAGAAAAGGAAATTATGCTGAGAAACCAAAAAAAGGTCCGGGACGAAAATTCAAAAAACAAGCAAATCCAACGTTTACAAAAGCACTTCAAGGTATAAAATTTATTTATTTTCTACTATCATTTCAATTGCTACATGATTTCCTTTCAGATGATGAAGAGCGTGTTAAGCCATTAACGCATCGTCAAAAACAGCGAGCTGTGAAACGTGACATGAAAAAACAAAAGTCTTCACTTCAAAAACCAAATCAAAAACCAGCACAAGTCAATGGAAAACAACCGCAAAAAAAAGGATTTTCTGATGATAATAAGGAATGGCTTAAATTGAAAAAGAATCAGAAAAAGATTGGATCTGATGGTGAAAGTCCCGACGAGGATGAGGATCAGATGAGTGACGGTGAAGAGGAAAGTCATGACGAAGCTGTTTCGCAAAGTGAGGAAGAGGGAATGGAAGTTGACAGTGAAAATGAAGAGGATGATGATGAAAGTGACAGTGAACCACCTCAGTTGGTTAATCCAAAACAAGCGAAAAATTTACTTGGGCAAGATAGTGACAGTGATGAAGAATCAGATGACGATGAAGAGGATGATGATGAATCGGATGCTGATATGCTTCCAATTGAGAAAAAAAATCTTAAGTTAAAGAAGAAACAAGCAAAAGAAGCGAAATTAGCGGAAGATGAACTTCAAAGAAATATTGCTGATAGAGAAGCATTTGAATTTCCTGATGCTGAAGAAACGGAAGAAACAAAAACAGTCACCTTACAAGACGTTCAAATTCGTATCAAGGAAGTAGCTGGAATTTTATCAGATTTTGATAATTTACGTGATCCAAATCGAAGTCGTAAAGAATATTTGGATCTAATTAAAAAAGATCTTTGTATCTATTACAGTTATAATGAATTTATGATGGAAACATTCATGAACCTGTTTCCAATCAATGAATTATTGGAATTTTTGGAAGCATCTGAAGTTCAAAGACCTTTAACCATCCGAGCTAATAGTCTTAAAACCCGTCGTCGTGACCTAGCTCAAGCTCTGATTAATCGTGGCGTCAATTTAGATCCTATTGGAAAATGGTCAAAAGTTGGTTTAGTAATTTATAGTTCACAAGTTCCATTGGGAGCAACACCCGAATACTTGGCCGGAAACTACATGATTCAAGGTGCTTCAAGTATGTTACCCGTTATGGCATTAGCACCACAAGAAAATGAACGCGTGCTCGATATGTGTGCAGCTCCGGGTGGTAAAAGTTCTCATATAGCTGCTATAATGAAAAATACCGGTGTCTTATTTGCGAATGATGTGAATCGTGATCGTTTGAATGCAGTTATCGGTAATTTCCATCGTTTGGGCATTGTAAATTCAGTTGTAACGTGTTTAGATGGAACTCAATACAAGCAATTCATGAGTGGATTTGATCGTGTTTTACTTGATGCACCTTGCACGGGAACAGGTGTCATTGGAAAAGATCCGAGCGTGAAAACATCGAAATCTGAAGGCGATATTCAACGATGCTATAATTTGCAGAGAAAATTAATCCTGTCAGCCATTGATTGTTTGAGTGCAAAATCAGCAACTGGTGGATATCTTGTTTATTCAACGTGTTCTGTGCTACCAGAGGAAAATGAATGGGTCATTGATTATGCGTTGAAAAAGCGAAATGTAAAACTTGTACCAACAGGATTGGATTTTGGTGTTGAGGGTTTTACAAAATACAGGACACACAGATATCATCCTTCAATGAAATTGACACGAAGATATTACCCGCATGCTCATAATATGGATGGATTCTTTGTAGCGAAATTGCAGAAATTCTCCGATGCCATTCCTCATGATGGTAACACGATCGAAGATGAGGTTGTTGATGAGCCAGAAGAAATTGAAATTCCTAAAAATGTTGATAAACGTGATTGGTATTACAAGGATGCGCTTGAGAAACAAAAGAAAAAGAAGGAAGATAAAAATCACATTGTCAAAGTATTTGAAAAGCCAGTCAAAGTTAAATCTGATACTGATAAAAAATCTTCTGGAGAAAATAACACGACAAAGCCCAAAACTCCGAAAAGCGAAAAAAAGAAGGAAAAGAAAATGCAGAAGATTCAGAATGGAAACCACAATCAGAGTGATGAAGAATCAGGAGAAGAGCCCCCAAATAAAAGTGAATTAACAATTTATGAACTTAACCAAGCAAAACAGAATAATCTGAAAAACAAAAAGAAAGCATTTGGGCAATTGAATAAATCGTTTTCTGCATCATCGAAACCACAAAATAAAAAATTTGGGAAAGCCGGAAAAAGGAAATCGCTTGCTTAAGTTATTTTAATTTTTTTAAATATTGTAAAATATCTATTTTGAATGAAAATAATAAAAAAAAAGTTAAATTTAAAATTAAATTAAAAATTGTTTTCAAATTTTGGACAAAAATTCAGTATATTTTCCATAATATTAATTTTAATATATTTACAGTCATAGACTGTAAAATGTCGTTAAATTACACATTTAAATTGGCGTTTAATGAACCTTAAAAGTAAACATTTAACTCTAAATTAATATTTAATAAAAGTAATTCATTATACTTATCATAGAGCTGCTTAAATTCTAATTGCTTTGACTATAAATTTAAGAATAGTTGGCTTCGGTAATTTTGTTTCATTTTTTTTGCAATATCGCTTTTCTACGGTTCACAGTTTCCATTTAAATTTTGTAGAAAAAAATTTCACTTATGATTATAAATATTTGTAAATACTAGTCATCATCACACTCAATCGGTTTCTTTCATACAATTATAAAAACATTCATAGGCATTGTTTGCATATATTTAATTGTGCGATAAGAATTCTATCTTTCAGCTGGAAAGAGTTCATCATACGCAGGTGGTAAATCATCTTTTTCAGGTGCTGAAGGTCTAATTGGTGTTGTGGTCGATGTAATGTTAAGTGTACGACTAGCTGCCAGTTGTTCGGGTGTTTGAAGTTCAATGTTTGTTGGAGCTCGATTGTTGCTACAAGCTCTGTGTCGTACATTTTGTATGTCTCGTCTTTGATTTTCCGATGAGCAATCTTTGCATTTAAAGCAGAACCATAGACATGTTCCAAAAATGACCATTGTGAAAATTAATGAAGTCATTGCTGAAACAAAAATCGTTGAGGGCTGGAGGAGTGGTTCAACTTCGGGCTCCATGCAACCACCTTCGTCAAGACAGTCATAAGGACAGTTCACAATTGAATCACGCCAGAAATAATCGGAAATGCAAAATTCATTTGGAACTTCATTTTGATCGTCTTCCTCTGAGGAATCCTTAGACTCGGGTTTTGGTGTCGGGAAACAACTTTTGCGATCATTTGTGCATGCTGTTAAAAAAAATTATTTTATCAAGATCTCATATAATTTAATGTAAAATTAATTCACTTACTAGAAAATCCTGTAAAAATAATTGAAAAATCCACTGGTTCCTCGTCCTTTCCCAAAGGCGTTTCCGTATCAATAATTATTGTTACTTTGACTTTTGCTGTGCCGTCAATATACGACTTAAGTGGTCCATTTCGATCAATTATACCGCAAATTTTCTCAGATTTCGTTTTATTGCCAAATTCAACTTGAATGTAATCTCTACATGTATCTGGATTTTTCATACGAAAATTTAATCTACGTATAACGATAAATAATCCTTTGTTCTTCTTGCTTGCATCAATTTTGAAGACACAATTTATCTGGAAGCTCTTATGGAATGACTTGTGTCCAAGTTTTTGCTCCACTACAACTGCCGAATCTTTCCCATTGTCCAATTTCAATTTCTTCGAAGGATCCAAAAATTCTTTAATTGGTTTTGGAAATGGAATACTTGAAAATATATCTGCATTTGGGCAAATGTCTCTGTCATATATTTTTACTGTAAAATTAATCAAAAAGTCATGTGTTATGATTAAGATTCAAATTTAATTGATTTAATTATTGATGATTCATCGGTGTGAAAATACGCAGATTCGAGGAAATTTGAAATGATTACAATTTGAATAAAGCAGTGTACTTACGAAATCGATAGGATTCCACAGAATTCACGAGTTTTAAGTAGAGAAATATCACAAATATCTTTAAATTCATTGTCTTTAAAGGCTGAATTATAAACTATAAATTTGTAATACTAATTTTTATTAAAAAAGGGTTTTTTTTGTTGTCTCGATTAAAGCTATTTAGAATTTTGTTCTTTTTCTTTTTGTTGTTGTTTTTATCAAGTACACTTTTAGTAGTTTTGTTCGCATGGTTAACAAATGACATGTTAAAATATTTTGAAAAATACAACCGTTATTTCTAACGAGAGTCTACCAAGTTCTATCAAGGGATATTTTCCAAGGACTCAGTGTACTCAAATTAAATGCAAATTATATTTTTGGACAAATTAAGGAACGTTCGAATTTTTTACTTAACACCTAACTGATATACTTTTTTTATACTAGTTTTGATATCAGTCTTAGGTTTTGATATTCTATGAACTAACACTTTCGGTACAAAACAGGGTCTTAAAGACCTTTTAACTTTAGAGACAATTGTGAGAAATGTATATTTATTAAAATTATACTTATTACAACGAGTTCTTGGTATTTTACTTAAAAAATCATCAAAAATTTTTATGATTATCATACAACGTGCATATTGTACAAGTTACTTGTGCAATACAATACAACACGAACACAGTACAGAAGAACAAATAAAGAGATAATAGATTTTCAAAATGGAGGATATGTTAACCAATGAAAATTCACTTATACAATTGAATATAAATACATACGTAGACGCAATGTAATTTTTTGAATACATTTGTTTTGTAGTACAGTGAAAAGTAAGATACAAATCGCGCGATCCGTGAATAAAAGACACTTTGCCTGTGTATAAGCATAGGATTTGTGTCTTTTATGCACGGAACAAGCGAAATGAATAATGTAAAGGTAGAAAATGGGAGTTCCTCTTGAATGCGTTGATTTTTCATTAATAGGTCGAAAAAACTTAAGTTTGTCAAAAAAACAAAATTTGTTAAAACATTTACAAATTGATAAATTAAGGGAAATTGAAAAGGTAAAATAGAATTATGCTAAAAATTATTATTTTCATTTTTACATTGCGTTAATCTTTACATTTTCTCAGTTAAGGTTCTTTTTTATTCAATGTTGAATTTTACAATCATTTTCAAAAACTGTGAACATTGTAATTTTTTTTAATCTGATAAATTAATAACGGTATTTGCAAGCATGTTGAAACTGTGTTTTAAAATCCTGTGTGAAGTTGATTGCATACATTCTAACACAAAATTTTGAGAAAACTTTGAGATACGATTTTTCTGCTAAACAGGATAAAAAATTTAAACAAAATGGACGTTTATCTAATTATAATTTTGTACTATGTTACTTAAAATTAATGAAATGAGAAAACTCTCAATGTATAAAAAATAATTTAAATTAATTTACTTTTTTTTTCAAATAATTTTAATTAATATAATTTTATTTTGACCTATTTTTTTGTACATTTTCATTCAACATTTGATCTAACATTAAATACCATTCACATATGACTGACTGCATAATCGAGAAAGGAAATTGGCGTGTCTATCCAGCAGCTGATGTATTTTTTTCTATATACATGCAATAATATCATGCATCTAAATCACTTTAAGCTATTATGAACTCAGCTATACAAGTGAAAGAACAGACACAAAAAAAACGTGTATAGATTTGTGACTTATTACCGAATAACCTACTAATGTGAATTAATAAGTTTTTACAATAATAATGTAACTTTCATGTATTGCTGTAGTAAAAGCCGGTTTATATCAAACGCTTGTCTTTCTCTTACTGTGTCAATGCACTCACATAACAACGATATCTGTATTGCAATTTTTTGTTTATCTTAAGACAAGACACTTAGGGTGCGATAAATGTGAAATTGTTAGATAAAAAATTTTATTCACAAAAACAAGGGAAAGGAAATTGCTCAAATTTTTAACTCATTGATTAGATTTCATTTCACGCATTAAACATGTAACATGTTAGTTTAAGAGAAAAAAAATATTGGTTGATTAATTTTACGGTCTTTCAATTTTTGATTAAATACTTTGATGTCTCAAATTGTAGACTATTCAAATATTTTTAAGACAACAAAAGAACTTGGAATGCAGCACTTATTCAATTGAAACTAGAAAAAAATAAACAATAATGTTGATCATCATTATGATTATTATGTATTGAATCTTCATCATGATCTGTACAGTTCCTACAATTACTTTAAAATGCAAAAAAGTAAATTTATGTAATTTGAATGCTGCTGTTTTAATTTTAATTTTATTTAAAGTTCTATGAGAGAAGGATAAATGAGCTTAATTTCGTATTTTTTTCAATTTATACTGGAATCACATTACAAACAAAAAAAACCACAAGCAACATTAAATTTAATAAAAAAAAAACTTTGAAACATTATTTATTGATATTTATACTTTGCCATCTTGCAACAATGATAATTATACTTGTAAGCGTGAGTTTTGTTTGAAATCTATATTGTTTATGTACTTGATTGGTTGAGAACACTTCAAGAAGACAATCAAACAACATTTTTCAAATATTTTTATCGCAATTCAATATTCAATGACGAAATTTTCAATAGATTTTGATCTTTGTGTGTACAAAACACATGATATTTTTTTTTGCTTAAATCTATTCAAAAGTAATGTTAAAATTACTTGTTAATAATTTTATTTTTTTTTTAAATGTATGCTTCTTCAGTTATTTCAAATCCTATGAGCGAACATTCGTTGTCAAGAATTCTATCGAGAAATATCACGATTATTATAATTTTAATATTATTTATTTATTTTTTTATTAAATTTTTTACAAAACACATTTTTTGATAGTGAAATTAAATTAAATTAAAACAAAAAAAATAATTACTTAATATGGTAAGATCTTGCAAAAAACTTGTAAAATTCGGTGCTGGATTAATTTCTTTTTGATTGTATTGTTTTTTTTTTCGGAGAAGGTTAATTTAAAGTGAAAATTGGTGAGAAATCAATTAATTTTTTACACTGATAAAGAATTTGATCAGATAAAAACTGGTTGAATTAAATTAAATTAAATTATCAATGAAACAAAAAGCAAGTGTAAAAAAAATTCTTACATCATTTTAAACTTTTTATCTGTTTAAAAAAAAACAATTACATGCAATTAAATGTGTAAAATACGTAAAACATGTCGTTGTGACCATTTAAAGTCTTTAAATTTCGCATCTTTAATCTTTTTTACATTAAATTACAGTGTTTGATTGAATTAATATAGTTTGGTTTCGGTTCAATGTTTCTTTTGGAATGGGGCCTTGGATTTGGGTCCTTTATCGGAAAAATAAATGTTTTCTGAAAATTTCTGAAAAAACGACTATATCGGTAATTTTTGAAAATTTTGAAAAAATCAAAATTGAAGTTTCCAAAAAAAAGTTTCCAATCATTTTCATATTTTAAACTATACATTACCCTATCGGAAGCAAACTCCTGAACTTTAGTAGTTAACTCCTAAACATTAGGAATTAACTTCCGACAGGGTGAAAATAAGAAGTCGTGAAATTTCGAAAAGGGTATTGAAATAGTTTATCATTTCCCAGTTTGCATACGTATTCACTAAGTAACGTCTTAAGTCGAAAACCTGGACCTTAAAAATCTAAGTTTCGCGAAAATATAATGCTACTAAGAGAACAATACCTTATGACCCAATAAAAGAGTGGAAAAGCTTAAGGCAAGCTATCAAAGATTTACAAAGGCTGTAATGTAAGTTTTTCATAAATTTTAAAAATAATTGCTTTATCACATATTTACATAAAAATATCAATATCATCCAAAATGAACTCGACTCACTTGATTCAAATCTAGAACAGAAATTATCAATTTTTGAATAAAAATATCGGCCATTTTTCGGACTTTCGACCGTTTTTAGGGTCTGAAGCGCAAGCCCCTTAGAAAGAACTATTGAAAGCACACGTTAGCTGGTCATGACCGGAAGACGGTTCCCTGACCCTATAAAAAAGAATTGTATACCTATGAAGTGAATCCAAATTAATCACTATATCAGACAATTTTTATTCTGTAATTCAATAAAATTGTTACATCAACAGAAAAAAGAGGTTTACCTTCTATCATTAATTTTTTTTTATTTTCATCTTATTATTAAATTGCCATAAATTGTATTGCAACAAGCATCATAAAAAAAAACTTTCTCTATGATCTTTTTTAAGTTTCATATACCTTACAAATATTGAATAATTCTGAATCATAAATTCAATTTAAAAAAAAATAATATCAATTCCAGTGCCTTCAATGAAAGTGAAACAATGATTAATATACAAACCTTCTTATTATTATTTTATTCGATTTAATCTTTTTTATTAAAGAAAATTGTAACAATAGTATTGTAACTAATGACTCTAGTTAGTGCGACATTTGAAAACTTTCCTGGATTGCATTTCATTACATTATGTTTCTTTTTTATTAAAAAGTATAATTGGCACATAAGTCGGATATTTAACATAAATTTCTATAAGCCCTGTGAGAAATGTTGCAATTGAATGCAAAAAACAGTTTCTGACAGGCAAAACTCTCACTGTTACTTTTTAAATTTAAAATAATAAAAATAATAATATTATGCAAGGAATATTCAAATTTTTCTTTTATTACATTTAATATTTAAACCAAATGCATTCAAAAAATAGATTCTATAACAGCATTACCTTATATTATATTTAAAAGTGTACACACGAAAATGTGATAAAAACATTATTACAATATGAAATGATTGTACGTGATAAAAATTTAAACTATTTACACACAAAATTTCTTGTGGTAACATGAAAATAAAAAAAAAGCAAAAGTAATGTGTGTTTGTAAGTTCAAATGGTTTGTTTAATGGTATCGCGGTGCACATTATTAGTTCAGACTAAATATGTTTATAAAAATAATAATAAATAATATTACAAATAAACTTGTTTCACTTTTTATTTTTTTTTTCTTTAAATTCAAATTTTAATGAAAGATAAATAATATACTAATAATGTATAATAATATTATAAATAAATTATGTTTACTTTCTGATGGTGATATGTTGCATGTAATAAAAGTTCATATATGCGAGCTTATACATTACAAATTTTCCATGTAATGATTTGTTGAAAGTACGTTTATCTGTAATTTTAATTTAATTTAATTTAATAAAATAAATGAGAGTATGTCCATTTATTTCTATGTCTTTTTGACATAGTTTCTGTGAAAAAAAAAAATGTACCAGACAACTCCTTTCAATTCAATTTTTTATGTATTATCATTGAATTATTCATTTTCAAGTATTTTTTATGATAAAATTATTATCATTATCTCACCTCTTCAAATACAATATCATAATCATCATCATTGACATCAAAATAAAATTACATTGATGACAAAAAAAATTATGATTTTTTTTTAAATTAAATAATAATGTGTCGCCTACGTTATTCTGGAACGTATGTATATGTTATCGTCATCACAATTAAGTAAATTTACTTGAAGCTTGAATGAAACAATGTCAAAGTCTCTGTAAATTATTTTTTTTCTCACCACATCTCTGCCGTTGCAGGCAAGAACGACGCACCTACAAAAACTACAAACTGAGATATTTGCAGTTTTGTATTTTTGATCAGTTTCTGCTCTGTCGCCAAGCTCTATTTAATATTTTTAGAAATCAATGGTCATATACTAAAGGTAGTCACATCCTTTAAATATTGTAAGAATTTTTTTTTCATTTTTTTGAGCCTTATTAGGCTTAAATTGAAAAAGTCGTTCTTGCCTGCAACATTTTTACAAAAATATTGCAGGCAAAAAGGACGTTGCATGCAAGAAAGACGCATATCAATGTTTTTTCTATCAATTTCTATAAATTCCTCGTTAAAATGTACAATATTTGCACGACTATAAGAACATTTATGAATAGATATGTTAATATTAATGTTATAAGTTTTTTTAGCCCAAAATTCGCAATAGACATGCGGGCTCTGTGGATTATTCTTTGTTTGATAATTTTTCGAATATAAGTAAGAAAATTATTTTTCCAAAGCGATGTGAGAGATATCAGGAAATATAAATCGTATTTAAATCGAAAATAATTCAAATTCTACAGATTTTTTACTTGATGTGGAGCCAACCGATGGCTCTGAGAGGGCTTTTAATATAAATTTGGTTGATTATTTTCCCAAACACAATGGTGTTGATGAGTCTAAAGAACTATAGAAACTTCAATTTTTCAACCACAGTCAGTTTAGGTGTTAGTTTGGACCCTCCAAATGGCACTGAGAGACTTTTTCATAATTTTGGTCGATTTTAGGGCTTTTTTGACAAATTTTTCTAAGCTAAATTCGTTGATGTGTATAGAGATAGTAGAGAAATCTGGCGAATTCTATTTGGGTTTTCCATTTGACCCATCAGATAACGCTAAAATGGGGGTTTGAGAACTGGTTTGTGATTTATACATAGAAGAAATTGAAAAACATTAATGAGCTTCAATATTTGAAACATTATAAGATTAAGATTAGTCGGTTTAGCATATCGACTTGTCTAGCAATTAAAAGAAATCAATTATTATCTAATCAATTCTATCTAGTACTTTAATAGTTTCAAGTATTTCACCTAATAACTCCAAATTAAGTTAGATCCCACAAGCACACTACCACTATCTTCAATTAGTCAGATTTTCCTTGTAATGGGCTTAAAAATATAGATATTTATATGATATGCGTCTTTTATGCCTGCAAATATGAATATGCGTCGTTTTAATATGCAATTTCTCGAAAACTGCGAAAATTGAGCCATCAAAACTCAGACTTCGTGGAACAAAAAAATTTTTTTTTCGAAGCCAAATGCTTTGATATGATCTTAAATGAGCTTTTTCATCAAAAAGTCATTTTGACCAAAAATGTAGGTGCGTCGTTCTTGCCTGCAGGGGCAGATCTGTGAAACAATAACTTTTTATGTTATGATATGATATTGCTTGAATTTACATTTTTAAATGTTTTCATGCTGTTTTTTATTAAGCCACTGTATTTTTTTTGTAACGGTTAGTGTATGAAAAAAACAGCAAAAAAAAGTAGAGGACTTTTCAATGATCTTTATTCTTGAACTTTAAGTTACAAATTCTATAAGAGGTGAAGTTAAGGGTACGTCATTGTGTAATTGTCGTGTAATTTGGCTGTAATGAGCCATGAAAATGGGTATTTTATGGATTTTGATTATTTTGTTTCTTCATATTCTTTGATTATTCAATGATGAGTGTTTCATTGTCACAGTGATGTAATAAAGAACTTTTGCAAATTTGATGGTCAGTTCATACTTTAATTACTATTCCAGTGCTACGTCGATCTGCTGAACTTGACCTGTTTAAGAATTTTCTATTTATGTTTTTCACTTATAAGGTTCTTGGTCTCGTTGGATGCCATTGATCCACCTTTCTTTGGAACAAAGCTCGGTGACTCTCAGGATCTTATCGCAAAATCAATGCTAGGGCTCGGTCAAGGTTCATTCGTGTCAAATGACCTGTCCACCAAAGTTGGTTGACTTTTTTTGATTGCTACTTAGTTTTGTTCCGCATACAACCACTCTAGCTCGAAAATTCTACCTTCTTCTCCATCTGTCACCTTGACGCATGGCACCAAATATGATAAATAGTACGTTTTTTTTAAATGACAGTAACCGCTGTTCATCGCTCTTGGTAAGTGGCTAGGTTTCAGACCCGTTTACCGAGACTGGCCTCATAAAGGTTCTTTTTGGTCTTATTTGTCAACAGCTTTGAGTAAAAGTGGTACGTTAAAGACCATAAAAGCATTTGTTCGCTGCGACTAAATAATGATAAGAGCTTATTATTTTATGGTCTGTGGCTGAAAAAATTGCTCCAGCTCAGATCAGATGAATTTAATTGAATGATCACTGAGAGTAAGTCAGCATTAAGACCTTAAACGAGTTCAATTTACAAACAGTATGCAATTGGTAAGTTCCGCTGCGAAATGACTCATATCATAAATTTATCGATAATTTTAAAAATCAATCGATTTTAAAAGCACTTACCCCAAACTATTCATTTAACGAAATTTTCACATCCGTTCAATTATGGCAAGACCTCACCTCGAAATTGACTTACTTGTTATAAACTAACTTGATTATTAGCATTCAAAAAATTAATTAACTCTCATACTTCATAACAAAATCACATCACTTCAATTATTATGATAATTTTTTTAACCATCTTGACCAGACTCGGAATCCCACTTACACACCCACACTGAAGTACAAACTCGGCGGACGCAGCATATACCAACATGGCAGACCCAACAGACGCACGGCAGACCCTGCAGACCCAGCAGACTAACGGCAGACCGTACAGACTAACGGCAGACTCAGCAGACGAACGGCAGACCCAGCAGACTAACAGCAAACTCAGCAGACGAACGGCAGACTCAGCAGACTAACGGCAGACCCAGCAGACTAACGACAGACCCAGCAGACTAACGGCAGACCGTACAGACTAACGGCAGACCCAGCAGACTAACGGCAGACCCATCAAACTAACGGCAGACGAACGGCAGACCCAGCAGACTAACAGCAAACTCAGCAGACGAACGGCAGACTCAGCAGACTAACGGCAGACCCAGCAGACTAACGGCAGACCCATC
>LN483449.1:264414-470677 GCA_900002565.1 Culicoides sonorensis | reverse complement strand
ACAAAACGAACTACGTCAAAAAATTCCCAACAAAATGTCAAAATCGAGGACTTGCATAATTCTTTTAATATATATGATTGGTTAAAAGCCCTTTATATGAAAATTGACCAAAAATCGTTTGTGGCCGCTCTAATTCCTCTACCATCGGGTTGAAATTTTGTATGAGACAGTTTTTCTGATAGACAAAACGAACTACATCAAAAAATTCCCAACAAAATGTCAAAATCGAGGACTTGCATAATTCTTTTAATATATATGATTGGTTAAAAGCCCTTTATATGAAAATTGACCAAAAATCGTTTGTGGCCGCTCTAATTCCTCTACCATCGGGTTGAAATTTTGTATGAGACAGTTTTTCTGATAGACAAAACGAACTACATCAAAAAATTCCCAACAAAATGTCAAAATCGAGGACTTGCATAATTCTTTTAATATATATGATTGGTTAAAAGCCCTTTATATGAAAATTGACCAAAAATCGTTTGTGGCCGCTCTAATTCCTCTACCATCGGGTTGAAATTTTGTATGAGACAGTTTTTCTGATAGACAAAACGAACTACATCAAAAAATTCCCAACAAAATGTCAAAATCGAGGACTTGCATAATTCTTTTAATATATATGATTGGTTAAAAGCCCTTTATATGAAAATTGACCAAAAATCGTTTGTGGCCGCTCTAATTCCTCTACCATCGGGTTGAAATTTTGTATGAGACAGTTTTTCTGATAGACAAAACGAACTACATCAAAAAATTCCCAACAAAATGTCAAAATCGAGGACTTGCATAATTCTTTTAATATATATGATTGGTTAAAAGCCCTTTATATGAAAATTGACCAAAAATCGTTTGTGGCCGCTCTAATTCCTCTACCATCGGGTTGAAATTTTGTATGAGACAGTTTTTCTGATAGACAAAACGAACTACATCAAAAAATTCCCAACAAAATGTCAAAATCGAGGACTTGCATAATTCTTTTAATATATATGATTGGTTAAAAGCCCTTTATATGAAAATTGACCAAAAATCGTTTGTGGCCGCTCTAATTCCTCTACCATCGGGTTGAAATTTTGTATGAGACAGTTTTTCTGATAGACAAAACGAACTGCATCAAAAAATTCCCAACAAAATGTCAAAATCGAGGACTTGCATAATTCTTTTAATATATATGATACACTTAAATCTGATCTCATATTCAATGTGCATAATAAAAAATAAAAACAAAAAAAAAACTAGATTACAAAAAAAAAATCAAAATAAAAAATAATAACAACTGACAAGGTCACAAAAAAATCACTTACTTTTATGGACAATAGCGAATCGAGTATTGAATTGTTAAATACATAACATGTAACATCAATCTAAATCAACAGACACACAAAACATCTGTGAATATGTGTAACAAAATGAAATGTGAATGAATTAAAAAATAAAAATGTATTTAAAAATTATTCACATTTTTATTTTGTGGATAATTGCGATAAAACGTTTGATTATGTCAGAAATTGATCATGAATCAAACTTGTTTTTTTTTTTGTGTTAATTAGTGTAATGAACTGAAATTGAATTTAAAATTCCGTGATTAGTCTATGAAGTGGATTGTTGAATGTAAGTGATTTCAATTGAACAGAATTTAAATAAAAAAATGGATCATCGTCAAGAGTAACCACATTTTTTAATAATAATGAGCATTCACTCTGTTCCGCGTCATCGTGAAGAAAAAGAAGCGATGACCTTGATTTGACTGCTAAAAAGTAAAAATAAAATGAAAACGAAATAAAATTATGAGAATACAAGTTATTTTGTGTAAATTACCGTGATATGATTGCTTAGGAAACATTTTTTTTCATGTTAAAACATTTAAATTAAAATTGAAGAAAAAAAAATCATAATTTATTCCTTATTTTAATAAAAATTTGCACAGTTGAAGGTTCTTTTGCTGTAATTTAGCTGTATTGAAAAGTGATGTTTATTTATTTTTCTCAAGAAATAGTAATTTTTCATGAATGAATGAAAGTAAATAAACAAACTATGATTCAAGGTAGTACATTAAACTTTGAGTAAAAATAGAATATCAGCTTTTTTTCTCTCTTCTTTGAAACCGTTTTGTTTTATCTTATTTTTTTTGAATTGTAAACAACATTTATTAAGCAAGTTCTATTTCTGGTTTCCTTGTGAGGCATTTAAATTGGTATAATATATAATTATGATTAAATGTCAATATTCTGATATGATTTTCATGGAATTTGGATTAAATTTAAGAATAATTCTATGAAATTTGATTAAATTATGTCAAAATACGTTGAAATGAATTTTTTGGTCAATTTAAATAATATTTTTTTTTTAAATTTCATATTAATTTACAGAAAAACGTGACACTCATAATAATCATTATCACATCATATATCAATAATTTGGCAATTGGACAACGAACACAATTTTACACGGACTTTAAAAGCAGTCACAAGCAAAATGAGGTAAATTTGTCAATATTTCAATTAAATTATTTTAACCTAATTTATTGTACAATTTTAAAATGAATGTTTAGATTGATTACTCATTCCGATATTATATTGACGCACCCAGTTCTGGTGTTGTCATGGATCATTGGGAAGATCGAAAAGGTGATTCAGTACAAGGTAGATATAGTTTAGTTGAACCAGAAGGCAATGTTAGGACGGTGTATTATCAGGTTGATAAGAAGAGTGGATTTAAGGCAGCTGTTAAATTGAGAACGCCTGGTAATTTGTTAAAATTTACATGAAATTTCAATTTTACTTACAATTTTTAATAAATTTTTATAGGAAGCGTCCAATTTCAAAGTTTTGGACGATTTGATACCGAATCACCACTATCACCACCGATTAAGCCATACAAGCATGCGGAACCAATTGCATTTGTGATTAACAATCCAAGACAATAACAGTTTATGATAAATCATTTTAAGGAAGCATCATAACAAGATTTCATCACCACAAAAATAAGAAAAATAAAATCTAATAACAACTCAAGGTTATCATATTGAACTTCGTTCACATTAAATTCCAATGTTATTGTCGTTCTACTGCTAAAAAATTAAATTAAAAAAAATAATAATTAATTTTACTATTAATATGCCGCCTACTTTTAAGCAGTAGTATACAAACTTGCATTAAAATTTTAATCCATTCCTTGTATCGTGAACTAGGGATTCCATCACATGCGTTAAAAAATAAATAAATGTAATGTATTTTAAATTAAAATTAAAAAAAAAAAATAAAGTATTTACATTACACTTACACCATAACATTATTTAAATCATCTTCGAGCCCAGTTATCCTTGAACATTGTTTGAATATTTACTTGGTAGCGCGTAATCTTGTTGTGATTATTTTCCAGATATATCACGAAGGTGTTCTACACGGTTCAGACAAGTCATAATCAGGTTTGTCTTAGATCCAGTATATTGAAATGTGAATTATGTAAGAAAAAAAACTGCACATGTCATGGATGAAAAATTAAAAGTAGTTGTATTTTAATGTGACAATTTAAGTGATTAAGTTTTGAGCTTTTGTTTTATAGTGAGTTACTTAAGCTGGGATTGTCATTAAAATGACTTCCAAGAACTACTCAGCTCAATTTACGAAAATTAAAAATAGGATTAAATGTCTTGCTAGACTAAATTTGAAGTTGCAAATAAATTCTATGAAAAAATAGACTGATGTCATTTAGCAAATTCATAATAAAAAGGTAGGGCACCATTTGTCGGATGTCTCAATGAAGCAGCTTAAAGGGTTAACTTTAAATTAATATGAATATGATATGTTACAATTTTATTTATTTCCTTTTTTTTATTCATATTTATTTATAATATAAACAAAGAATATCATTTACATAAATCAGATTATTGTTAGCAAATAATATTAAATTATTTATATTAAATAACAAGTGTCATTTATATTTAAAGGGGGTTTTCAGGTATGACATAGACTGTAAATTGAAAATGTCTTAAAATACTAGGAAATTAACTCCCAAGTCTAAAACTTAGTGCTCTAGTGAGCGTTTGTGGAAGTAAATTGTAAGTTAATTATTCGCAAGTTTCGAAAATGATTTACGTATTAGGGTGACTCATATAGTCTGCGTATTGTGACGGGGGATGTTCTCAAGTCTTGTTGGATGTCTTTGACCCTTAGTTTATCCATCCTTACTTACTTAGTGAACCCGATAACAATTTCCTAGTCTTGGCCCCCTCAAGGATTCCAGAGTTCCCTATTCTGCTCTTTTTCTTTCCAGTTTCCTACTTTAACCCAGATAAGGCGGCATACTTTTCGACTTTTTATAAAAAACTTCAATTTTGAAATACAAAATTATTTTCTTCTTGTAAATTTTTATGTTAATTTCATAAAAAACATTCTTAAGAACCATTTTGAACAGTTTCCGATACTATTCATTTGTCCAAAGTATGATTTTAAACGAATTAAAGTCAAACTTGCTTGGCCTTCTGGAAGGACTGTAGCCTAATCTGGGTTAAGCGCCCTTAGACCCGCCTCGACGAGTTTACCCATATTCAAATTGAATTCGAAGTCAATTTTGGAATCAAGGTTACTTCAGAAATGGGCTTGATTGAATTTTTCATGTCATTTATTGACCAATTTACCATCATGGCATTTTAGGGCCAACATGAACCTAAATTTGATCTGTTTGAATAGTAGTACGTTATAAAGTACCGACACACCCCCTAAAAAAATATTATAAGTGAATTTAGTTTCTGATAAAATATTTCTTGAAAAAAAACAAGAAATTTAAGTACATGCAACTTAATTCAATCATTTAAAGCTGTAAAAGATTGAAATTGAACTCAGATACAGTTTTTTACCGTATTTTTATCACAGATTATCTTGATTGCGTGCTAAATCTACCATTGTTAAAATGTAAAAAGAGAAAAATTATACAAAACAAGTACTTTACCTAAAGAGAAATTAAATATTCATATTCTGGTTGATTTCCTACTCTTAATATTAATAATAATATTAATTTTATCATAAAATACTATCTAAATATGTTCCTCTGTATCATTTTTCATTTAATATATGTGTAAAATGTAATTCAAAACCGTATTCATTGTAATATCTCTCTCAAAAGAATATTATTAATAACAACAACTTTATAAACAAGTGAATATATAAAAATAATGTAAAAATTTGAACGCGTATTCGATACACTCTCAAATGGAACACTTTCAATTTCATACTGTATTTCAACATTTAATATCAGATGGGTAATGATTTATATGCATTTTTTTTCTCATTATTATTTAATCGTTATGTAACATCACGCATCTTGATAAAAATAAAATTTTATAAAAAAATAAATGGACCACACACTGATATGATAAGAAATTTCATGTTAATACCAGAAGAGTTCAAATCACTTATGCCAGCGTTTAAATTTCTTTCATGTAAATGTGACACCAATTCAATGCATTTAGTGCGTGTTGTGTAAAATCAACAATAATTAAAGTTGATGGGATCCAATTTTAATTTAAAAATAAAATAAAAAAAATTGCATGTGTTGTGTTTAAGTGTAAACATTACAAAGAGGACGATCTTGAGATGCACTTTTATTTTATTTATTAAATTGAACATGAACCAGTTTCACTTGAATCTGATATAGTTTTGTGCATTAATTTTAAATGAATTTTTATCACTCTTTTAAGAGTTAAGTTAATGCAAATGTTAAATCTCTGTTGAATTACTATAATGAGGTTTTTATTGAATTGCAAATAGTTGATCATGGAATGTGATAAAAAGTGGATTATGATAAGTTTTAAGGTGAACGATATTGTTAAATTTTTGTAAAAATTTTCCACGAATTATTACAATGGACGAAATTTTATCGATGGAATTGTCGTGACTTGTTTTGTTGTAAAAATTGAAATCATCCTTAAGCTAAGAGCAATAAGGGACGCAATTTTAACCTATTGCAGGAATGTAGACTGATTCTTTTGGTCCTTAGTCCTTTTGACTCTAATAATCCGAATTGAAAATATTGCTTTGAAAATTAGTAGGTAGTCGTTTAAAGGTCTGAGTGATGGTTTAATTGAAGAGGTCACTTCAAACTGAGTTTGACCTTGAAGTCCTCAATTCAAGTCACTTTAAATAAAACCCATTCAATCAATAATTCTTCATAAAAATCCATTATTAATTAAAGAACCGTCTCGATAGAAACCCATCGTCTAAAATAATATGATATAAATTATATTAATAAATGAATGTAAATTGAGAACAGCTTCAGGCTAATTTTGTAATTAGATCAGCGAATTATGATTTAGAGATTAATAGAATTTTTATTATTTATAATTTATTAAATATATTATAAAATAATATAATTCTATAGCTTTTATTCATTCAGCTATCAAATAAACTCGACATAAATAAAACTTATTTACTTAATTTTATGTACACAACGATGTACTAAGAGTATTGCATAGTACCGGCAAGTTATTATAAGCATTTTATTAGGTCAGGTCAATTGATTCAATTTCATTGAAGCCTTTTTAAAAAAAATCACATGAAGCCTTAATTCGCATAAACAAAAAAATACCCTGGAATTAAAATTTTTATTATACATAATTTTTTTCATTTAAATTTTTGCAAAAAAATTATAAAAATACTTACCTGTTTCCATCTAATAGAGTACCCTAGACCAGACAGTTACATAGATGCTACATTATTCTCATACTACACAAGCCATACCTTCAATGAACGATTTTCATACATCCAATTTTATACACAATACACGTTCCTTGCATATTAGCATCACCTCAACTTACTTCAATGTTTCACTTTCAGTTGAATTTTGTCGCGAACGCGATTGTCACGGTTTTCATTGAACTAAAAAAAAATAATAAATTAAATTAAAATAAATTTTCAAAATAATTTTATAGAATTTTATAAGCAAATATAATTATAATAAATTTCAAAAAAAAGGTAGACATTTATTTAGAAAAAAAAATACCTCAATTAAATCGTGATTAAAATGATATGATAATTAATCATATTAATCATATAATCAAAAAAAAAATTAAAATTAAATGATTAATTTAAAAAATAAAAAAAACAAACAAATAAAAATCTATATCATTCATCATCATTATTTCAAGTTATATCTTCATCACAATCATCGTCGCTGTTGATGTTGTCAGTGTTTGACCTTCAATATTTTATATTTGCTATTGTTTGTATGATATTGTTAAAACTAAATGTGTAATTGCCTTATGTTACAAAATCATATAAATAAAAAAAAAATTAAAAATAAATGTTAATGATTTGCACACGCATCTCTAAACAAGTGTCCATATATAAAAATTTAACAAAAAAAACTGAATTAATTGTGTATTTATTATTTAAATTATCATTATATTTTGTTTAAATTAAGCATGAATTTTGGTTATCTTTTTAAATTATCTTGATAGTGTTAATTGCCTCATTCATTGCTATTTACTTACAATTATTTAAATATGTTTATTATTTACTTTGCAAAAAAAATCTCGTTTTATTGATAAATTTAAGTAATAAAACGATAATAATAAAAAAAATATTATTAGCAATGAGATTTTATTTCCTGTGATCTGTAAAACAAATAATTCTGATTAAATTTTAATGAAATTGAATATTATATTTGTTTTTTACATTAAAATTAAGGAAGAAGAATTTTTGGTGTGCTAGAATCAAGATATGGCCCATTTAATGTTAAAATCTATTTAAAAAAACCTTGATTGATGTATCCTGTTGACCACATTTAAAATTGAATGAATATAAAAAACTTTAATCAAATGATGAGCATAACAATTGAAAAGCTATCAAATACAAAATTGAGACATATTATTATTATTTTTTATTATAAAGCGTTGTGTAATAATTGATTGTTTTTTTTCAGTGTTTTGTATTTCATTACTTTGAAGAGTTGATTGTGTTTGTGATTTATTTTTTTTCTATTAAATTTTATTTTATTACATTTGAATTTAAAAAAAAAGTACAAGGGAAGTATTTGGAGTGTGAAAATATATTAAAAGAGAGGCTGATACTGTCAGATACTGTTAGAGGGCACTCAGATTTAGGTCGGTTCGAATTACTCTCAGGGTCGAAGTGTCTTTGGTTTTTTTGTTAGACTAAAGCTGGCTTTTCTAGAAAAATTTTTATGAAATATACGCTTACTTTGTATGGGAAAGTTGTAAGTTTCTAAAACACCTTCCACTTAGACGAACATGGTTTTAAGAATTCTCAGACCATTTTGACAATTTTAACCTTTTTAAGTTAGAAATTTGACTTTGAAATATTCTCCAAAAATGTCACCACATTTGAATTGAACAACATTGCCATACACCATTTTTATGGATTTCTAACAAGAGAATTACTTTTTGAGTCAAAAGCTCGCTGCATGTAAGTCTGATATAAGTCGTTTTTAACATAGTGAGTTTAATACTTGTAATGAACGAAAAACACTTATAGTGTATTCAGCAAAGTTGTAGGAAATAATTTTTCTTTCATTTTTTCCTTGGTGACCTGAATAATCTCAATCCAAATAATTGAAGACCAAATCAAGTGTTGTAAGTGCGTAACGTAATATTACGAAAAAAAAATGTTTTACATGAAAAAAGTCCCCTTGTAACTTTTTTTCTTATTTCTTAAATTAAATTATGAACTTGCTTTGTCATAATTCTCATCAAAATACAATTTTTTTAAAGTAATTTAAAGAAAAATATATACAATTTAATAACAAAAACAGCTTAAATAATAGACAAAGTTCAAATAAGTTATAACACCTTAAATAGACATAAAACGATAAAAAATAGTAAAAAATCAGCATTATTCAACAAATTTTTACTTAAAAATACTATGACGATGATGATGATGATGAATGACTTTAGATAATAAAAGAAAAATACATATAAAAAGGGTTTCATTTCATTTCATTGAATATTATTTAAACATTTTTTTCATTTTAAAATTCAAAGCGAAATCAAAACCATATCATTAAATTTATAAGACAAGTGCAAATTTAAAGATAATTTAATTTTTCTTTCTTATATTTATTATTTTTTGATCAATAAATAAATCAATAGATTGCTGACAACAACAACAATAAAGATAAAAAAAATGTTGTGTTAGAAAAACATTAATAAAAAAAATACCATAAAAAAATAACATTCATCGACTTTGTATGGTATACATGAAACATCGTATTAATTTTTCTATTTAT
Organism: Culicoides sonorensis; assembly: GCA_900002565.1. Taxonomy (NCBI): domain Eukaryota; kingdom Metazoa; phylum Arthropoda; class Insecta; order Diptera; family Ceratopogonidae; genus Culicoides; species Culicoides sonorensis. Next base: position 461,440 of record LN483449.1, on the reverse strand, counting down.
TGGATACCATGGCAAATTGTATGAATTCATATTATTATTTGGTGAGTATTAAATTTAATATTTCATATATGTTTTATTTAAACCATATGAGTAATATGTTAAATTTATTATTATTATTATTAAAAGATGTGATGTACAAGAATGACCTTTTACCTGCTGAGTGTTTGTAGCCATTGAATGAAATGAAAAGTCATGTTTTTATGAAGCAATATTTTAATTAATTTATTATTTATGGGCAAGATTTTGTTTTTTTCTTCTTTTTACAACACATGTGTGATGTGGATTTTAAGTGATGAAATAATTAAAAAAAAAAGAATCATTGAGTTCAAATCAGAAACAATAAATTATTATGTTAAATTGAATTGCATCAAATCGGATGCAAATTTATTTATTTTTTGTTTCTTTTTTTTGTGTACTTTCAAATTCAAATTCAAATTCAATTTAAAATTTTACAATAAAAAGAGCAAATGCTCAGATATAATCAGATGCTTATAAGAAGCTCATTGTTTAAAAGCATTTTTTTTCTCAATTTAATGTTAAAATTTCAAACAATACGTAAGTTATTTCCCATTAAATTAATGTATTAAAGTATTTTCCTTGACCAAAAAGCGAAGTGTTTCTTCTATTATCATTATTAACATTAAATTTGTGTTTAATTTTGCATCTCATTTGCTTTCATATGTGAATTAATGCAAATTACATTGAAATTTATTAAAGTGTTTCAATTTCATGTTTTTTTTAAGCAAAATTAATCGAATCAGGAAAGATAAAAATTAAAAATTTTATAGAATTATATTAGAAGTTGATTAATTTCAATGAATTTTTGAAGAAAATTCACTTTTAACTTCAAAAACCGTTATTTTTTTCTTACATATCAGTTTTTTTTAAATATAATTGAGACACCATGTCATGAGGAAAGTTCAATTAATAATTAATAAAAAAAAATAGCATACCAACCTCAGTTAATTCACCTTAGATCATATGCCATACCCATTTTTTGTATTTAATTATGACGATGTTACGCTTAATTAAAATAATTTGTTCTTTTTTTTCAAAGTAACTGAGATGGAGATTTTCCGTAACTTGTAACAGTAAATTGGCAATTAATTGTTTCGGTTAAGTGGGTTTTTTATATAAATTGCTTTATAAAATTCATTCATTGTCTCATTGCACTATTTGCAATGGCATATTTAATTGAAATTAATGGAAAAAATTAATATTAACCAGGCGTCTCCATTACAATATTTTTATCCTATTGATAGGAGAAGCCTGGATGAGGTTTTTCTGCTTCATTAGAATTATGTTCATGATTGAAAGCTCATCTGTTTAGATAAACAGATGAATTTTCCTACCCTGAAGCGATGGATTGTGTTAAAAATAGGACCCTATGGCTAATTTTCATGGATCACTTACAATTATTACGGAATGAGTAATGTGATGTATTGAAATCAGGTATCAATTTTAAATTAAAGGTATTTTTTAAGGTTGGAGTGACTTATTTAGACATTTGACACATTTTTTCTGCTTATTTTCGCACCAAATGCCATAGGGTTGACTTTCAGTTCAAACCAGGTTCAAATCGTTTGCAACCACTTTACACACCAATATCATATGAGAAAAATATTTTTCAGTATCATGAGAATCAAAACGATAAAATATTTTTTTTTTTATTTTAATAATTTCATCACTTATCCATTTAATAAAAAATATCTCAGACATTCAAAATTAAAATAAGAAAAAAAAATACTTATAAAGTCATCACTTAATTATCTTAGTTTATTGCCTAATAGACATAAAACTAAAATATACAAGAATTGAGTGATTATTTCATGTAATTTATTTTATTTTTTTTTTAAATGTAGACACAAATTAAAAAAAAAAAATAATAGTCTAGTTTATGGTGAATTTTGTCTTCGCATTTTATGAAATATTAAACGCCTTTTAAAAAAATCGCAATTATAACACTTTAAAATAATTACTACATACACAATGAGTTGCGATAAATTTTCACACACACCTGATTTTTAAATTATTTTTTTATGTCTTATTTTATTTTGTAGCATCTTACCTGTATTTTGGCATTTTTGACACAATTACATGGTATAAGAGTTGATTACAATACAAATACCGGACCAATTATTCCCCCAACGTCAACAGAACGTCCAGTGCCACAGCCACCGTTTAGAGAGCCAGCTCCAGTATGGGAAGACCAATCTGATGATATTCCTAATCCGAATACATATCGGTGAGTTAAAATTAATTTTTTTTCAATTTAAATTGAAATTTAATTTCCTTTTATTTTAATTTCCAAGCTACATTCCTCCACCTCCATCACGACCACGAACAACCGATAATGATATTTCCAATTCAATTGAGCCAAATACCGACAATGCTTACAATGATAATCGTCGGTATCACAATACAAACAACAATCAGCCACAAGTGAAAGGTCAAGTCATAAGTTATCCACAACAATCTTTGTACCAAGATGACAATTTACGATATAATGTTGTGTCGGTTCCTAGTCTTACGGTACGCTACATACCCAATGTTGGATTGAGATATTATGCGATTGTACCGATTATAGACAGTAAATTACATCATCTGCAAACAAATCAAATTGACTATAACAGTAATAATAATGAAAATATAAACAATAATTATAATGAGGATAAATATCAGTATAAACGTGAATATTTTGATAAACCCAATGGAAAATATAATGCTAAGTTGAAAAAATATAAAGCATATGAAATGGAAAAGCAACTCTATAATAGTAATAAAAATGTGCCGTATCAAGTGGTGAGTTGAAATTTAACTTCCCTGAAAAATTTTCCATAAGAAAGGTCGTTGATTAGAATAAAGAATCAAAGAATACAGCGTCTTCTATCTGGACTTTCCGATGGCCAGTACAGAGGGCGCTGAGGGCTGATTTTGTGATTTACATGAAGAAATAAGCTAAAAAAAAAACAGCAAAAAAATGAAAATTCAGGGTAAAAGTCGTTGATGACACTGTGAGTGTATTGGAAAGGGTGTTTGGTGTCCGAAAAATCCCTCCTTGAGCCTGACAAGGTTGTTGATAACTTCAGTCTAGTAAAAAATGAATAGCTTTTAAATGTTCCGCTTATTGCTTTCAAATCCCGATTTTTTATTTCACTTGTCTCGATTTTTGCCTAAATAAAGATGACAAAACGTTTTCTTTTAAAAAATATATTCAGTAATCAGAAAGTACCTCAAATTTTTGTCCAACACAAGACTGTCCAAAAAATGTTATTTCAAGGTTTTTAACAATTAAATTGAAATCATAATCCGAGGTCATCTCAAATGCGAACTGCCATGACATGCCACCCAAAAAACCATGATAAACATAATTTATCAAAAAATTAATCATTTTTTTTACGTTAAAAATCATTTCAAAAGAGTTCAGCGACCTAAATTAACTCTGATATAGTAAAAAAATTAACCCACAATATTTTATGGGAAAATAATAACTTTTTTTTTTTAATTAACAATTAAATTATCTGATTTTTATTTAACAACAAACATCATAAAAAAAAATTTAATAATAACCGTGTCATATCACGTTAAATAAAAAAATTAAAAATGAATCAGACAGTTTCAAATATTTACATGAATTCATAGTGAACATTGCAATTTTTTCTCTCTCATTTATCCAATTTTAATCTAAAAGTAATATTTTTTTTTTAATTTTATTTTCAAATTAATCTCAATTATCTGTATAATTATTTTGCAATTTGTCATCACACACATTTATTTCCCAAAAGGTGTGTTTTGATTTATCTTTTTTCTTAAATTCAATTTTTTTTTGCATTGCAAGCATTTTTTTCATGTGAATGGTGCAAGAATATACCAAATTTAGCAAATGCATGTAATAAATGTAATGTCAAACCAAATTCTTGTATGAATAAAGTTAAAAATTCAATAAATAATTCATTTTTATTTAATTTTATTTACTTTAATTTTACATTAAATAAGTGTTTAGATAAATTTATTTATTTATTTATGGATTTTGATGAATTTTTTAACAAATATTTTTTTTTGAAGTGATTGATTGGAGAAATATTTTAAATATTTATAATGAATTATGTGTGACCTCTTAATTGAGGGCAATTGTAATCAAAATCAAATGAATTGTTTTATATACTTTTTAATTGTATTTTTTTATCATTTTTTTCTAGTATTACAATAAAGTGCCAAGAAAATCGTTTGATTATGTCAATAATGTTCCAGTTTCTTCAAATAATTTCAATTACAACAATAACAACAATAATAATAATGAAAATAAAAATAATAATAACATTAACTCTAATAATAATAGCAACAACAACAGCAGTACAAAAGATGTGGTCAGTAATAAACAATAAATGAAAATGCAACAAAAAAAAACCTATAAAATTAAATGAAATGAAAAAAAAATTACTTTGAAGATAGTGCTTCATAAAAAGTTTTTTTCTTCTTGTTATTCATTTTACATCGCGACAATGTCTGGAATTGATCAAAATTATCATTTTTTTGCTTTGAAATGTCTATGAGATGTAATATTTTATGTAATAATTTGTAAAGTGTAAATAAATTAATAAATTTAAAAAGTATTAACTTTGTATTTTCACTTTTTTGATGTGCATTTCATTTTTAAGAAGATTATGGGAAGGTAAGTCATGATGCTAAGTGAGTGAAATTTTCAATAAATATTTTAAAATGGACACAATGCAGTCGATTCAGTGACCGATTTGCCATACGGACAATCTAACAGCTGCCAGAAAGGCCAAATTTTAATGAAAATCAGACAAAATGTCAGGGCCGTTTATAATTTTCAATCCACGCATGGAGTCGATCACGGTCTGCGTACTAGATGCCTTAAATAATTTTCCTCTTTCATTAGTTTCGATCTTGCCATGAAAATTACGCCATATCGATGTAAAAAGAAAAAGCTAGCGGTTTTTAAAAAAATGGGAAATTCTAACCACTGGGCGGTTTAGAAAAGTGCATTTCGATGGGACCCGTTTCATGGAAAATTTGAGATTTTGGGCCGTTTTCAGGCCTAAAAGGTTCTGTAGCCAAATCTCTGAACCCAAAGTTAATGAGTTATAGTTCGTAAAGTTTTTAAAAAATTTTAACCGTTTTTGACGGTTTTCAGACTTTGGAGCTCAATCTCATTTTTTTCCACGAAATGCACTAAAAAAGGGTGAATGAAAAACTAGCAAAAAAAACACCAGAAAAGGAAAAAAATTTTGTAAAGCGTCACCTAAAAAAATTCTAGGAAATTTCAACGTAGTATTTTTCACTGTAGGAAATTTTCAAGTAAAAATTTAAACGCTATTCCTTGGTAAAATAAGTTTCTTTGAGCCAAACTGCAATATAAGATATCATAGTGACTCTAATGACCTTCCCATTTTTTCAATAATTTCAATTCAAAGTACAAATGTCAATTTAAAATGAATTATTATTTCAATGTTTTTTTTTCCTTTGATATTTGTTTCAATGATAGAAACAGATGAATGAGCGTTCATGAGTTAAAAAGATTATTATTTTACTTTATCTTTCACTTTTTGCAGTGTGCATTTTTGAAGTGTAACCTTGATGCAAAACATATTATAACTGTCAAACATGATCATCATAAATGAAATTGATAAGTTATTAAAAGTGAGTTACAGAAAATGTTTTCCTGAAATTTTAATTACTGTTTGAATGTAAATTAAGTGCGTTTTTCAATTGGATCTCAGAAAGTATGTTTATGAAGCCTCGTTTCAAGTTCACTAAGCAAGTTTCAGAAATATTTGGTGTTTTTTCTTTTCTGGTCAAGAAGATGCAGACATGCCATTTCTCAATTTTCTTAATTTTACATTGTGAACGGAAAATACTCCACAATGCTTTAGAATTCACTCTACCAACAAGGTACTGGGCTTACAGGGCGACTGTCAGATACCAATTTTATGATATATCTTGACGATTGTTATAAAAAATCGAGAATCGAGATCATTCACGTACTCGGAGAGTAGTAGATGAAGTACAGACCACCATCTCAAAAAAACACATCAAAATCTGATCATTTCTGAAGAGAATACCCTTAAAATGAAAAATCAATCAAAATCCAACTCAAATCAAAACTGAAATCAAATTCAACTCAAACATGTAACGTAAAATTCATTGCATAAAATTTGAAATTAATTTTTGCATTGAACACTAACACATTTTAATCGTTTCATTCATGCATTAAAGTGGTAACATTCCAACTACGATTTATTTGAAAAATGAAGTTCATACAATGGTTGTACTAGTAAGGGTTGATTAAATTCATAAAAAAATAACTGTTACACTCTACTAACCCTAAACTATTACAAGTAACGATAGTTCATTATCAAGTAACTACATTTAGCATGTGTGAAGGTTAACGTAAAAAATGAAAATTCGGTTAAAAATTCCTTGTAAGGTATAAAAACTGATGTAATTAATCAAAGAAACATCATTCAATCAGAATATTTTTAATAATTCAATACAATTTAAATTAAATTTCGAATAATATCAATCAAAATTAAAAATGAAATCAATTTTGAGCATTCTCCTTATCGCAAGTGGTCTTGCTCTTGTGATGGCATATCCTCAAGGTCTAGGTAGTTTTGGAATTGGAAGTCAAGGAGGTGGTTCCAGTGAAAGTGAAAAGGAAATTCATCACTATCCAAAATATAAATTCGCTTATGGTGTTAAAGATCCTCATACTGGTGACTTGAAAGACGTCTGGGAATATCGCGATGGAGACAAAGTTGTCGGTGAATATTCCTTGGTTGAACCTGACGGTACTCAACGTATCGTCAAATATCATGCTAATGATAAAGAGGGATTCAATGCCGTTGTCGAAGTCATTGGAAAGCCAAAACATGAGGAGATTGTCCAAGTCAAAAAAGGAAAATCCTTGGAATACGAGAAACATCACGTGCCTGCTGTGAGCTACCAAAAAGTAGAACATGCATAAAATATTTTTTTTATTTGAATTTAAATTGATTTATTATATCATTTTATATGTTTTACACTTTTATAAAGCAGAAATGACAACAAATCACATTTAAATAGAATTTCAGCTATATTTTTTTTATTTTTAATAATATTTTAACATCATATACGATTGTGTTTGTGTGCCTTTTTTTAGTTATGTGTGGCAATAAAAATAATTTTATACTAATTTCGTTAAAATTAATAAAATTTTATTTTATTTTATTTTATTTTATTTAAATGTTTATAACAATATTTTTGGCTATTTTTTCTCTCTTTTTCATTTAAATCTTTAAATAATTAACAGATATTTAGGACTAATTTATATAAAATTCTCTTTAGAGCATTTCTATTAAATAGAATTTGTTTTAATTTTCGTTTAAAATACTTGTGTTTAAATCAATTTAGTCTGGAAGTCAAAATAAAAATGATTTTTCTTACATTTATTTTCATTTTGTATCAAAAGTTTCTTATCTAAAGCTAAAATCGTAATTATTTGGTTGTACATAAAAGTTCCTATCGTCAAATTGATACCTTAAACTACTTTTTTTTTATTACTTCTGTAAATTTTAGTTGACAAGCTGATTAAATTACATTATTTTAGGAGATTCATTTCTTTTTCCTTGAACATTTGATCATCCTAAAACAGTAATTTCTAGTCAAAGATAAATGCAAAAGCAGTAACACAATTCAAAATTGTTCGATGACAACAATTCCGCTTCGGTTCATTTTCCTTTTCCAGTTCAGCCACATATCGTCGCATTTTCTTGGGATAATTCTTTGCATTACTACGTTCACTGAGTTGTATCGGCAGCAATGGGAATGGTGGTCTAGATTTTTTGAAATTCTCGATTAATTCTGTTTGTTCAGGTGTCAAATTCAGTCCTTTCTTATTATTTTTAAACACATCTGTGACAAGGGCAATTTCTGTGGCATCAAGTAGCTCAACACGGTCTTTAAGGGACTGGAATTCACTTAAAGACATTGTGAGATAGCGTGGAGTGTAACAAAGTGCTCCTAATACTCGTCTTCGATTCTCTGAAGTTATATCAATATTTTTACGCAAACACTCTTCTTTGCTCCACGCTGAAAGAAGATCGTACAACACTGTTTCATATGACATTTGCAAGGCATCTCGTTTAACGATCATCTCGAGTTCCTTAAACGAGAGTTTTGTCATTTCGGGTTGTTGGAATATTTCTTCAGCATGCATTTCAATGAGTTGTAGGCAATTATTGAGCAGGGCAGCAAAATACTCTTCAGGTGTAAAATTTGGAAATTCTTTTGCTTCTTGTCGACTCTTGCCACGAAGATCTTTTGCCTTGACTGGTGGAATAATTGAATTGTAAAGCCACAATGCACGGAAAACTTTCATAACAGACTCGACTGTGAGAAACATATCCAATTCCTTGACACATTTCATTTCAAGGTCTGCACATCGATATCGGGACGCAATCTCAAGAAGTTCCAATGTGTGTTGTGTATCATGAAATTTAATGAATTTCGTTTCCAAGTACCTGTGAAATATTAAATTTTAATTTAAAAAAATGCAATTCAATTCAATTCACATCACATTACCTAATAAACAGCTCAAAATTCTCTTTATTACTCTCCGACACCGAAAATCGCCCTTCATCAATGCGCCGCACTGCTGTAGTGCCTCCACTCTCAAATATGCGTGACAGTTCACACTGTGACTGGGCAATTGCATTTTTATCAGCTCGTATCACATAGTTTTCACGATCACCTAACAAAATAAACTCAACATAAGTTGATGACAGGTCCAAGTCTTCCATGGGCGGAGCACTCGCTGTCATATTAGCAGTGGGTTGAGTTGTCGTCGTTGTTGTTAGTGGTTCATTTTCAGCATATGTACTTCCGAACGGTTTCACCATTTTGCCCATTCAATGTTACTGCTCTTTTAATAAATTAAATGCATTTATGGCACAGGGGAAGATTGAAGAAGTTGGAATTAAATGGATCTGAAAGAAAATTGAATGGAAATTTTTATTGAATTAGATCATTTTTAATTATTTTATTATTTATTTTTATCATTAATAAACTGCATTCATAAATTTCTGTGATAAGATATTGGATTGGATTGCTCTGTAACGTAAATATTTCACAAAATTTTGCAAAAAAAATAAAAATACAGAGATAATTCTTTATAATAAACAATTTATAAAATTTTCAGTTCATTATAAAGAGTCCTATACTCTTTTAATATACATTAACGTCATGCAGAGAATAGCCTTTTCCCTTATAAGGAGTGCTTCTCATAGAGAGCAGTCACTATAAGGAGTATTTATTATAAAGAATTTTGTCTGTAGTTACAAACAATCAATACAAACTGATAAACCGATTAAGTATTGATTAAAAATTTAACTGTGACTCATAATCCAAATTGAAATAAAAATGTTTGTCGTCGCAAAATTAGAATTTTTGATTCGCTAACTGAACATCGTAAATATGTTCGCATTATCACATTTATCGTAAGAAATTCAATATTTACCAAGCTCATGCCCAAAATACACAAATTTTTAATTGAAATGTAATCTGAATAAATGGTAATAGAAAGAAATAATTTAATTACGCCTTTAACCGTATCACAAAATTTCTTATCATGTTTGCAAAAGATTTTCCAAGAATTTGGTTTGAAATCGATTTTGTTTGTGTGTCTCGTGATAAAATAAAAATAATAATAAAAAAATAATAATAAGGTCAATGATGTAATTTTTCGCAGTATGTTTTTTTTTTAATTTCAGATAAGATTAAAAATGCGTTCAATTTTTATTATTATTGTAAAAATATTAATTCAATTGTGAGTCAAGCCTCTTCATCGATCGTAAAAGAACGAAATTGGTATCATCTTATCTATGGAATCACAGTGTAAATGTGTATTTTCTTATCGATGTGCTTTTTATTTATATTTGACAAACATTGATTCGTTTGCTTCTTCTTCTCTAAGAAATGTAATTTTTGACTATCGTTTATTTAATTTTACGTTGTTATCAATTACTGATATCAAAATTGTGATGCAATATTGAAATGAAAATGAAAGTTGTGTCACTTTAAGAGAATTTTAACGCATTAAGTGCGAATTGTGTCAGGATTTATCCTTTTTTTGGTATCAGCGGGTAAGTAGAATAAATTTGACAGCTCATTTTTCATAGATACACATACGGAAATGTCAAAAATCTCGTACATAATCATGAATTGTCAAACTCTTACCTGCTGACCTAGTCAGACTCAGTTTTGTCTGGCAGAACTCTCGTACCGACTGATGGTGAACTCTGCTGTCAGCCCAACAGTCGACACGAGAGTGAAAACCGAGAGCTTCCTAAGCAAACGAGACAATTATTATGCCTGTTATGCCCATTTTATCATCAATTTCAAAAAATTAGGGTCAAAAATCGCAAGACATAGATAAATATGGGGCATGAGAGCAGTCTGAAAAGCCAATTTTTTTCGAAATTCCAAATTTTTGTAGAAAATGGATTGAGATCGAGTCATCGAGATCAAAACACCTTTCATTCATTGCCTTGGTATGGGGTGACGAACGGTAGACGGCTCGACGACCCTATATTAAACTAATTGTTGAAAATCTGCCAATCTTAACACTCGAAATCCACCTCAAAATCAACATCAAACTTTGTTTAAGAGTCATTCCATGAAACTGCCACACTCTGAAACACACAAACCCATCCTAAAAGCGCATTATTTTGATGAAAATGAATTCAATTTTATAATTACATTTGAATATTGACCCAAATTTCAAAAAACGAGACATTCCACTTGAAATTCAAATATTTATCACAAAAATCAATGACTTTACACCTTGAACTTCATAAATTTTGTTTATAATTTGACTCCATAACAACACTTTTTACATTTTAAATCTGTATTAAATCGCATTCAATGTAGCTAGGAATCAAATATCAACAAAAAACTCCTTCAAAATTATAATATGAGCTAATAATAATTATAATAATTCAATAGATTTTCATTTAAAAAAAAAATTGAGCGTTAAATTACAACTGTTATTGTCTGGTTTTTTTCTTCCTCCAAAATTACGTGTTAAATGTAATAATAATAAAAATAATTTATCATTTGTTATCATTTGCTTCCTATTTTTTCTTAACAGTTCAATCAACATTATTATTATTTTTATTTCAAAAATTCATTGATTCGAAACTGATTTAAATTTAAAAGTGAATTTTATCCGCTTTAATCAAAATTTTAAGTATTTAAGTAAGAACATTTCAAGGAAATTCATTAAATTAAATGAAAAATGTCTTAAATGTTACATTTCCTTTAAAAATATAATCAATTTACAGAGAATAAAATGCGTTTCATGGAAAAATGAGTCAGTTGTGCAAGTTTTTACATCAACTTGTCATATATAAAAGGGCATAAAAGATATAATTTATCGATGTGTGATGACCCTTAAGAATGTTTGTGCATGAATTTGATTAAATAATTTTGAAAGAAAATGAAATCGATTGTTTTTGTCACAGATCACAAATTAAATTTAAAGTGAACAGAATGAGGAAAAAAATTTAACAACATTTAAGCATTGGAACAATGATTCCTGTTGTATTAAATTTTTTTTTTTTGTTCTAGAGTGAGAACGTGGCGGTGTCACATGATTTCATGTGTGGCAACATTCGATCAACAAATGTTTAAAAGAATAATTTGATAAAAGTTTATGACGAATTTTGAATTTCAAGCTGGAATGTTTGACATTTACCCATTTTTTGTAAATAATTCACATTTCAATTCATTTTTTGATCCTCTCATGACCTGGAAAAATTACCATTTACGTTTTTGGATCTCAATTTGTTGTTAATGCAATTATGACTCACCTCGTCTCAATTGGGTTTAAAATGGGCAAGTGATAATGGATGAAGTAATTCAATGAAAATAAAAAAATATCAATCAATAGAAATTTTTTTTATTGCAGTGCAATAACGAGGTGCCCATGATAAGAAACAGAAAAGTTTGAGCTTGAGCTTCAGAAATATTGACCAAAATATTTCAAAGATTCTTATCAATTTTTATTGTTTATTTTACGATTTCAGTTTATTATCTTATATTTTGGTTTAAGTTCTGCTTCCCATAAAAAGTCTACAATTGATTTTAAAAAAATGTTCAATTGTTTACACAAAAATCACGTATCTCATGAAAAGAAATTTATTTTTTCGGTAATTTGAGACCATTTACGCACTTTTGTGCAAGAATGTTCTGTTTTATGTAAATATCATTTAAATTTGATCCCTTCTTTAATTTAATTATTTTCTCAACTTCACATATTTGAAATTTTTCATGTCATACAATTTCATTTTTTTTTTAAATATTTTTGCAATAAAATTCAATTTCAATTCAGACTAAGGCCACGTCATTTCGCGTTACCATCATGTGCACCAATTTATATTTATGATGCTTTTATTTACTTAACACATTTCCTTCTTTTATTTAACATTTAACGTTGTTTATTATTTCAATTTTTTTTTTATTTTTCTGAACAATTTACTGCATCGATACACGTGTAACAAGCCATAAACAAGGAATAAAGAGTTCTTTTGATTCATTTTTGTTCACAGTTAAATTATTTTTGCAAATCGAAGCATACTAATTACTTTAATATACAACTTCCATTGTATTGTCTATGTTATTTTGGCCGGCTCATAGTGATCGAATTGAAAAGAGTGCGGAGATATTAATTGATTTAATCAAAAAAATTCGTTTAGGATGCGGGTGATTCAAATGCAAAAAATTAAGAAAAATGAAAAAAGGGTCTCTGTGTTGTTTTGTAAACAAAATAAATTCAATGCGATGCAAATACAAATTCTAAATTTAACATTGACTTGAGAGATGTTTGACCTCACTAACACAAAATAAAAGACTTAATAAAAATACACACAACATTGGAATTTCATTGCGGAAAGATGTTCAATTCTAATTTTAGCATTACTTTCAATGAGGAAATCTGTTCTTCTAATTTTTTTCTATTTTTTTTTAGAATCTCAAATCAACCTGTTTCAAATTTATTTTAAGAACTTTTAATGTTTTTTTTTGTTAGAATTTTAACTGTTTTGACCTTCTTCATATCTCTTGTTAGAATAAATCAATCGTGTTTAATGTGTAAGACAACAAGTGATTGTTATCGGTCTTCGGTAGTTTGAAATAAGTAAATATTTATGTGTAAAACATGTGAAAAACAAAGATAGATAAAGTAATTTTATTATAAAGTGCAAACAGAACACTGATAGAACAAACAATTAGAAATGTTAACAGACATGAAACAAATGTTCTGACATACGCATGACCTAATACATGATTTTTTTTTTTATTTTGGTTGTTTTTTTGATTGAAAATTTGAGTCATGTGTGATTTTTTCATATATGACCGGGTGTCTCTTTGACATTAAGAGTGATATTAAAATCAAATCAATAAAAAATAGGTGTAGACGGCCAAAGACAGCCTCTGGCGGATTGACCATATGGACAATCTGGTAAATGCCAGAAAGACCGCAGTCGATCGTCTTGTAAAAGTTAAATTTAGAGTAAATTTTAAAGAAAATCACACAGAATGCCAGGACCGTTATTGTTTTTCAATCCTCCCCTGAAGATAGCCTACGGTGAATTTTTTAAGGTATTCATCAAAAATCATCAACTTCCATTCGTTTCAGAGTTAGAAAATATTTGAAATCAATCATCACTTTAGTTTGGCCATTCAGGACTCAGCGCCAACTTGTAAGTGTATATGAAGGGTCTGTAGAGATGAACAGTAGCAGATTCTCGTTCTGTCACTTCAAATTAAGACCAAATTGGTGAAATAAGTATTTTCCTAATCAGACTAAGAGTTTTTTTCATATTTTCTGATAACATGAGAGTTAAATTCATCATATTCCAAATTATTGGGCTTCTTAACGAGTGACATTAATCGTATTTTCCATTTTTCCAGATTTCAAGAGCCCTTAATGCATTTCAATCAACTAAATTAGTCATTTTCATGTAAAATTGAATTCCTTATCGCGCTATTAAAATAAAACTTTCACTTTAACGCCGGTATATCACCGATTTTATCACAAGGAAATGCAACTTGAGCAGTTATTCAACCTAATTCCAGTATTGATTGATAACATTTCTTATCAACAACCTCACGCTCATTTAAAAATAAAAAAAAAATTAATAGATAATATTTCTTAACACAATAATTAATAATGAATCACATAATTTATCTTTGTACATAGACGTCCTACATTAAAAAAAATTTGTATGTACAAAAAAAAATATAATTTATATCTCTTTAGGTGACCGATTTGATATAGATACGTGCACTTGTGCAATTTTGAGTATCAAATTTGGCTCCGTTCCAAGAATTAAAATCTCTTATTTCTCTTGAGATGAAAAAAAAACGAAATTTCACAGCTGTATTTTGTTATTATTGTATTTTTCTATATTTTTTTTCTTATACATGACTCGTAAGATCCGTCAATAAATTATTAATTTGTGTAAACACATTTTAAAAATCTGTGTGAATCAGAGGCCATTTCAGTCAAAGGAAATTACATTGAATCAACATTAAGAAAATTGAAATAAATAATGGATCGGACCATTTCCATTCATGTCGCGATTCGATTTTTTTTTTTTTTGAATATATTAACAAATTCAATGTTGATCTCTTGAATTTGTATTGAATTTCATTGGTAATTCCATTAAACAATGATCAATGTCATGAAAAACTACAATTTTTCCCTGTAATTACTCCAAAATTTAAGGGTATCATAACAAATTTCAACGGTAAGTGATAATAAAAAACATAACCATCGTATACTGACAGTGTGTTGACCTATTTTCCAGGATTATTTGTGTTTTTGTTCATATCCCAGTCAAATTATGTTGTGCAGTAACATAATTTCTATGTTTCACTCCCCATTTTATGTTTTCATGTTATGTATGAGAAAGTAAACCCGATATGGAAAAATCGATACTCGTTTCATTATTTCTTGTTATTGTGTACGTTCACTTTCTTCAGCCGTATGGTAGGACACTGACACATATATTTTTCCCCCATATCAGGAGCTGGTTTTTTTTCAATCACTTTTTAATTTTCATTTTAAATTAATTTCTATTACATTTTATTTTCAATTTCATATGAATTCGTAAAATTATTTTTTTTTCTTTTAAATAAGTAATAAAAAAATATTAAACTTACAAATAAATTCCTTTCAAAGTATTTAAATGTCTGTTAAATTTTTTTTTCCTTCACAACTGATAACTTTTACTCACAGATGACGACTGACACTACATTTCATGTTTTTATCGTATCACACACACACGTAACGTAAGTGTTTGTACGTTTTCTCTTAATGTACACTCATTGAAAGGAAAATCATGCGCGATTACAGTTTCCTCTTCAAGTCTTCATATTCGTTGCCAACTTTTGCATCTCTTTCAATTTAAATGAATTCAAGTTAAATTTTATTAATAAGTTTTGATTGAAATTTTTACTCAAACACTCTTTTTATTTGTATAAGAGAAAAATAATCTCACTTTTTGATTTTGATGAAATTTAAATTTAATTATTAACGGATTTAATTTATTAAACTTCACAAGGATTTTCTTTCTAATTTTTGATTTCGTTTTTTTTAAATGTCATCATGCCATACTGTCAGTTATGGAAAATGACAAGGCTTTCATGGCCCTCTCAAAATTTTTTATATAAATTTTACGTATTTTATGATATTTCAAATTTTGATCGTCCTGTTCAACATTCACCGAATAACTGACTAACTTACATTTAAAAGTTCTATTAAAAATAAAATTATTAACAACAAATATTGACAGAATTATCGTATCGTATCTCTCTGTGTGTGTGTTTTATGTGTGTAGAAATTAAATGTGTATATAAAAAGAAAAAATTTTCATAGTAGCCGACTCAGTAAACGTAGAACTATAATAATAAAATGTATTATATTTTTTTTTTCTTTTTGGATGACTAACAATCCATTCCGTATATTTAATAATAGAAAATATACGCAATTTGTGAAGCAAAACTGATATCAATGATAATAATAATAAAAAGAGTGTGTGTTTAGTTATGATTGAAAATATGTATTGAGACGCTAAAATGTGTACGGTATGATAAAATGTTATAACATATAATGAAAGGATTCAGTATCTCAGTTGTACTTTGAACATATGATCGCATTGTATTATGAATGAAATTGTACGTTCAATAGAAAAAGAACAACAAGTGGGAGAGAGAATAATTTTAATGAATGAGAAATTGAAAGAGAGGTTACTCATTCATTGAAATTCAAATGAAATGACCGTTATATTTTGCTATAAAGACATTAAGAAAAAAAAGGGAATTGGATCAGAGGTGTCCGGCCTTCCAAAGATTGTGCTGGAAAATTGATAAAAACTCTTCAAGAAACGCTGAGAAGAAAAAGAGAGAAATTCTGAACACTGGACGGCTAAGAAAAGTTTTTAAGCTTTGAAGCCTTATTCTTGAATCCGATACCGAGATCGATTATCGAACTCATTTTAATTAAAATATATTCTGGAGCTATGACGTGACAAAATGTCGGTGGGCCAGAAAGGCAAAATGATATTTTTAGTCTCTATCCCGTTGACCTGTCTGGAGTTATGACTCGCTGCGTCAGAGTGGAAGACAAACCGTCTGTAATATCATTTTTCGGGATACACTAAAAATTTTAATTAATGAGTTGCTTCAGAATAGTTCAATAAAATTTTGGTCTTCGAGTCAGCTTCAAGTCAATCAAAAGCCAGTGATTTGAGTTTCAAATATTGAATAACTCTTTTTTTTATTAGAATTCAACATTTCACATAAATTTTAAATTAATAATAAAAAAAAATTGGGTCTGAGTAAATTAAAAAGAATGATAATATAAGGAACAATTAACAATTATTAAGATAATAAGACTAACGATTAAAAGTACATTAAAGCCAGCAAATATTATAACAATTTCCTTCAAAACTAGTCTGCTAAACAAATTTTTCATGTAATACTATTTTCTATTTTTCACTTTGTTATATGCTGGTGGCGGCTTTGTCGCATTTGCAACTGACACTGATTTTGATCGATAAGCGGGAATTGGGGTATTTTCTGATCCATTGTTGCCATTTATGTTATTGTTATTAGTATTAGTACTATTGTCACTATTGTAGATTCTTTCATATTTTTCAATTAATGCATGATTATTTGCGTAAGTTATTTCAAGTCTGAAATTAAAATTCAATATAAATCTAAATTTAAATTAAATGAAAATAAATTCTTACTTTGGCACTTCTCTAAAACTCCTCGTTTTTTTATTTGACACTTTTCCTGTTGTTGGCACCGCCACGCCGACTGAACATAACAATGCAGAAGTACCCAAATAATTCACCATTCCATTATTCAAGGTCATATCTTCATTACTAGCAGCTACATTTGTATACATTGTATTATTATTATTATTATTACCATTAATATTCGGAACAGCACTACCCGAATTTTTGTCACGTGCAAATTTAAAGGGAAGTGCTTTAAGTAATTTTGAATAGAATCCTTGTTGTTGTGGACTTGACTCGGTAATGACAGAAACTGGTTTTGCTACTCTATTAAGTGAATTACTATGCCGAAGTCCTCCTGTCTCAATGGTATCATGTGACCATTTACTTGGTGTATTTCGATCCATAAGACGCTTTCTCGCATACTGTTCAATGACTTCAGCACACGAATGACTACCAACAAAACGGGCCCATTGGTCGGCTCTAAGCCCTCGACCCAAATCTATTTCGACGGGAGATGCCCCTTTCAATTTTTGGAAAAAAATACAAAAAAATTAAATAAATTAAAATAATTTCAATGTGTTAAAATGAAATACCAGCAAATAAAAGTAATTTCGCACATCTGGTTCGACCTTGCAAAGCAGCTTTCATTAACGGCGTAAAGCCCAAGTTATTTTTAGCATCAACAATTAAACTCCGACTTTTTGTTATAAGTAAATTCACTGCCTCAGTTTGACCTGAAATACACAAAAAAATTAATTTAAGATTTTTTTACACTCATCAAGACAAAACATGTAAACATTTCCCAAATCATGGCACTAAACCTAAACAAATCAGAGAATCTTTAAAAAAAACCTACATCTGTACATAAAAATACAATTTAAATTACGTCACAGGCATTAAAAAAACATTCATAAAATAAAATAAAAGTGAGAAAAAGAAATTTCATCGACATCATATTTTTTTTATTTTATTACTTTTATTGTTCAAATCGAAATTAATAGATGTGAAAATTCCAAAATTTCCAATTTAAAATCATTTAGCAGCTAAAATCAGGGTAATTTGGATCTCAATTTCAACCTTAATCACATTTATTGTTTAATTTAATTTTAATTACTGTTTTTCTGGTGATTTTTTTGTTCTTTTATTTTTTTTTGTGTATATTTTTTACAATTTCTTTGAAGAACAATGAAAAACTTTGTATATAAATCACCATTCAATGAAAATCCAGATTTTATTACCTTTTTATGTTTATGTTTACATGATTTGTTGAAATTTAAATTTACATTTGAGTGAAATAAAATAAAATTAAAATAAAATATTATTTACACACTCACCTGCTTGCGCTGCAAAATGTAATGGTGTATTTCCTTCATTATCTGGTTTATTTACATCGATGTCAGGTAGTTGTAAAATCAGTTCTAAGAATCTTGTTAATCCACTTGAACAGAGATAGGAGATTGCGGTCTAAATTATTACGGCGAATTGAAATTAATGATTTTTCTATGAAAAAAATTGAATGGCAAATCTTACTCGACCACTTTTATCTGTGATATTCAAGTCATCTCTCGAGATCCCCTCTTCCAATATCTGTCGGAAAACGTCTTTGAGTAAAATTTCATTGGCGTCACGTGATGCTCTCAACAGCTCAGTAACCAATGGTACTTTTTCCAAGTTCATCTTAAACGCCTTGAGTCTGGATGTACTTTGAATTGTACTGAAATTTAAAAAAAATATGAAAAAATGTGCAAAATTTTATGATTAATTTATAATTAAATCGATTTCTGTACTTTTCTTGTACTACAAATTCCACAAGAATGATCACTCTTCTAAAAATATTGTATCAGTTCATATTTTTTTTGTTAATGAACTGATCAAAGTTCTCATGAATCCATCAAAAATTACGTAAAAAATACACATGTTAAATTTTTACAACTAATATTTTTTTTTTTTTAAATAAATTAAACACCTTTCCTTAAGGTTAAATTTAAATTTGCTTACATCATTTATTATTTTATTAAATGTTTATCCTTTCAATCAATTAAATTTTTATATTTCATTAGTAATCTTTATGAATTTTTAATCGACAACACATTTTGAATTTAAATCCACACACACTCGCAAATGATTATTTATTTTCCTTTAAAATCAAAAACAATGACAATACGAACCTCATGGAGAATTGAAATGGAAAAAAATAACATTAAACGACGTGATTTGAATAATAAATAAAGTAATTTTTGCACTTGGCCAAAATCAACGCAAATTATTTTGTAATTTGTAAGTTTATAATGATAGTAAAATGTTTATGAATCAAAGGAAACGTTTTTGATCGTGAAAAGACAGGCCTTAACTAAAATTTTTGAAAACAAATAGAAATTTAAAATCAGAAATGAATGTAATCATAACAAAAGAAATAGATACAAAAAATTTAGAAGGGATTTTTTATCACAATTTAAGCGCATTTTAACACGGTTGGTAGAAGAAGAGCCGTTAATTATGTTGCGGCATTTTACGATACATCAGCGGGATTTATGGTGTTAGATCAGGCATAAGTTCACGTGAAGGGTACTTTTCGGCAGACTCGCCTCTTTATCAAGGAACCTGATTTGTGGAATCACTCTGGGTGGGTACTTCCCCAGTATTGGTTCCATGTATAATGAACCCGTCTGTAGGTCTGAATGTTGGTTCTCTTCTGAGTCCGCCCTAGAAATCTGATCAGAGGGGTAGCACAAAAGGGGAGGGGCTCAAATGATTTTTGGATGAACAAAATTTGGATTCTTTAAATATATGACCCATGCCCCTAAAGATAATTTCAAATTTTGGCCCTGTGTAAGATCGTGTAAAGTCCAAATTTGGCCAACTACTTTTTCGGCTCTCAAATTAGGCACATGTCAGATACATTTTGGCCATTTAATCCATTTATGTAACAGAAATTTACATTTCAAAAACAGGAGCACCCATTTTAATTGATGATGAAATGAAAAAAAAAGATCAAATCTTTCTTTTTTTTCATTTTAAATGTTTTGTATGTCTTCATACCTTATATTTTGTACTATTTAATCTTTATTTTCTATTTATCTTTTTTTTTTTGTTTGTTAATTTCAAATTTCATTTCATTTTATTTTATTATTATCGTAAGCCAGAAAATCTATTTTCACTGTTTTATAATTTTGTACAATTCAATTTCTCATACAGTTAATTTTTTTTTTGTGTAATAAATTTACATTGTACATAAACATTCAACATTTAAAAGTAAAAAAAAAAATTACTGTTCTTTTCTTTTTATTTCATTCTAAAATTTAATTTTAACTGCAAAACACACACAATTTCACTAGAATTCAGATATAGACGACAAGTCTGTTTTATATTAGGTTTTTTTTTATACAAAATTTTCTTCTTCTCACATATTTTGCGTAAGACAAATAATGTTATGTCTAATTTTTGTTTATAAATTTTTTTTTTTGTAATTTTTTTTGATAAATAAAAAATAAAATAGATAACAGTTAGATAAATATTTTTTCTTTCACACTTAGTCACCGCTATTGGATTTTTAAATGTTAAATTAAATTAAATTAATTGGGATACCTTGCACTAGAATCCGATTTACAGAGAGTTCCACGACGATTAGTTGTTACTTGTAAGACAGCTGTTGTTGTACTATTGTTGTGTTCCTCAAATTTGTCTGAAATTAAGTTGTGCATATTAGTTTGTGTTTACATACGTAATTAAAATTTAAAACAAAAAATCAACACGGAGAGGAAATTTACGTTGAATTAGGTTATGATTTGTACTTATGGGGGAATGTGAGCTAAAAAATAATTTGAAAGTAATATTTTCATGCGGGCATGGATGGAATTTTATAGGGATGCCATACGGGCAATCTGGAAAATGTCAGAAAAGCCGCAGTCGATCGTCTTGCAAAAGTTAAATTTAGGGAAAATTTTAAAGAAAATCATACAGAATCCCAGGACCGTTAATAATTTTCAATCCGCCCCTGAAGGCGGCTCAAAAGCCTGCACTCAGACCATCAGTCGGACTCATTGTGCATATCGCGTATCATCGTCAGAAGGCCTTAGCTTTTATCCTGTGATTCCAAGCAGTCGCCACCTTTATCTAGCCTTTAACCAGGGGCATTAAAATGTGGTCTTGAAAAAGGGACATTTGAGATTAGGTGCCGAAATATGCAAAGCCCCCTTAAGCTTTGAGTTGAGTTCAATTTTGTAATTTGAATTTCAATCTCACCTCAACATAAATTTCCTTTCCGTGTATGATGAAAGTAATTGTAAAAATATATGAAATAAAGATGAACGCACGTAATTTTGCTTTATTTATATCTCAATATATCGCATTGAGTGAATAATCAAATCTATTGATAGCAAAATGCTATTTAGATCGGTTCAGAGATTGAGAATCCAATAAATTTCAATTTTAATTACTTTTTTTTCTCTTAAAATTAATACAGAGCAATTTTTAATTGTTAAATATAGAAATCTGTAAGTGAATTGTATGATTAATTGCAACTTTTCTATCATTTTTATCAGCATTATACTTTACTAAAACGGTAAATCAATGAAAACGCAATGAAACGCATCAATTCAAATACTTACTTGCGTTTAAGCCCGCTTTCCATTTCTCAACAAATTCCCAAAACGCTGCCAAATTCTTCTCACGTGACAATGCCAGTTTATCTAATTCTTGAATGTTTAGTCAATTTTTTCATGGAAATGAAGGAAATTTCATATCAAATTACCTTTCAAGCTGTTATTTGATTCAATTTCTTCATTCAGTGATGGTAAGTAATTTGCATTTGCATCCTCAGTGAGTGGAAGTTTAAGTAAATGTGGATCCAAGGCATGCTCAAATTTGGGAAGCTCAAGTTCAGTTCTTTGATCCATGTCGTCAATTTTGATAAGTGGAGTTGTCTGGTCGGGATTTGCCGCAGTCATGTATAAAAAACTATCAGAATATCTTTTGTTAGCTGATTTTGCACTTGAATTAATGTTTGTTTGTTTAACAGTTTTTTTCACAGAAAACGACTGACTTCTCGAGATATTTGAGGCTGTGGTGCGTGGTCGTTGTAACTTGATGGCTGCATTAACGGTATGATAAACCTTTTTTGCTGGTTTTAGTGAAATATTAGTACGATTTTCATCGATTTTAGGTAAATGACTTTGATCTTGCCTTGAAACATTTGTATCAGCACTATAAGTTTGAATTGACTTTTTATTAGAGAGAGATGACGAAGCACTTGTGGCACTTCTGTTAACAATGATAGACGAATTATTGCTTTTATTCGATGAAGTACTAACGAGTGTGCCATTAACATATCGCGTTGTACCATGAATTGGCTTTGATTTTGTCGCTGCTGGTATTGATGATGATGATGAAGAGGAATTATTACCACCTTCACCCGTTTCTGGTAATGTAAATCGCACTCTTCGTGATTGCTTGTCTAGTGTCGTCATTGTTATTGGTGTTTAAGTTGAATATGGTTATTGTTCAAATTTTTCACGACACCTTAAAGGAAAATAAGTAGGTGAACATTTAATTTTCATGACAATTGATGTGCATGACAGGCACTTTTAACTTATTATGAGCGTCAAAACACACACAAGTACGATAAGGAAGAAAACTTAGTTTTGAAAGAAATATCAAACAAAGTTAAATTGCAATCACACATAAAAATGTATTTTCTTATCGCGTGTTAAGGAAAATTAAATTTAACGCAAAAGCAACAAAATTCAACAACGATAATAATACGAAGAGTCTGTTTGTGAATTTCAAATAAAAAAAATTAAGAACTTGATCTTAAATCACATACACGAGCGCATTTCTATGATTAAAATTCGTCATTTAGCCTTTGAATCCGGCATTTTTGAAAATTTCGTAGTTTTTTCACGATTCCAGATCCCGCGGATTTCAGTTATTTTGATTTTGACTCGGACGGACACACGAAATGAGTGCCCACAATAAGCGCAATTTAATTCAAACTAACATAAAATGCACATAAAATGTCTGAAATTTGATTTGAGCACGTTTATTTGAAAATTATCTGTTTATTGCAGTCATAGTTTATACGACGTCAAATAATGTGTCAAAAATTAAATTTAAGCACCTCATTGAAACAAAAAAAAAATTATAATAAATTAGTGGAAAATTTCGATACATTGAATTGAAGTACAATTGACGTACTTTGAATTTTAATGGAAAATTTTAATTTGTTTCAAGGTTCTTTTCATTTAAATAAATTATTCTAGACATGATTCATGTGACTCAGAGAATCAAAATTTTCATCCGAATACGACAGTGCCTTAAATTTGAAGCAAATAAAATTTAAAAGCCGGTATTCCCATGAAAAATATCAATAAATTTCATATTGAGCACTTCATATTAATAAATTTTCACCACACTTCCTACTCTCTCAATCACTCTAACATTTATTTTTACAGTAAAATCGTAAAATCTAAACCAAAAATAACACAAAAATCTATTTTTACATTTTTTGTTATTATTATTATTTTTGATTAAATCGCGTTTTTTTTTATTTGTAGGTGAAAAATATAAATAGAAATTATTTGAGCAATGTAGTAGAAATGATGAAAGAATTATAACTTTTTTGCACGGTCATTTGCATTCACAACACATGATTCTCCTTGATGTCTTCACTATTCATATTCACATATGTTGTGTGTGTGTGTGTGTGTAAATCAAAATTAAATTAGGTGTTACAAATTGGTTTTAACTAAAAATACACATGATTTTTTTTTTCTTTGTTGATGTTATTTTGAAATAACTGAAATTTTGACAGTATTTCAGTCATAGTAGCCACAAGTAGTTTAAAAATAGCAAAAAAAATGTATAATTTTGCAAGAGTCTTTTGATTGAGGTGTCGGTGTGCCAATTACCTTCAAAATTGAATGGTACCGGCTGGCATTAATCAAATCACCCTTTTTATTATTTTTTTTAATATGAAATTTATTGTTTGAGATTGTGTTGCACTGATATGCAATGCATAAATAACTTTTAATAGATCAGGATAGCGAAAAATACTGGAAAAATACCTTCAAAAGAATTATTTTATGGAGCAAAAGTTTTGAATTGCATTACATTCAGCTTTTGTATTTTTTTTAGATTTACGATTGATTAAACATTTAACTATGAAATCGATAAATTCTAGTATATTTTTTATTTAAATATTTTTTTTTTATCACAATAATCACAGAAGTTTTTTTTTATTTCAATCACTTGTTTCCTATTTATCAAATTTTTTCTAGTAAAGATTTTTTTTTGAATTTATTATTTATCATTTTCCATTTTTTGTTTACGATATTTTTTTTTTTTTAATAATATTCGAAATATTTAAAATTTATTTCATTTTATGACCCGACACAACGATGCGGCTTTTCAAAACAACACTGAGAGAGTGAATGCAACACCAACAGAATTTTTCATAAAGCAATTTTTCATTTTTATGAAAATGGATTTTCTCTGAGACATGGAAAAAGTGCTATTTTGAGACCGGTTCCATGGAAAAGGCTGCTTTTAGTCGAATGCGAGATTTTTGGGTGTTTATGGTGGCCGTCTGTGTTAAAATAAACTGTCAGTTTTTTCCATTTTGAAATTTTTCCGCCATTATGAAAAAACCGCCATTTTGAAATTTTTTTAAAAAATCAGACATTTTGGGCTTTTGACCGTTTTCAGGAGCCCAATCCCTAAGACTAAACCTAGAGCCCAGAACGATACTTCGCTTTGTTGGACCGCTCCAGAGCTATAAAGCTAAATGTGGATCAAAGTGTCAGAGTGACGGCTGACAAACCGTCTGTAACAGTGCATTTTTTCTCATGAAATGAACTAAAAATCAAATCTCCAGAATTCAATTCTCAATCATTGTCAATGCGCTTAATCCAATCTCTAAAAATTACATTTCCCAAATATTCTTTCTCTATTTTCATTTATTATAAACGTGCTATTTCCCTCTTCATACACGGCCAATGTGAAAATTGAACATTTTCACGCGCAAATACAAATTTATTTACATACACAGACATCCTCACAAACACTCATTCATTTTATGACTATGAAAAAAAAAATTACATAAAAGTTTGATTTAATATTATAATAAAGGAAAGTATTTTATGTGATTTTGATAGAAAGGCATGCAATTTCATATCACAATCATAAAGTTGTTTGAATAACGTTTCATTTTTTTGTTGATAATTTGAGTGCATTTTACGTGTTGATTTTATTTGATGTTATTTGTATCCAACCAAAAATTACAATTCCTTACCATTAATATTGATTTAAACGAAACATTTACATTTTTTAAAAAAAATATTTTTTAATGAAATTTCATTTATTTAATATTTTAACAAGAAATATCAGTCTGAGAACAATAATTATAATTATTATTATTATTTAAATATGTGATTTTTTTTTTATTTTAAATTTTAATAATAATAAAAAGTATACAAAAGCAAATTGATAAATTATTTTAATTTTTTTCCATTTAACTTAAATTTTATGATATTTTTTATAACTATTTTAATTTAAATATTTATTTATAATTTTTTAAACTAATTCAATTTATAAATTAAATTGTAACTTAAAGCTGGAGATTGCTTTGAATATTTTTTTCAGATTTTCATTGACATTTTATATGAAAAAATTATTGAAAGCAACGTTTTTTTTTATTTACTTAAAATTAAACAAAAAATAGTTTATTTACAAATAATATTATTTTTCTCTGATCCAAGTGATAATTTCATGATTTTTTGGGAGTAATTTGAGCAAATTTTATAAAAAATTTATAAAATAATAATGACTCTGTTTCACATTTGCTTTACTTGGCCTTTTCTGTATAATAATAAGAAATATAAGAAAATGTTCTTTGTCAGGGCAAATTAAATTTTAATGGAATTTTTTAACGATGTGTCTATTTATAATAAGATGCACCATATGTGCTGAGTGGAATTCCTGGATGACTTTGTCCTTGCATTTGACGATTTGTATTCATATTATTACTATTATACAGATCCATTCCAGATGGTTCGTACTCGACATCGTAATATATGCCGGATTGGCCCTAAATTGAATTAAATTGAAAGAAAAAAAATTGAAATAAGATGATTTTACTAATAATTTTTTGAATCATACCGCGATACTGGCATTACTCCGACTTTTCGGTCTTGGTACTTGGAAATTTCGTCCTAGTAAATCAGTTCTGTCTTCTTCCTCACTTGAACTACTATTTTCAAGGGTTCTCATTCCCGATGGACGTGTCAAATTGAGTCTGAAATGTGGCACACTAGTTTATGTTGTGTAAAAGAAGCACAAAAATATAAGATCCTGCCTATTATAACAGCACAAGTGGCTGGGACATACCTGTTGCGACTCAATGAAATAAAAAGAAGATCCGCTCCTCCAGTCAATACACGTGGGTTAATGTTTTATTTAAATTAAACATTAACCTTCATATCACGATGAATACAGTTATTACGGGAAAACTGACCAAATAAAAATGCTTCAATTCAATATACTTATTAACATTTATTTTAATTTAAATACATTTATTTTTAATAAAACTTATAAAATTTCATATGTTTGAAGCGATCAATTTCTTTTAAGTAATGGAAGTAATCGTTGACGTCTTAGATGTCAAAATGAAGAGAATGTTCATTTACGATGTTTCACACCTCCCCTCGCTTCAAACCTAACATGTCCACAAACTTCTCAAAAGTTGTCTTTGATAATCCTTTTGTCAATATATCAGCTACTTGACGATCGGTTGAAATTTGTTCAAGTATATAACGGCCTTCCCATACTAAATTACGGAGAAAGTGATATTTGACATCAATATGTTTACTTCGTTTCGTTTCCGGATTCTTAGATACCATCACACAACCAAAGTTATCTTCAAAAACTTTTATTGGATAAAAAATCTCAATATCCAAATCATGTAATAATTTTTCAATCCAAATTGATTCTTGAACAGCACTACATGCTGCCACATATTCCGCTTCAGTTGTGGATAAAGTCACAATCGGTTGTTTTTTACTACACCAGGCAACTACATTACCAAAAACTTCAAACAAATAACCAGATGTAGATTTACGGTCTATTTTATCATTAGCCCAATCTGAATCTACAAATCCTGATAACGGTATTTCACTGTTACGATGATACACTAATTTGTAATCCAGAGTACCTTTTATATATCTTAAGATACCTTTCAAATACGACCATTGCTCATCAGTTGGATTTTCTTGATAACGACTCATTTTGTTAACGGCAAAACTAATGTCTGGTCTAGTTCCTAACATGAGATACATTAAACTTCCCAAAAGTTCTCTATACGGTTGACTTGTTTTACTATCACTGTCTGTTGATTCAAAATCAATTTTCGTTTCAATTGGGATAGCTCTCGGTTTACAATCAGACATACCAAAACGTTCTATAATTTCATTTGCATAATTTTCTTGAGATATAGTCAATGTTCCAGAATCACGATTAATTTCAACATTGAGACCCATGAAATTTTTAACGGTTCCAAGATCTTTTATCTCAAATTCTTTTGACATTTTCAGTTTAATTTGATTTATGTCTTCACGATTATTACTCAATAACAACATGTCATCAACATATAAAACAATAATTGAAACAATATTTTCACTTGACTTGATGTATAAACAGGGTTCAGCATTTGATCGTTTAAATCCCAGTTTTGTCATAACATTGTGAAATTTCAAATTCCAACAACGAGGAGATTGTTTCAATCCATATAACGATTTACGAAGTTTTAAAACCTTACCAGTTTCAACTTTTATTCCTTTTGGTGGTTTTAAATAAACTTCTTCTTGCAAGTCTCCATTAAGGAATGCCGTTTTAACATCCATATGTTCTATTATTAAATCAAATTTAATTCCAATAGATAACAATATACGTATTGTTTGAAGACGTGCGACTGGAGCATATGTTTCTTTAAAATCTACTCCTTCTTTTTGCATATATCCTTTAGCTACTAATCGGGCTTTGAATATACATGAAGCACCATTTGGTTTCTTTTTAAAAATCCATCGTGAATCAATCAATTTTGCATTACTCGGACAATCAACAACATCCCATGTGTGATTTTTAATTAACGAATGCACTTCATCATTAATAGCAATGCGCCACTCTGCTTCTTCACAATTTGAAGCAACATCATCAAAGTGTCTTGGTATTTCATCAGAATTATTTCCTGTGAAAAATGCATAATTTGCAGACATATCGTACTCACCAGTTCGTTGCCAAAAAGGTTTTAAACGTTGTCGTTTTGGATAACGTGAAACAACTGGTGTTGATAACGGAGTTGAAAATTCTTCAGTACTGTCACCAGAGGTTTGATTTGCTGGTGTACGATTTCTAATAGGTGTCACATTAACAACTGTTGATGGTGTTATAGGCGTTGTTTGATTTACAGGTGTACTTGTAACCAATGATGAATTTATTACAGGTGAATTTGGTGTTTGCGTAGACATTAACGGAGTCTCACAATTTACGACAGGTGTGATTACAGGTGATGATTGATGAATAACGGGAGCGCTAACAACGGGTTCTTCTTTAAACGGAGAAGTAACTTTAACTGTTGTGTTTGCAGTTGCATTTTCATCAAATGTAACAGAACGACCCATTACAACCATTTTCCTCTCTGGATCATATAATCGGTATCCACTGAGACTGTAACCAACAAATATATAAGTTTTACCAGGAAGTGATAATTTACCTTGTCGTTTTTCGTGTGGAACGTGTGAAATCGCTTTTGAGCCAAAAACTCGAATATTTGAAAGATCGGGTTTACGACTGAACCACTTTTCAAATGGCGTTTTACCATTTAAACTTTTAGTTGCACAACGATTTGTCAAGTAGGTAGCTGTTAAGACTGCCTCACTCCAAAATGCATTTGGAAGTCCAGATTGATACAACATACTTCGCATTTTAGTACAAATCGTTCGATTCATTCTTTCAGACACACCATTCATCTGTGGATTATATGGAACGGTATATTCAATAATAATCCCTTTAGATTCACAATACGACTTAAAATCTTTTCCAGTATATTCACCACCATTATCACATCTTAATCTGGAAACTTTTACACCAAAATGAGCTTCAGATGATTCACAAAACAATTCAAATTTACTCAACACTTCGGATTTCTTCTTCAATAAATAAGTGTTTGTAACATGAGTAAAATCATCAATAAAAGTTACGTAATATTGATAACCATCAAAACTTGGTTCAAACGGTCCACACACATCAGAATGTATTCGCTCAAGTGGACGAGTAGTAGTTGGCCTTGTTTTCTTAAACTTTTCACGAGTTATTTTAGTTTTAGCACAACAATCACAAAAATCAATATCACTTGTCACATTTCCATTTATTCCTTTAACTATGCCACTTTTCACCATTTTGCAAATAGTCTGCATATTTAAATGCGCTAATCGTTTATGCCACAACGTATTATTAGCTATAGTACCACTTGCAACATTTGCTGATAACGGCAACAATTCAAAATTGACATAGTAAAGTCGTCCAATTTTCTTAGCAACAAAAATTTCATTTCCATTTAAAATTGCTCTCATTTTTCCATTTTCTACATGAAATTTAACTCCTTTTTCATCTAGAGTACCAATCGATAACAAATTCTCACGAGCATCAGCACAATAATGAACATTTGAAATTGTCAATTCTTCAATTTCCCGCCCGTTGACAATTGATTTGACGTTTAAAGAGCCAGTTTTTTCAACTTTAAGAGATTCACCATCTTTAGCTAGCTTAATGTCCAACGGTTCAATACTTTTAACACTACGGAGTATTGAAATATCATTAATTAGGTGTTCAGAACAAGCGGTGTCACATATAAAACGAACAAATTTCGGATTGTTAACGTTATGATGAAATTTATCGGAATTCATCATTAATGCATGACCAGACCCGCCCGTGTTTGAATTTCTCTTGCCTTTAAACTTATTCGACTTCTTGCTTCTAAATTTTTGATGATTACTGTCAACTTTATCATTATTGTTAGAATTTGTACCTTTTCTTGATTTCTTGCATTCATTTGACTTATGACCATATTCGTTGCAGTTATAACAACGAACGAGAGACATACTGTAAAAGGCTGTGGTAACTTCATCATTACTTTCTTGATTTGTCACGAATTTACGATCTTTGATACGACATTCTTCTTCCAATAAATATCCACGAACTTTATCATTTGTGAATTGGGTTTCTGACAGTGTTGAAATAGCGGTTACAACACCTTTAAATTCATCTGGAAGACATGACAACATGATTACTATTAACTCTGTATCGGCGAGAGTTCCACCAGCTGATTTGTATTCTCTTGCAACAACATCAAAATTACGGAAAAAATTTTGCATACTGTCATTCATCTTGTATTCAAGTCGGATCATTTTCTTAAATGCAATTACACGTTTTGTGTAACTACTTGCATCATACACATTTTTCAAGCCAGTCCACATGTCATATGATGTAGGTTTTCCTTTGACATATTCCAGGCATGAATTATCAACACAATCAACGATTATTCTACGAGCTTTGAGATCATTTGTAATCCAAGCTGCGACTAGACGAGCTGCTGCATTTGTGACTGTATTTACGGTATCCCACAAATTTTGTTCTTCCAGCAATAATTTAACTCGAAAAGACCAATCAGGATAATCGTCGCCTTTAAATGGAACAATTCCATGTTTGTTGATACCAGAACCACCTTGTTGATCCATATTTTTAAAGTGGAGGACCCAAAACCTGTTGTGTAAAAGAAGCACAAAAATATAAGATCCTGCCTATTATAACAGCACAAGTGGCTGGGACATACCTGTTGCGACTCAATGAAATAAAAAGAAGATCCGCTCCTCCAGTCAATACACGTGGGTTAATGTTTTATTTAAATTAAACATTAACCTTCATATCACGATGAATACAGTTATTACGGGAAAACTGACCAAATAAAAATGCTTCAATTCAATATACTTATTAACATTTATTTTAATTTAAATACATTTATTTTTAATAAAACTTATAAAATTTCATATGTTTGAAGCGATCAATTTCTTTTAAGTAATGGAAGTAATCGTTGACGTCTTAGATGTCAAAATGAAGAGAATGTTCATTTACGATGTTTCACAGTTTATTTAAAATTAAAATATTCCAAATTGATTAAACAAAAACTCAAGAGATTACCTGGGTAACGGAACAGGAGGGAGAGTACCCGAATGCATTGGCAGTGTTCCAGTCATTGACATATTTGCTATGCTTCCCATTCCATGGAGATTTGGATAGCCGAATATTGCTGATGAGGGTCTTGTTGAGCCAGCTACTGGTTCGGCCTGGAAATTTAATTGGTTTATCATCAAAAATTACAGATTTTTGAAATTTAAGTACTTACAGCATATAAATTAGATTGTGCCATTACATCAGCTATTTGTGCCCATCTCATTCTATCTTCTAATGTAACTTGATACGGAGTTTGGCCCATAACTGGAGTCTTGACTGTTCCATTGCCCATATATCCGAATATTGGACTTCCCATTGCAGCTTTGTGTTCTTTTTGCCAACGTCGGCTATTTAATTACAAAAAAGAAAATTACTTTTAAATCACGTTTAAGCTGTTTTTTTTCTTCTTACCTCCACATTACAAGACACACTAATGTTAGAACAATAATTACAACAGCTGTAACCGAAGCACCAATTGCAACTCCCAAAACTTCTCCATCGACCTCACATTGAGCTCCATAATATTGACCATTGCAGGAACAAACCTGAGCCCCATTTGAATCATAACTACAAGTGCCACGATTATTACAGTGTGAATCTGGGCATGTGTGACATTCACGTCCAGCCCTTTGTGGTTGATCAGCCCAAGGATCACGGAAACCAGCTTGACATTCACATCTAAAACTACCCCAAACATTTGAACATGTTGCATGTGGATTACAATCATTCAAATCAAATGATGTGCATTCATCAACATCTTGCAAATTCGTGACCGATCCTGGTGGACTTTCAACGAACAATGCTGAATTTCCAATATTATTATTTCTTCTATGAATTACTCCAAGTAAATGTCGTTGAATGTCATTCTTTAAACTTGGACGCAGAGTTTCATTATTTTCTTCTAATCTCAATGTAACATTGACAAAAACACCAGGCGTACCCTTACTTGCATCACCATCATAGATTTTATTGACTTTAGCTTCCAAGAACTCATCCGAAAATGGTGTCATAGACATCGCTGAATCAACGGCTCTCAATGTCTCGAAACTCAATTTTTGGTATGCTTCACTTTGGGCATCCGACAGTTGTCGATCCCATGCCACACGTCTTTCGTAAATGCGATCAACACGGAGTGACATTAAAATTGAGACAATTTTTCGACATGGTTCACGATGTTTTCTACGTGCATATCCGGGACGACAATGACAACTTGATACACCACCCTCCGTACGACATTTTTCGTTTTGGGCTAAATCACATGTGGAATCATCTCCTACAATGCATGTATCGATTCTGAAAATATTTAAAAAAAAAATATGTTAATTTTTCATTTAATTTAAATATTAAATTTATATTTACCTGACAGGTGGTTGTTGTGGAATTCTCGGTCGGTTATGCGGTCTTTGATGATGATGTCCGAATTGTGGTGCTTGCGGTTTCGACACAGGTGCTTCAGTTTCAGCAACAGCATAGCCAGTTCCCGTAACGCCTGGTACTTTATTTGTTGAAGTTGCTCGTACAATTGGTGGAGCTGTCGTTGATTTTGTTGGCTCAATACTTGGTACTTTTTCAGTTTCTTCACCAAATAAACTGATATACGTCCGTTTACCGTCAATAAAAACAGATCCTTGATCACCACTCGGCGAAACAATGATATCAGCTTCATCGACATTTGTGACACCCAAATGTGGTCTTCCAAGATTATTTAAATTAACTGTTTGTTTTGTTCCGCCTCCACCGGGACCTTGAATTGCTGATAAAGTAATGTCAAATATTTCACCATAACCTGGTGGACGAGTAGCTTGAATTGGAATTCCATTTTGATTGTGTGGACGTTGATGTTGATGTGGAGGGTGATGAGGTCTAGCCAGACCACCTGGTTTGAAATCAGGGTCATCTAAAACGATGCCAGGACGAGGATGCAGAACCATACTACTAGATTTTGTGACTGTTGAAGTTGGTTCAATTCTTGCAGGTACTGTCGTTTGGACATCTTGTTTGGGGGTTGTGAATATTTCCTTTGATGATGTCAAATTTTTATTATTGATTGACGTTTCAAGACTCGGTGTCACTGATGTAAAGTGAGCTGAAGTTGTTTGTATTTGTTCCGTGAATGATGGCTCAATTTCTGATGTTGATGGCGATGAACTAACAGATTCTTTTGATGATTGACTTACATTAATGCTAGTGCTATTCAAAATACTTGAAGAACTTGGAATGGCCAGATTAACTTCAGAACTCATTTGAATTATCGTTGTAATGGTATTTGTTGGAGTAATGTTAGACACTGATATTGAATGATCATCTTCGTCTTCATTTGAATCTGTAATACTTTCGGTTGGGTGTGTTGTGTCATTTACGTCTGTGCTCACATCCTCATCTTCTGTCACAACAATATCAAATTGACTTTCATCATCGTCAGTTTCATGTACTTGACCACTGTTTGTGATACTTATATTTTGGGCATGAGCTGTTTCTGAATTGTGCAACGTGGAATCCTCTTCCGGTTTGTATTCAGGTAACGGAATTGGTTTGTATGGAGGAAGAGGGCGTCTCGATGGTGGTCTTTGAGGTCTGGGGCGTTGCCACGGTAATCGATTTTGTGACACAAATCCTGGACGATAATTTTGTTGCATTGAAGGAACAATTTGTTCAGGAATTGGTACACCAGTGATAAAAGGTCGAATTGGACCATCAGGTCTATCAAATGGATATGGAACATTTGGTCGATTAGTACTTCCATTATTATCATCTAATGGAATCGGTTGAGATTCGGAGATCCTTGGTGGTCCACGGTTATTGATTCGATTTGAACTTGGTCGTCGATTATTTCCAGATTGTCCATTTGCATGCACATTAACATTTCCATTGAGTAATTTCACAATTCCTGTGATAATATCTTGGATGTCAGGATTATTATTTTGTCGTGAACCACTTGTTTTGTTATTCGTTGAGGCAATTTGGGAGATCAGAGTAGCATTGTTCAGATTGTTGTTTTGGGGTCCCGAAGAAACGAGAGGACCCCTTTTCGATAAAAAATGATCTTGTTCATCAAGACCTTTAGCCGTTCGCAGAGATTCACCTTCATTCAACGACTCAATTACACTTGTTGGCTGGATACTTTCAAAATATCGACCAGATTTATCACGATACACATCATTGTGATCTAATTGTTTCTCATTGAAACTTGACGATAAACTTGGATCAACATCATTTAATATCGGTAATGCTGATCTCTCAACTCGCATATGTTTATCTGGTTCATCTCTTGACCCACTATCATCTTGATCTTTAACACTTTCTATAATGACTGATGATTCCAATTCAACAACAGATGACGAAGTTGAATAATCAAACTCATTATTCAATCTATTATCTAATGTATCAGATTTCGGTGAAATTTGTGATATGGAGTAGTGTTCCTCGGCAATTACTAAAATAAATAAAAAAATTGAGATTTCATTAATTAAAATTAAACATAAACATTGAATGGCTTTGATGATAACAAACATGATGAAAACAATACACACATGCATGAAATCATGTTAAGTAGGTCTGTAATTTGCTTTGATAAATTATTACATATAACAGAAATTGGTAAGATTTTATTTGTAACATTAAATAAAAATAACATGTAAACACATGTATCACTTAAAAAAAATAACAAGAAAAAAAATTAATTCAACCGTTAACTAAATAAATAAATAATATCTCGTTTTGTTTACTGATTATAACTTATTTTTAAATTAAATGTTAATATTTAGAAGAAATGTTGAAGCTTAATCATTCATAGGAGACAAATGAGTATTATTTTTATTTAAATTACAGTGATGATAGAAGAAATCGATTGGAACGACATACTTTTGATTGGTGGCATGTAACATGATGATCATTGTTAAGAAAAAGAAAGAAAGCATAAAGAATTTTAATGTCTTTGATCATTTTTGGGTGTTGAGCTATTAATTTCCAAAAAAATAAGATAAAAAAACCACAAAATTTATCCCACATGAAATACTTTTATGTGTCATAATCCATTTTTGACCAAAATTTGATTGATCAATAAAAAGGTATTTAAAGTCATAATCATTCAAAAGGCATTCAACTCGAACTGTAAATTAAAGTTAACGGTTATCACAGTCACAATAACAACAATGACAAAATTAATTCCATTAACATAACGTTCTAATAATCGTGTCCAAATACTTATTTGTCATCATTTTGTCAAGTCAAGTTAAAATTTGTTTAAACATTAATTAAAATTCAATGTAAAATTTTTTAAGAGTTATCACGATTAATGTATGTAAATTTTTATTCTGGTTCTTGGGCTTTTGGACGAATCGTGATATTACAAGTGAAAGAATTTTGTCATCATGGGTCATTGACAGTATTACTATGAGAAATTTTCATTAAAAATAAGATTTATATCACAAAGTCAAAGGCCTTAAGATCTTGAATTGCTTTTTGTTTACATTACAACTAATCTAATCTAACTATAGAACAAATCAGCAAATTCTAGTATCTAGGCAGTGTGGTAAGCTTGGATATCGGCGCAACTAAAGATGTGCAAACCAGAATAAGAAAAGCTAGGGGTGCCTTTACGATACTGAACCGTATATGGTGCTCTTCAGTCTATAGCAAACCGGTAAAACTTAACATCTTTTGATCGTGCGTACTCTCTGTCATTTTGCATCGTTGTGAGACCTGGCTCGTTACAAAGGACATAAAGAGAAGGCTGCAAGTATTTGCCAACCGCTGTCTCAGACGAATTCTGCGTATTTTCTGGTCGAATAGAATTTCGAATGAGGAACTGCTGAGAAAAGCCGAAATGCAAAACATAAATATGGAGATACGTAGAAGAAAATTTGGTTATATTGGGCATACCTTATGAAAAGCCCCTTCAGAAGTTTTGTCACCAGGCCCTTGTATACAACCCACAAGGTAGCCGTACAAGAGGTTGGCCAAGGAACACCTGACGACGCTCCACACTCTCTGATGCCAACTCGGTCAGAGAAACAAACGAGGCACATTTTAACAACCTGAGGGAACTTAAACAAATTGCAATCCGACGTTCTAGATTTAGACATTTTGTAAATCGCCTTTGCTCAACATGAGAACATGAACTCCCTGAGGAAGGAAAAGGCGTAAAGTAAAGTAGAGTTAGTACAACTTATCTACTGATAATGAACAGAAAACCTTGAGAAGAATCGAAGACTTGATACATTTATTTTCATAGTCATAATACACGACTTGAGCCACTCCCTGACGTTCTCATTAACAATCAAGCGTTTAAAGGAGTCACGTAAATGGGTCTCATACTCCATGAACACCTGACTTATAAGCAACACTGTTAGTGTTCGCAGTCATTGCAGCTATGAGCATAGTGAGAAAATTTCTACCACATGACATTCAGCCTGGCAGACGGAAAGCACGATTTCACATCAACATAAAATGAATTTGAAATAGACATTAATTAATCAATGAACTCACAATAACTCAACTGTAAAATATTTATATTAGTTAAGCATATTTATGATTCCAATTAGAAACAAATTGTATGTAAGTAATATTTTCCATACTAAATTCATACCATTTCCGGTTTTTTTTGCACTTCCATTGTAATTATTTGTTTCCTAGTCATTTCAAGATATCAATGCTCCGTAATTGATTACAATAAAATAATAAAAATTCAAAAAAATTTCTTCAATAAATTAAATAACTGTGTGACACATGAAAGATACTTGAACCGCTAAAAAGTAACAGAACTGAAATCTTTTAATAAAACGTTAAATGTAACATCTTTAATCAAGAATCCTTCATTCCAGTTCTATTAAAATTTTGTATCAATTAAATAATTGAACGTATAATAAATATCAGAAACGAAACTGTATCACAAAATACTGTTACATTTCGCGATCTCTTTTTTTTTGCATCATTTCTTCTTCCATCTAAAACAGTCTCAATTAAAATAAAAAAAATATTGATAGCAAAAAATGGTACAACATTTTATTTTATTTTACATTAAACATGTTTAATAAAAAAAATAATGCAAATAGAGTTTGTATGCAATTTTTAGGGTCTTTGATGCATGGATTGAATATCAAAACATAAATTACTTTGTATTTGGCGAAAGGTTTTAATAACACGTAACATTGTAGCTGTAAATTTATAATTTTATTTGATGATTAGTAAAATTATCATGTTTTAGGATCGTAACATAACAAATATTAAATATAAAATATTAAATTTAAAGTGCATTGAACTGTTATGTTATGATATGCTAACTGAATTATGATAACATTAAATTACATTTAAAATTTTTCATGCAGTCGCGTTTTATTGTGATGTTTTAACTTAAATTTATATGTTTTGTTTCAAAATTCAAAGTTTTCTTTTTCATAGTGATATTTCTTGGATTTCTTCCTAGACAATGACAGTAATTTAACGCTAGAAGAACAAAATTCGTGACAAACGAAAGTAAAACATAAGTTGTTTTTATTTCGCAAAATTATTGTTGCAATGAGTGTGTTTTTTTTCTTCTTTTGTCTTTTTTTCTGTCTTAAATACATTGAGTAAGACAAGAAGTTTCAAAGAAATCTTTGTGATTGTTTGTTTTCATCATTTTTATTATTATTATACGTGAAATAACAGAAAATATTGTTAAGGTAGCGTCATTTCGAAGGTCATTCGAAATAATTACGAAGTTAAAAGTAACAGAATGATGAGTGGAAATGAAGAAATAGTTGAGATGCGTGTATTTTACATTGAAATTTTTACATTAAATGCTGAATTGAGTCACGTATTTAAGGAAATATTCTTTGTTTGTAATTGAAAGTGCACGTTAAGGCCATTGCAAGGGTTTCTATTTGCATAATGGTAAATTTTCTGTGAAAATCTGATTAAAAATATATTAAGCAAAAACTCGCTCTTTTTAAAAAATTCCGGGGTTTTGGAAAAGTCAGCCATTTTGTTGACCGACACATGAACGCCTACAATACTCAGATTTTTTTAAACTCAACGAGAAATTCGTTGCACTGTAAGTTGAAAATGCCCCGCAGTACAAAGTGATTTGGTCCGCAGTCGGAGATCTTTGATTGACGCTTACAGGGCGTTTGAAGAACGAAATTTTTATCGCATTTCCAGTTAGTTTATAAAAAAATCGACTAATTTAGGCACTCTCGCAGTCCATGCTTATAATACGGGGTGGTTTGCGGGCCGTTTTAAGCTTACAGTGAAAAAAGCTCACTTTCATTCATTTATATCAAAATTCATCTCATTTTGAAAGTGAAAATTGTTAAATATTACCTTAAATGATTTCGTTTAACTTTTATAACACTTTTAATTAATTATAAATAATAACAGAGCTTCAACCAACACCTTTCAATTTAAATCTTAGATTTTCAAGAGAAACAATAAAGATAATGATAAATATTCCTAAAACTCTAAATTAAGACAAAGCAAAACAATGGAAATCCCAGAAAGTGAATGAAAAGCACACATACAATTTTTAAAATGAATTTAATTATTGAAACAATGATAAAAATTAAAATAATTGTTCAAAACAAAAAATATTAACTCGAGAAATGTCTAAATAATTTCACTTTGTACAATAAATTTTTCAAATAAATGTAAATAATTATCTGCCGGTGGTGCTTTAAGACCCGCATTTCAAAGAATTTACATGCAAATATGACCTTTTTTTAAAAATTAAAAAAAAAAAATTAAATTTTCAATTGAATTCATGCATTTAATTGATCTCCTTTTTATTGTGAGTTAGTAGTCATGATTTGTATTTATACAAAAAAAAAATAAGAAGATTAATCAAATTCAAATGAAATTGAAATTGAAATTAAAAAGGGGAAATACATGACACAAATGAATTTATTTGTTTAAGACAGTGAGACACTTAATTCAATTTTTTTTAAGTACATTGTAAAATTTTTCACACATGAATGATCAAAAATAATAGAATTTTTACTTTAAAATGAAAACGAGTTTTTTGGTTCCAAATTGTTTGAAATGTAAATTTTTTTCACTGTTGATCTTAGAAAGGAAAATGAAAGTGAATTGTTTAAACAGTAAAATTTAAATTTGCTTTGATTTGAACGAGTTTTGATAAAAAATGAAAAAAAACTCATGAAATTTCGTAATCAGATCAAAATTATCATA
Organism: Culicoides sonorensis; assembly: GCA_900002565.1. Lineage (NCBI taxonomy): Eukaryota > Metazoa > Arthropoda > Insecta > Diptera > Ceratopogonidae > Culicoides > Culicoides sonorensis. The sequence goes on along the minus strand of LN483449.1, from coordinate 421,685 downwards.
AAATATCAAGTGAAATGAGCTTTTTACATAATTTTATCACTAATTTGAATATTTGTTGCAGATTTTGGGATATTTTTGTCATATTTTTTTTGCTCGCTGATATTTTTTCTTATTTAAATTTTTTATTACAAAGCTCAATGAGTCATTTACTTGTATTATGACAACAATAATATGTAATATAACATAAAACGTTGAGTGTGTGGTTGCTTAATTTGGAAATCCCCTTTTGTTGTTTAAATATATTGTATTTTATTTTATAATAATCCGTACAAGTTAAATAAAATTGTAGCGAAATAGGATGTAAAAATGAAAGTTTTAACGACTATTGAGGTAGTTGTGTGTTTTTTTGATATATTTATAAATTTAATTTAAATTTAAAGTGTAATGTAATTTTTCGATGTGCAACGACTAGTGAATATGAGACAATTTTCAGGGGTGTGAGATACGTTTTTATGCATTGTAGTGTAAAGGCAGACAATATGCCACGCCACTGAAAATTACACATTCATTTATTGTAGTCATAGTCATAATTATCAAATAGAGAAATTTCGTAATAATTTGAATACGTGTATTTTTGCAGTAAGGCCATTACAATTTTCCTTTTTGTTTCTCGTCGCAGTCCGTTCAAAATAATAAGAAGGAGGCGGGATGAATAATGGTAATAAAATAATGAAATTTATAAACAAATGTCATGAAAAAATTTTTTTCATGTGAAAAATATTTTAAATATTTATTGAAAAAAAAAATCAAGAAAATTAAGTAAGTTTTGGATTTTCTGCATGTTGAAATTAACAAAATATTCAGTAAAACTGTTTTTAAAATTTGAAAAATTTTGGATCGTTAAATATTTTCAAGGTTTTCAATGGTTTTCATTATTTTATTACTATTATTCCCTCCCATTATTCCCTCTTCACTTTTGTGAAATAAAGAAGTAGGAGGTGACGAGAAACAAAAAGGAAAATTGTAATGGCCTAACATTGTTTAACATTTTTTTTGGTATCGTGATTAATTGAGGTAAAAAATTTCAATTTTTGAACAGATTATATGAGGAGAAAAAATCAGATGAATGGGAGACAACAATAAGACTCACTGATACTGCTAAAAACATAAATTTGTGAATTGTGGTGAAAAGAGTTCCAAATTAACACTTTGAGAATGATAATTGAGCAATATTTTCAAGAATAAGGGTAATTTGAGTGTTTTTGAGAAATTTACCGATTCGGGACAAATAACCGATTTTATCTCGGTCATGTCAACCAGTTTAAATATAATTTGAGTTTTTCACACAAAAAAAAGGCTAAAATAGGTTCAAACAAAGTGAAAATTTAAAATAAATTGTTGATTTATTGCAGAAATTACCACTTTTTGAGTTTAACCAAGTGACGTGTGCGGTTCCGGGGTTTTTTAAGCCCTGGATGAAGTCTCTAGCGCTTGTAGTTTAAAAGAAGTAAAGTTTCAGATTTTCACCCCCATTCGCTAAGGTGTGCGTGTACAGTGAAAGACTTAATTTTTCATAAATTCATACAAAAATATGTTTTTGATAAGCACCAGGACACAGATTTGATGGTAATGAAGTCGCAAACAGATCAGTTATAGAAGAACCATGTTAAATGAATATGATCTAGAGTAAATCGTAAGACAGCCCACAAAAAGTTCAACGTTAAGTGAATGATGGTGGCAACCCAACTATAATCATCATCAATAGTTCTAACTCTCTGGAACAATGTTTCGTGTACGACTTTGGCTCTTAATTAATGGAATTTTGAAAATAATGCTCCTAATAAACACTCATGAGAAATGGGCTAAAATCTTCCTTCACATCAAACAGGTCCACACCTCACCTGTTCACGACAGGGTGAAATTAAGCTTTTTCACCGAAATTTTCTAAATTATCTTCTATTCAAATTCCAGTTCATCATCAATAAACAAACAAATCCATCTCATCCATAATTAGTTCAACTAGAAACCAGCCACTGTTGTTGTTTTATTTTATAAAGTATTTCTATTTTTACATTAACTTAACATTACTTTATAATAAAACACGTAAAGATACAGCACATTAACCGCATTATTTAAACATACAAATACACACACATAGTCATATATGGCTATAATCAGCTAAAAAGAAAATAAAAATTGCAACAAGTAACATAATAAAAATACAAGTTTTCCACATACAACGTGTGTGTATTGTCTTCATTTTAATTTAATCATCATGTATCATCATCATAGCCCTCATACAGACAGAAAAATCAGTGTTAGTGTAATACTTACCACTTGTTATTGATAAGAACAGCAATAATAGCAGTTGGACAATAAATAATCCTAATGTGTATTTTATTTCATGTGACTTCATTTTCATTTTTTTATTTCTATGAATTGTTTCTAACGTGAATTTGTTGTTTGTTTTAGTTTAATTTGTATTTTATTATGCTTTTAACTTTTAAATGTAATGTAACACTTTATTATTTTATAAATTTCGGTCATTTCAACGGGATTTTTTATTTTAAAATTAACTATTTATGGTTTTTTATTTAATCATTCACTTATGGTTATTTTTTAATTCAAATTGAACAGTTTTTATAACTTTTTTAATTGAATCGAAATATGATAATTTTATGCTTTTTATGTAATTAAGTTTTTCGTCCATTTTTGCATCATGTTAATTTTTTTTGTGTACTTCCACTGTTATAATTATTATTATTACTGTTAAATTTTAGACTCATGTACTTTTTATTGTTCTCACCACTTAACGATCATTATTATGATGTTTTTTCGGTTCCGGACTACTTATGATTTGAACGTGTCTTGTAATGAAGATTCTCTCTTTTTATTGTTTGTTTGTTTGTTAAATCTGTAAGTAAAATCAATAAAAAAATAAAATTAGTTATTGAAGTAAATTGATTGAAATAGAGAAAATGCCTTTCATTCAAATTGACCGTTAATTTTAATATGGACAGACTCGAAATCGTCCAGGACCTGAAACACTCATTTTATATGGTGTTAAAAATGAATTTACATGTAAACCAAAAGAATTTCAATAATTTTGAGTGAATTTAAAGACTATAATTTTCATCCAGAGTATGTTGAATGCTCACATCTCAATTATAGCTTTTTGTACCATGCAAGAAGAGAAAAAATTTCTTTCCCATAAAAAAAAAGATGTAAAATAATATGATATATTACAATGAAATTTTATATAAAGACAATATTATGATTATTTTATGTTTAATTCTTCATATTCTAGCTAAATTTCTTTCTCTTCACTGATCTAATTCTCACAATCATTAAAATTGTATCAGACTTTTATATTTATCATCATTATTACTATTATTACAATTTTTTTTCATAAACTTCTCATAAAATATTTTCGATCTAAAACAAAACATTTCATTGATAGCAATAATAAACCAAAATAAATAGAGCGATAATAACAAATCACACCTCATACAAGAAGAACTTAAATTTAACCGTTAAAAGAGAGTTAATTAAATTTACCCGAATTTTTCAATGTTTTTCTTTTCAAAACCCTTTCAATGGTGTTTTCTGTTCCGTAACCGATACATTTCATACGATACGAATACATGGATACTAAATATGGTCATTAAACTTTTGAAATTAAAGTCTTAAATGAAATCAAAAGTCACGGTCAAGACCATAATCGAGTTAGCCTGGATTTTTTTATTGTTTTATTATTTTAATTCAATTTAACTTTAATTTTATGAATTTTATGGTTAAATTCAATCATAACGAAATTAAATTTAAGAATTTTTTGTTAATTGTTTATCTAGAATTGTAATTATTGACTAAAAACTGAACATGAATCTCCTTAGAAATCGATTTTGACTTCAATTGTCTTGAAAATGAGAAGACTTTCAACTAAATTTTAATTTTTTTATTTTTTCTTCATTACAACGATTTCAAAGGATTTTAAATTTCATTGTGTTAACTTAACTTTATTCACTCTCATATCAAATTAATATGAATTTAATTGAATATAAGATATAATAGCTAAAGTGAATAGAAATTCCTTCTTTTATTATAATGTTTATTGTTATTATAACATATTATGATTACACATTCCATTCGTAATTCGTTCTCTCTTTTATGTTACAATGAAAAAAGGAAATTTAAAAAAATTTTAAAATATTTTGAAATATTACATTTAAATTATTATTAAAGTTTATGCTTAACAGAGGTGGGGCAAAGCAAATCGATATGAAATGTAATGTAACAGAAAACGCCCAGCAAAATACTCACGGACCTCATCTACAGAGTCATGTGAAATGAGGGTCGATTCTAAGTATCAGGGTACCAGAAAAGACTCTGACTGAGGTTAATATCAATTTTTATACTTGTGTGAAGATTGCACGGTTGCATTTTTTTTCGAAATTTGATTTTTGAAACATCGAAGTTGAGAACTGAATTTATAAGAGCCTACAAAACCTCATACAGCTTCAACACAGAATATAAAAGTTTCCTGAAAGTCAATTCTAAAACTTTGTCTTTGAATGTCTGAGCTGATTCACAACGACAAAGATCGAATTTGTACCTCTTTGAACAAAAATCTTACTTTTTTGAACACGGACAGATCAGACTTGTAGGGTGGCTATTAAGAATGAACTCAGGCCATAATTTGGACCCATTGTGCATACCCGTTATCATCATCAGGGAGCCTTAGCCTTTATCCTGTCATTCCAATTCCTTTATTTAGCCTCTCACTCAAATTGAGTTGCTAGAAAAAGGGACATTTGAGATTGTAAAGTTTAATGGCCGAAGTGAGAATCTAATTGCCTATCTTAAGATTGATAGTCCAACACGCTAACCACTGCTTCGTACAATCCCCAGACGGAACACGGACAGTTAAAATGGTTTTACGAGATAGTTGCGAGTCATAGCTTGAACATGCAATATAAAAAAAATCGAGTTGCCGATAAGGTTTATGAGGATTTTTGGGTTCTTTCATTTTCATTAAAGTAGTAAAACTTCAATTTCCAAAATGCGATTTGGAAAAAAATATTTCACTGGTGCAACCTTAACACGCATGATAAAATTTCGTTTCTTGATCAAAAAAAATTAAAATTTTAACTCTTTTGACCTTTCAGGACTTGGCACCCATTTTTTGATGTTTTCTGTAAAAAGCTAAACGATGTCGGTTTTTCTTTTCACGAGCCAATTTTGATTGAATTGTACAGAGGTCTGACTTTTTTATTACTCTTTTCACACAATCCTGTAAATTAAGTAAAGTGTTAATGCATAATTTTTCAAAATCAAGAAAAAAAAACATTCCATCAACCAAAATATCTGGAATAATCCTGAAAAATGAACATTCATTTAAAATTCTATACCTGACTAAATCATAACCCTCTTAACGTCATTCAATCCCCTTTTCTACTTAAAACATCGTAATAAAAATACATCATTTACAAAAATATTTCATATGTGGGCCGAGTAATTCATCATCATTCTTTATGCATCTTCATATATGTAATTTTATTTTTTGTTTTGTTTTGTTAAGTCACTCGTTTTTTTATTTATTGGTACATTGTATTTGTATGCATTTATATGTCTCGTCTTCTTCTTACTATTCATTTTTATTGTAACACACAAACACACACGCATACATGTACATACACACATGTAACACACTTATGCACGTAACGTAATAAATAATAAAATAATATTATTATTATAAAAAAAACACAAAAAAATAAAAGGAAATTTCATGTCTGTCCGGAATATTCATCAACATCATCATCATCATCATCATCATCATCATGAATTTCACCATCATTTCAAAATCGACAAGTACTTAATGGTCATTTATATGATGAACGCATACCACACTTTTGATGAGATTCTATTTGACTTGAAATTATTTTCTACAACTAAAATAAAATAATAAGAAAAAAAAATCATTAAAAGAAACCTGTTCGATTTATTTTATTTTATTATTCATTTCATACGCACGTCCGAATATCTATCATCAGACCAGTTGTTTTGATCTTCGATTTCAATTTTTATTATCGTACAAATTTCATACACACATTACACACATTTACTACGAGAATGCTGGAAGGTAACAAATGGAATGTTATATGTTCAAAGTAAATAAAAATGAAATTATCGAAGTACAAAACAAAATTTAAAATAATTTAAGATATGAAAATGAAAAAAAATCGAAAAATAAAATATACTGACCTATAAATAACATGTACACTGATAACTGGTCTTAAATGAAAAAAAAATTTAGTACAAATATTTGGGTGAAATTTTTTTGATACATTTAATTGATCATGTCATGGCACTTTTAATATTTTTTTTTTTCAATATCTCTTTCACTTGACCTTTAAAATTATGCAAAGAAAGGTGCATGAACCCTTCTCGCCTATGTACGTTTATATGAAATGTTATCTCTCACTGTAGTACATTTAAGCACTTTCTTACATACTGACCTAAATAATTTTCATTAATTTTATTATTATTATTTTTACTTTTGAAATTCAATTAACATTCACCTTTAAAAGTAATTTTTCGTTTAATTTGAATAAATTTTTATTAAGACAGTTAAGTCAATAATTATTATAATTGGTTACTTTTAATAATAATAATTTTGAAATTTATTTGACTATGATACTTTTTTTCACTTATTTCTTGGTGTGTAGCGTATCATGTGTATGTGTCCCGCTTTTTACTTTTCTTAAGGTATATTATTAACTGCATACTTTTTCTTCATACATGAATTTGCTTTAACGCACATGATTCAAGTTTTTTTTTTGTATTTAGAAAAACTTCAACGTTTCACTGCAATTTTTCTTCTTATTATTTTTATTTTATTTTCATTGCCACATTTCTTCTTTCTCTCGTTATTATTAAATTTATATGAATCTTATATGGATAGATAACATTTATTTTTATTTTTCTTATCCATATCTGTTTTTTTTTTTTATTACATTTTATTCAGTGAGTCGTAAATTTACTGTGTATTACTAATCATATTGTCTATGTAATTTTTTTTTAATATGATTTTTTTATATGACTGGGGAATTCAATTAAAGTATTTTTCCGATCCGATCACTACCGCATTTCAACCTGGACTGAATAAAAGTTGAATGAAACATGGATGACGATGAGAAAAAGAAAGTTTTTTAATGAATGTGTGTATGAAATTACAATGTTTGTATATGGAAGGAAATGAACACAAATACGCGTGATACAAAAGATTCATTCAATGAATTGTGTGTAGTGGCGACGAACACCGTGTATGCTATGAATATGATAGAAAATAATTTCAATATAATGAATGGATAGAAAATGTAAAGATTCTCTCACTCTCTTCATAGTTTGGTGTAAGGAAAATAGTTACAGAGCCTTTAATGCATAATTTTTATGTGGTATGTTAATGCACCATGGCAAGCTTTATTTTTATTTTTAAATATTTAAATTTCAAGTCTGAATGTAACCAGAGCCGCATTAAATGTTCGTACATTTTCTTATAATTACCATTAACATTTCACATCACTGTTTTATTTTTTTATTCTTCTTACTCAATTTAACTACAATCCACACAATGTCTATTTAATAAAATTCTTCATAATCAACTACTTTTTGTATGTGAGTGCACTTTAATGCACAGTACTGCATTGTAACAGTAACGAATGCACTTATCACGATTAAAACGCATTGCAAAAAATGTATGCAAGAAAAGAAGACGACGAAACAAGTGTAAGTCGGATCATCATTTAATGTGACATAAATATTTTTATGTGATAGAAACTTATGTGATTGAGTTGATGACAATAAAATACGTAAATAAGGTTCGTTTTCTATGGTTCATTGAAGTCTTTTCTATTAAGAATTATGAAAGAACTCTTTATGTGAGCATTTTAAGTTCATTGATTGCTTTTAATTGTTAAAATTGTCATTAAATTCCTCGTAATATTAAAAGTAAATGCTAAAAAAGAGAGAATAAAATGATTTAAATCCGTTGATTCTTGATCCACTTATTATATTGAATTAAATCTCAAACATATTTTATCAATGATGTCAATTGCATACTTACAGGATAAAAATCTTTAAAGAAATTTCTAGCATCTACCCCATTTTTTTTATTCACAAATCAATTTCATGAGTTCCCCAATGCTTATTTTGACCTGAAGCAATTTAAACGAGAGACTCAAAGCAATCCATTGAAAACAATGAGAAATTGAACAGAAAAACTGATTTTCCAAGCCAAGAACTAAATTTCAAAAGTCAAATTTGATTAAATGTGTTGAAATCAATGGAACCCAAAATTTTTTTTTGTTTTTCTATTTTTTGTTATAATGCATCACAGGTCACATGTCCCGGTTTTTTCGCTCGCATTTGAAAAATTTTATTGTGATCTGAAAAAACTTAAAAATAAAAAGTAATTTTAATGTGAATCATTTTAAGCTTATTTCACTTAGCTTAAAAAAACATGAGTCACATATCCAAGTTCATGGCGACGAAGAGAATTGTTACAGATTCAAATATGGCTAACAATTTTTCATCAATTCAAGGCATGAAATGTAAAATTTAGTGTCAGTCCAGAAAATACTTTCAAAGTAATCGGATGGAAAGAGAAATAAAAAAGAAATTCATTTAAATTAGTAAATAGAACGAGAATAATTTACTGAAAACAAGAATATTGATTGAAAATCAAATTTTAAAAGTTCTATTAAGAATTTGTTTTTCAAATATTACAAGATACTGGCAAATTTTCATTTAAAGATCTTTTAATGAATTTCATAAAAAAATATCATTTTTTTGAAATTTTACTTAATTAATTCAAATATTGTGAATTTCCACCATTTTTTTTTTGTTAACAAAATCTCAGTCAATCATTATTTAAAAGGATAATCTCGGTTTTTTGTTCAACTCACACAATGAAGACCACATAAATTAAATTAGAGATTAAAACACAGATATACAATATACCACGGATGGCCCGACAAAGCTTTAACTGATCAAAATTTGAGAACATAAAAAATAAGTTGAAAAGTGTCTCTAGAAATTTAGTTTTTTAAGTTTTTTTGCTTTGTATTGCTTATTTTCTCGGTTTTTCCTTATATTTTTTTCCCTATTTTTTTATTTTTAACCCAAATGGAACAGAAAGTATATTTTCAGTCGAGTAACGATAAAAATTACAGATAATACACTTGTCAAAATTTTGTCAATGTTACTTGTCATCCGTCCTTAAGAGGATGGTTTTTCGTTACCAAGAACATCCGCAAGTCGGGCAAAGGCCTCTCAACAAAATTCGACAACTACGACAACAATTAAGCTAATAAGTGACCCATAAAATAATTTCAGCTTTCACAAATGACTTCAATATATCATTAAAAAACCTTGATTTGCCATACTTTTAAGAGGTGCGCCACAATTTTTTTAATATAAATATTTGATGCAAACACTTTATATTTCTATAAATAAACAAACAATTTTGAGATTATTTTTGGTAATTTTAAATTTATGATTTTAATCGATGATAAAAAAAATAACAAAAAATACCTGTCTTCCTTGGTATTTTTCCATGCATCACGAGATCTAAACAAAAAAGCCCAGCATGATTTATGAATCTAACAGACACATTCTTGTCAAATATTACTTAAAAAATGGTAAACATCGTCACGTGTGACATCTCATAGTAGTAAGAAATATTTTTTTTTTGATCCATATGAAATTGTGTTTAAACTCATATTACGTCGTATGTGATTCATTCCGTTTTAAATTTTATCAGCATATTGTTTACATGTCAATGCCTTTATATCTTGGAGTTTCCGAAAAAAAGATCGTTATTTTTATTTTTATAGACTTTCATGTTATAGTTTTATTTTGCTAAAATATTATTCAAATCCAGACAAATAAAATATAACGTTGGATTGAAATTTATGAAAAAAAAAGAATTATAATTTGGGAAAAACGGGCAAAAATTTTGCTTTATATTATATCATGTGATTGGTTATTTAGATCTTCTTATTTATTCTTACCAATAATATTCTGATGATGCATCAGTAAGAATCGAGAGTAGGAGTGTTAAGTATAAAAGGTGATGGTGAATCTCCATTTCATTATCAGTTTCATTTGAGAGTTCTCTAAGAACAAATATCAAAAAAAAATAATTGAAGTGTTCATTTAATATTTATAATCAAAAACTTTAACAATTCAAAATGAAGGTAAATTCATTTAAATGACAATAAAAAATATTCAATTATATAATAATAAAATTTGGCAATTCACTTTTCACAGTGCATCATTTTACTTGGACTTATTGCCGTAGTTGCTGTCTCAACTATCCAAGCAATGCCAATGCCAGGTCATGAAGAGCATCCACCAGTTCCATTTCATTTAAATGGACCACGTGTTCGTCGTGCAGTCAAAGGAACTGAGGAAGCAAAAGCACCTGGAGCTCACAATCATGACGGAGAAGAAACACCCAAAGATGACTTGCAAGCTGACGAAACTTTTTGGCATAAACACATTTATCATTATCCAGTATATCACTACCCAGTTTACCACTATCCAGCTTATTATCATTACCCATCTTATTATCCATCATACTACTGGTAAATATGGATGGAAATTTTATGCCAAGAAACTGCCAGAACTAAGCTAATATCTAAATATGTTAAATTAGTTCAAATTAGTCATTAAAAAATTTAAACAAAAGACAAAAAATAACGAAACAATGCATTTAAACAAATAATTAAAAAAAAAAGTGTTAAAATTTTAAGCAAAAGATGATATAAATAAATAAATTAATTTATAAACTTATATAAAAGTGTCTATTTTTTTGATAAAATCATAACTCGATTCATAAAATATGTGAAGTGTAACAAACATCATTAATATTTTCAACAGCTTGTGTCAATAAATGCGCAAAATACTAATTTTTCATATCAAAGTAAAGGTCAACTATTAAAATTTGCAAAAAAAAATATTAATCAGAATCGAAGTCTAATTAAATTGTGAGTATTAAACATGGAAAATGGTCCTTAGAACTATCGACTGAGAAAATACTCGAAAAAGGCAGAATCACACTGTTTGATAAAATTTTAACGGTAAAACAGACAAACCGACGACATGAGGACACAAAAGTTTATAATTCCATTTTATGATTATGAAGTTAAAAAAAAGAATTTTTAATTACTGTGTTTAACATAAAATCTAGATTCTACTTCCTGTTCTATATGAACTGTGACTTTTTTACTTAAAAATCATATGTGCTTATACAAATATTGCCCGTAATAAACAGATCATTTATTTTTATGAATTTTAAATGCCATTTTTTTGTGTATCCATTGTTGTAAGATCATCATCAGTTTGAAATATCAAATGTTTTAATCAGATCTAACAAAAACTGTAAGAATTTTTCTATTTAAACGCTCAAATTCAGTCATTGTGTTCCATTTCTGTTCATATTTTCATTGAAAAAGGTTTAAATGTTCTTAAAATGTTAAGTTTTCGTGTAAATTCGTTTATTTTCATTTCATCTTTAATTGCAATCGTATCCGGAGCACCAATCGATGACGATGAGCGACACATCACAACGACAAATCGATATTATTTACCTACATCATCATCCACAACTTCGAGACAGTATTTGCCCGATATAACTGTGAGACCACCACGACCAGGAAGTTTCAGTTCTGGAAGTAAAGATGACTCAAGTGATGTGAATAAAAATAAGAGACCGAACTTTGAGAAAGAAAATCGCCTGCCTCATCTGCCAGCCGAAAGTGATGCGTGGGAAAAATGGAATAAACACAAAATTAAGGAAGATAAACATGATCCATGGTCAAAATTTGATTCTTGGAATAAGTCACCGACATTTTTGGACCATGATGATGATGATGATTTTACATATTGGTGGTTTAAATTACCATATTATTACTGTCCACCGTATATTAGTAAGATATTTTTATTTTATTTTTAACTTAAATTTATTGAAATGAAATGAAATTTTATGATCATTTTCAGGAAATGACCCGATTCTATTCAAAGAATATTGGTTTGATAATTGGTGGCCTATTTTTTCAACGAGATATGAACTGTGGAGGAGATAAATTTTAAATTTCAATTAAAATTGGAAAAAAAATCTAATAATAGTATCAAAAACTCGTTTTTATTTTAAATTAACAATGTGATAAAAATACACAAAAGACCGTTAATTTTATTATTATTATTATTTTTTTTTTTGCAATCAAATCAAAAATTGTATTATTTTAATCTCGTGTTATTTTCCATTACCCTGATTTATGTTCATTTTGTATAACCTCATTAGTTATAATGTCACTCTAATGCATATTGATCAATTATGGTCAAAAAATCACATTAAATTCCATGAACAGAAAAGATGAGATTACATAAAAATAACAACTTCCCCAAATGAGATACAGGTTTTGTGAGGGTGTGTGTACTTAAGAGTTCATTGTCACAATTTGCTTATAAAATTCGTTGTTTATTCAACAATGATCTCAGTTGGGATTATTTTTTTGTGGTGAATTATTGTTAGAAATTAAAAAAATACTTTGAATTTGAATTGAGTGAATTATGAAGGTATTTCCGATCATTTTAATATTAATTAGAATTGGTTAATTACTAGTCCTGTTATTTTAATTACTAGATTATCCTTTACCTGTTGATTGCAACTTTGGTGGTTGTTCAATCGCGCTCAATTGAAAACGAAAATGAACCAGCTGATATTGATGCAGATGATTTGGAAACTGCTGAATCATTTTTCCCTAAGAAAAAAGTCAAGAAAGTTCATGTGATTCCGGTACATGTGGCTCCTGTGCATGTTGCTCCAGTGCATCACGTTCCAGTTGCAGTACATCATCCACCACCTGTTCATGTAGCTCCAGTTCATCACGTTCCAGTTGAAGTGCATCATCCGCCACCAGTGCATCATGTCCCAGTTCACCATCCTCCACCAGTTCACCATGCCCCCGTTCATCACGTGCAACCTCAAGTTATCATAATTAAAAAAGTTCATGGTGGTCATCATCATGGAGGTTGGCAAAGTGCACCACCAGTTCAAAGCTATGGACCACCACCACAAGTCTACAAAGTGAAAATTGAGCATGGTCACGGATATGATCAAGGATACGGGGGTGGTTACGATTCATATAGTTCAGGAGGGGGCTATGGTGGTGGTTACGATTCTTATAGTTCAGGCGGAGGCTATGGAGGCGGATACGATTCATATAGTTCAGGCGGAGGTTATCAATCTTCAGGATGGTATTAAATATTAAGTTAAATTTAAAACTAAATTGAAGTATTAAAATAAAAAAAAAATGTATTTAAATCATAAAACCTTTATTTTCTCCTTTATTTCCAATTATGGTCTGATTTCGACTTCACTGTTGGCAACAATCCAATCCAAGAATCTGGTAATGCGAGTGTATGCATGTGGATATCCACGTTCACATCCAGCTGAGGCACCGAATGAAACAATACCAACTTGGGTTAAACCATCTTCGGTTTTCACAGTTTGTGGACCACCAGAATCACCATTGCAAGAACTCTTTCCTCCAGTACCGCTTGCACAAATGTTTCCAGCTGTTACAACAGTTCCATAAACGTTGGCACATTCAGTGTTGGTAATGACTTGAGTTTCGACCCAGCGTAATTCATCAGAAATTGAACTTGAAGCTGTAAATGAGATAAGTATTAAAATTTGAATGAATTGCATGCATGATGTATACTTACAGTCAGATGGACGTCCCCATCCACTTGTTGTACATACTTCTCCAGTATACAATTCACCGACATCTGACCACTTTGGCAAATTGATTGGTTGGATACGGTCATTGAATTTAATGTCAGTACTCAAATTGATAACAGCAATATCGTTGAGAATACGACGAGTATCCCAATTTTCATGGACTTTGATACTGCTAGCTGGAATTTCGTAGACAACTTGTGAAGGTTCATTTTGACGAATGTTTTGTGCTCCCAAGATAACTTCAACGCTTCGTGCTCTAATTACACGGAAAAAAATATCAAATGAATTTTACTTAAAAAAACTCATTTTAACTTATCACTTACTCATCAACACAATGGGCAGCAGTCAAAATAGTACGTGGCCCAATGATGGAACATCCACAGAAGTAGGTACCTCCAGCAGCGTTAATGAATTGTGCACATTGGTATGGGAATTGACCTGGTTGAGCAATTGATCCACCAACAATGCGTCCACTTCCATCTGGACCATAAAAAGCTGTCCACAATGGATATCTTTCGGGATCTTGTAAGAGTTTCTCTTCAATTGGACGAACTTCGTCAAAATTGACACGAGCACTGGCAACTGCCAACAAGGCAAAAAGTGTTACAATTAATAATTTCATTCTTGCAAATGATGATTACTACTAATAACAAAAACTTGAATTTTGAGACATTTTATAGCCGAATTTTAATCATCGATTATTTGTGATAAGATTTAAAAATGCTGATACTCATTTAACAATAGCAAATCTTATCAATAGATTATGAGAAAGATAAGTAATTTTACTACACGGGATTTTCGTCAATAAAAATAATGAATTGCAATAAAATATTTGAGGACATTTGAACTTTATTTCCATAATATCTGTTAGAATACTCAAAAAATTATGTAATAAGAATATTTTATTGCATCCAAATTTAACAGTTGAACAAAGAACATGGAGCTTGCAATGGCTCTTTATAAATTTAAAAATAAATCACGGTTTTTCCAATTTTTTTTTTCATTGATATTGAAATATTATCAAATTTAGAGATACCTTTCAATACATTATCATAATAAATTTTTTTTTTTACTTCATTAATTTCAAGATAACACAATCGATAATAATATCTTTGAAGGTAGTTAAATTGAAAAATGATTGAAAAAATTGAGACTTCCGGTAATAATGACATGTAATTGATATTCAAATTACTTTTTTTGTTTCAAGTTCGATTCACGATCCGAAGAAATATTTCAATGGAATAAAAAAATCATACTTCAATTGGGATTTTATGCAGAAAATATCATTCATGTAGTGTATGAGCAGGCTACGAGCCATAGGAATGGTGTAAAGTGTTTTTGAAGCAACGGAAATAAGTTTTTTAAATGAAAGAAAGTTTTATAGGTGAATTTAAGGATCATGAGCTTTATTTTTTCCAAAATATATCATTTAATTTTCAATGACAACAGCACTGTTGGCTTCAATCCAGTCCAAGAATCTGGTAATGCGAGTGTATGCATGTGGATATCCACGTTCACATCCAGCTGAGGCACCGAATGAAACAATACCAACTTGTGTTAAACCATTCTTTGTGACAACGGTTTGTGGACCACCAGAATCACCATTGCAAGAACTCTTTCCACCAGCACCAGTAGCACAGATATTTCCAGCTGTAACAATTGTTCCATAAACATTGGCACATTCAGTGTTGGTAATGACTTTAGTTTCGACCCAGCGTAAAACATCAGAAATTGAACTTGATGCTAGGAATAAGTTAATTTATAAATTAATATTTGCATATTTGTATCAAAGTATAATTTAAGCTCACAGTCAGATGGACGTCCCCATCCACTTGTTGTGCATGCTTCTCCGGTGTACAATTCAGCGACATCTGACCATCTTGGCAAACTGATTGGTTGGATACGGTCATTGAATTTAATGTCAGTGCTAAGATTGATGACAGCAATATCGTTAAGAATACGACGAGTATCCCATTTTTCATGGACTTTGATACTGCTAGCTGGAACTTCGTAGACAACTTGTGAAGGTTCATTTTGACGAATGTTTTGTGCTCCCAAAATAACTTCAACGCTTCGTGCTCTAATTATAAAAGAAAAAAAAATAATTCCAATTCTTAAATACTTCAATCAATTACGTACTCATCAACACAATGGGCAGCAGTCAAAATAGTACGTGGTCCAATGATGGAACATCCACAGAAATAGGTACCTCCAGCAGCGGTTATGAATTGTGCACATTGGTATGGAAATTGACCTGGTTCAGCAATTGATCCTCCGACAATGCGTCCACTTGAACGAGCATGTGGGCTATAGAAAGCTGTCCACAATGGATATCTTTCGGGATCTTGCAAAAGTTTCTCTTCAATTGGACGAACTTCGTCAAAATTGACACGAGCACTGGCAACTGCCAACAAGGCAAAAAGTGTTACAATTAATAATTTCATTCTTGCAAATGATGATTACTACTAATGATTAATTTTTGACCACCAACACCTTTTATAGCCAAACTTAATCATCAAATTATTGTGATAAGATTTGAAAATGCTGATACTCTATCAATGGTCTCGAATTTAATCAAGTTAATTGTGATAAGTGAATTTACTACATGGGATTACCGTCAATAAAAAAAAATGAATTGCAATAATTTCTCAGATGTCTTCTGTTAAATAAATTAAGGACATTTGAACTTCAAAAAAAAAAAATGATATTTTACTAATTATTTTATTGCCATAGATTATTATCAATGTTTAAAAATATTGCTCAAATCAAGGGTTTTCCCTAATTGTAAATTAATTTATAACATGCAATTATTATTTTTAAACTACCGTTTGATTAATTGACAAATTTAAAAATACTTATGATTATTTAACATTTTTATTGTGTTTAAGATAAGATAATCAATTTTTATCATTATCATTATTATTTTTAACTGAAAAAAATTATCAAGGATTAAATTCATCAAAATAGTGAGACTTCCGATTGAATTACTTTTAAAAAAATTGATATTTGAAAATTTTCACAATTAAATTTTAAATATTTAACCGGAATTTGCTCATGGTGATCCATAAGGGAATTTTATAACCGATTTAGCATGAAATGGAAATTTTTGACGAATCTTTAAGTTAGTTCTGGTTATGATTTGCTGAATTTGATAAAAAAATACCTTTATTAGGTTATTTTTTTAAAAAAATATTCTGAGAATCTGAAAAAAAAGAGAAATTTGTGTTTTTACATGAAACAAATGATTTCCAATTAAAATTAAGCTTCTACATTGCTTGTGTACTTTACAAGTCGAAAGGAGATTGAGAATATATGAGTAAAAAAGTAAACTGCAAACACATTATAATGAAATCCAGTATGGAACATTTAAAAAATAATTTATTGTTATATACGTTAATTTAAGCTGATCTTCTAATTCTTCAATTCAATTTACAGTTTTTGCGGAAATATTACGTTTAAATTCTTCATCCTATAAAATTTTCCAGGAAGTTCCGCAAAAAGCCCCGTTTATACCAAGCCAAAAACCTTCTTTTCGGGACCTTTGAAACTTACAGAGTAATAAAATTGCGTTACATTATACTTTCATGAATCCAATTCACAATTGTTTTAATTTTAATTTTAATAAAATCATATTTCAGGCACCGAGTTGCTTATCTTTTGTTTGTAAGTGAATTAAGTTTTAGACATTTTATTGCATTGTTAGTCAGCATTCTGTATGTATTTTCATAAATCTAAGAGATAAAAAAAGCAAAATAGTACAAATATCAATGAGGCTTCATGTTATTTTGTAATGAGCTACCTTGTGCTTAATTTTTAGGCCATGCTATAATATAAAATGAATACAGTTTAAGAATTTTCCATGACAATTTCAGTTGAGGAGTGAATGAAAAGGATACAGGCTTGATTTTAAGCTAATGAACATGTGGTTTGGAAAAAAATTGATAATTTGAAATTCTGACATTAAAAATCCCTGCAAATCACAAAAATTGATAATATTAAAGCTCATTCTATCAATTTGATATGAAATTTTACATAACTCACAATGAGCTTCAATTCACAGCTCATATCATCACAATTTTAATGATAAAACAATGTTAAACACATCACATATCTTCCTTTGATACAAAATTTAATCTCTCTTGAATGGAGGAATGGACTCTAAAATCATAAATAAATATGTGCCTCCACCATCACAGAATAAAAGAAACTCACATGTGTTTTTTTGTGCACCTATGCAATGTATATCAAAATTATACATGTGTGTAAGATCTCCATTCAAGTGAAGAAGAAAAAAAAAAATTATTATACATAGAGAAAACCTATAAAAGGCAATTATCACCTTTATCTTACAGTCATTTCTTTTCACATTTTGGTTTCAAGAACAGTTTTTTTATCTTAAAGTTTTATAATTTTTTTTAAATTCAAATAAAAGTAAATTTCATCCTAATTGCTGTGACGCTCTTAAAATAAAAGATACGACAAAAATATGTACAATTGTAATCGTAATCAATAGGTTATCGCAAAAAAAATCATTAAATGATAAAAAAAAACCAATACCTTCAAATAGTTTTACAATAATAATAATAATTCTATTATCGCTCGTATTATTTTTATATTGAACATATTGAAGAATTGCGATAAGTGAGTAGATTGTAAGTGTGTTTCTTTCAATGTTTCAAAACATATCGGTATTATCGAGAATATTTCATCAGTGTTTTTGAAGAACTTTGTTCGATAACAGGTTGAATTGAATAAAATTCAGAAAAACTTAAATTTGTGACCGATTTTAAAGGAAATGTCATGAGAAAAAATTTAAATAAAAGTCGTGTGATTTAAAAAAAAAATAATTAGAAACTTTCGAGTCCATAACGGTCAAAATTAAAATAGTCACGTGTCAATTGAAATGATTTATGTGAGCCGTGTTTTTCTAGTAGATAAGATATAAAAAGAAGCCACATGGTTGGTAATTTCAATCAAATATCACGAATTCGCATCCTGATCGAATTCTCCCGGATGGCAATATAACGGCTAAGGCCCACCATAAGGCTTAGGCTGAAGGTTTGCCGCTATCTATGAAAATATCTAGGCATAAGGACTCTTTGGGATCACAATGAAGCGTTGTAAGCCCTACCCTGAAGTAGGATATTGATTTCAGTGAAAAATTTAGAGCCAAATTCGTGGCCATTCAACAAATTTCATGTTCAGACATCCCTTTAAACCTAAATTTCAATCTTTTTTTTCTCATTTGTATTAGTAAAGTCATAATCATTAGTGTAAATTTTGTCGGTTTCAGAAGCTCCCTGCCTCAGTTGCAACGCACGAGGAAAAAATACCAGTAAAATTCTCGCATGAAGGTGTGAAATACATCATTTATGCTGCACTAGTTTACATTTCATCTATCAGAAGTTACATTTTATTTACATAACCTTATTTCAAGATAAAAAAAAAGTATTAAAATAAATATCAATCCAATTTTTTTTCCATTCACTCACTCTGCATAATTTATCGAGAGAAAAATATGTTTCAAATTGATTTTTCACGATTCCAACAAATTAACACAATGGTGATCATTCACATCTTAAACAACATCAAATGTTGAAATGTTTTCCTTAAAAATTGTCTCACATTCAAAAAAAATATCATCTTCAAATCAAGTAACAACGTGTCACTTTGAGATTACTGTAAATTAGTTGCGCATTAACTTGAAGTTAAAATCATTCTTTGTAAGTAAAAAATAAATATTGTAAATTAACTTTTAAAGGGATTAAATGTGTGACAGTACTTTTTTTATTATTATTAAATGTGTTATCAAATTAATTTAATCATTTTTATCATAATTCAAATAATGAACAATGAAAAAACTGTCTTGAGTAAGAGATTTTTATTGTTTCACAATAATCTACTTCAGTGAGATAAGGATTCTGTAAATATTCTTGCAATATGAATAAAAATATTTAAATTAAAATAAAAAAAATAGCTGTGTGTGTAGAAGTCTGTGGCCTTAATTCATTTATTAAACACAATGTGAGAGATATCTTTTGAATGTGATAAAAACTTGAACAAACATCGATCTTTTGTATGTAAAAGGTGAAAAAAATAAGTAAGTGTAGCAAAGTTTCGTAATTATTAAATCATCACATGAACAGAAAATATAAAAAATTTGTATCGAATATGAAAATAAAGAGAGCTATCCGTCGACAGTAGGGATTTAAAAACACTGTCATGGAATTGCTCTCTTTATGTACTATTCGTGATTCATCAATTAAATCTGTCAACATCATTTAATTTTTTTGTGAAATCTGAATTTCAATTTGAATTTAAAATACATAATTTTCTTTTTGTATAAAAATTTTATAATTCCAGATCACGTGACTGAATCAGGTAACGGTCATTTCAAAAAAGGAAGTTTATAGCAAAATTTAAATATTATAGAAAGAGCCACGTTTCAATTTCTTAATTCAAAATTGCAACATGTAAAATTAAAATCAAATTAAGTTTTTTATTTGTATTTTCAATAATTGCTTGAAATTAAATCTAAATCACGAGACACAATTTTTAAAAAAATCTTTTCCAGATGATCCTGCCTAATGACATTTCTGCTATAAAAGAAAGACCGGCAAATGAAAACAAAAACAAATCTATGTTATTGTAGTTAAAATAAGGAATCTGAAAATACGATGAGTAACAATAATAAAAAAGAAGGCGATAATGTCTCATTTTGGCTCCCAACATCACATAACACGAAAGGTGACACCTTGACACCTCACAAAATATCAACAATTTTCCTGATTCAAGAGTACTTGGAATTAAAACAAGAAACTGCCGACAAAAAAGAAGAAATTCCAACAACATATCGAAAGAAATTTCATCTGCTTCTTTTAAAACTAATTCAACATCCCGATTTGCCATATCGTGATTTCCATTCCTTGTTGACAAGTGAAACATATGGCATTCATAAAGTTCACCTGGAAAGATTCGAACGGATTATGCAAGATATCAGTAGTAGTGAGAATGGAATGGAAGCTCTATTTGATTTACAGGGCATGATTGATAAATTGATGTCAGAACCTGCAGTTAAAAATGGTGGTGTAAGTCCATCTGGTATTGTTGGCCTGTATTTACGTCGAGTTCATGTCACCTTGGATAAAATGTCATTTTCAGAGGTCCTGGGATTGTATAAAAATATCAAAAAATATTATGAGCGTGATTTGCGAGCAATTGCAATAGCTCCAGGACTAAAAATAGAGGAAACAGATTTGGGTATTATGAAAAATAATTACATGGAACGTGCATCACAATGTAAATGGAGTTTAAAACAAGCAGAATTATTTGTAGCTCAACAAAGTGAACTGTTATTGTGTGATGAGACACAGGCATTGTCACCAAAGGAATTGCAAAATAAATTGTGTGAGATAATGCAAGACAATCCTTTGTATTCACAAGCATACTTTTTATGTTACTTGAATAGCATTCGACTGAGAGATTATTTTAATGCACTTGACGCTCTCAAACGGGCATTTGATCGTAACACATTGAAAGCTGGCTCGAGTGCCGATCATAAAGGATACCAGTATTCAAGTTTGAATTTAGCGATTTTACATGCACAATTTGGACACATGACGGAAGCAATTCAGAGTTTAAAGGAATGCATCATGTTAGCTCAAGAAAATGGGGATCGAGTTTGTTTGGATTTAGCTCAATCTTGGTTGACGTTCCTACAAGAAGGTAAGTCTTCAATTGCATTCAATGTAAGAGTTATTAATGAATATCTTCACAGGAAAAACTCAGTTACCTGAAACAGCGATCAATAGTGAATCAGATAAAACCATTGCAACAAATGTTTCTGTTTCATTTCAAGCTCTTGTAAAAAAATCCGCTCTTTCTGGTTCAATTCCTGCAAAACTCTTTGAAGTACTAATGAAAAGTGACGTCCTAAACTGTCAACATTCCATAATGAATCTGATGGCTACCAGCATGGCGGAACGTGCTGCTCTTTGGAATTTGTACGGTAAAAATGAGATAGCGGCATGTTGTAGTCAAGTCATGCTCCATATAAGTCTCAAACGATTAGGAAAGACATACAACAGTGATGGCATCTGTGAAGCTATCTGTTCAAATGCTTTGTGGTTGGGACTTCAAGGTCATTACAATTTGGCAGCAACAGTGCTTGGTCATGCTAAACAAAGATTTCCCAGATATCCACTTTCTCGGTTTTGGATTATCACTGATTGTTATATGACCTCAATCCAGGGTATTGTGAGTGGGAAATGGCATGAAGCTGAAGAAGCATGTTCAAATTTATATAGACTTGATAGGGAATTATCGATTTTGCAAAGAGCTAGTTTGAACATTGCAAAACGGAATTTGAAACAAGCACAGAGCTTATTGGAAGAACTTTTAAAGGATGAATCTTTAACAGCATTAACACAAGTGAGAGCAAAAACATTGATGGCAAATACATTTATAATTAATTCTAGCACGATAATGTCTCAATTTATTGAAGTCCTGAGTGAAGCTCTCACAATTGCAAAAGAAAAATATCTCACATATGAAGTTGCTTTGATAGATGCCCATTTTTCATACTTTCTGCTTGGAATGAAGATGCCACAGCGAGCTCTCAATTCAATTAAAGTCACAATTGAGACAGTTCTGGTTAATGGAAGTCTTTATGATAAAGCAAGAATTACATTTTTGTTCTGTAAATGTCTGATTGAAGCATGCACAGAAAAAGAAGATAAAATTGCAAAATTACCAGAGTGCTTAAATTTACTGGAACAGGCAATTTCTGATTTTATGACACTCGAGTGCTATACAAAAGTGAAGGATATTTACATTTATTTGGCAAAACTTTATAATGACCTTGGAATGGTTGAGGAACGAAATTCATATGCATATAAATTTCGAATGATGGAACAGCAATATCCGACATCCGTTGAATATTTAGATATTTTTCATTAATTTTCCAATAAACAATATTAAAAAGAATCACAATGATTGTAATTTTCTTAAATTTATTGAAATCTTTCTTAGGCACTTAATATTAAAGTGATAATATCTCGATAAAAGGAATGTGAGTAATGCACAGAGGATCGGATATAAATCTAAAATTGTCTTTTTTCCATGAATTACTGATCACTAAACACATCAAGGTCCAATGAAAGTAAATATTTCTCAATTTTTCCTCTTAATACCACATTTTCAATGGTATCAGTTGTTGTCAGTTCTAAATTTGTCATTGGTGAGGTTGGTTTCATTTTGAACCATTGCTCTATTGCACTTCGTTCGTAATTGAAGCCATCTAAAATGAAAAAAAATCTTTATGATTAAGCTTACGATAAAATTTCATTCAATTACCGTCTGCTATGACTGGTTCCTTCATAATTTCATGTGTAATTGGACAAACAAAATCCATTGGTACTTCTCCATGATTTGAAGCAAATTTAAAAAGGAGGTTTCTCAATCCCGTTATATGTGAGTCAGTTGAAAGATTTCCCGTTAAATCCCATAAAATAACTGACCGATCATTACTTCCGGATGCTACAACTGACGAATCTGCATTTATAGCAATTGCATTAACATATCGCGTGTGTTGGCCCATTGTTCTTAAGCAATTTCCTTGAAGATCCCAAACTTTAACTCTCTTATCCATGCCACATGTGAATAAAAGAGTTCCATTTGCATTGAACTTCACTCCAGTCACCGAACTTCCATGAGCTTGTGTGGATAGAACACACTCAGCATTCATCGTCTCCGTTGGATAAATTGCCGTTGAGCCACAAAGATGTTCTTGCATTGATTTTGGAATTAATCGCGAGGAAAAGTGTTCTCCTTTTGCATGACCCGTATAGTAAATACGCCAAATTTTCAACAATTGATCAGTGCCACAACTTGCAAAAGTGTAACATCGAGTAAAATTGTCAGCTGGATCGATGTGAGTTACACAACAAAATTCGGCACCAAGGACTCCAAGATCATGAGCATTGTCGAGAGAGCAAACGGGTTGTAAATCTATGAAATTTAAAATTAGTAACCGTTTAATATAAAATAATTAAAATTTACTTTCAAATCCATCTTCAATACTGAACAACCGAATATTTCCCTGACTACAGGCACTTAACATCAAAGCTGAATCATGTGAGAACGCTAAGGCACTTATAGATTCTTCGTGAAACTTTTTACTGCTAATGATTGTTTTTTCATGTCCCCAAAACGAGATATGACCAGAATCATCTCCAGTTACAATCACTTCACCATTTGGGCTTTCAAAATAAAATTAAATAAATTTCATTTAAAAAAATAAAATTTACTTGAAAAATATTCACCTAAAGGCACATGTTCGAATTGATTCATTATTATCTTGAAATAAAATGTCTTGTTGTTCTCCTGTTTGAATGTCCCAAAGGATCAGTGAGCCATCAACACTTGTACTTGCCAAAACACCACCCTGTAAGTATTCGTTCAACGCATTAGAAGACATTTTTGTGGTTTTTTTTTAAATTAATAATTACAAATTTAGGGATTTTTTTTATTTTAGATCATTTTATTTATTACAATTTAATCATCTTATAATTAAAATTAAATCACGCTTCTTATTTTATTTAAAAAATATTTGTAAGATAATAATAATATTACAAACTTTCTCTGTTCCTTTCATTCGATAAGTCTCCATTCAAGATTCAATTGTCAAGAGTTTTTTTTTTAATCTTACATTCATTTTTATTGGGTTTATTAATTTTTTTGTTTTCTTTTTTCTTAAAAAGACGGTTAAAGATGATAAACTTTTTGCTCATTTATTTCTTATGTTCTAATACTAAATGTAACGCGATGATTGAAATGTAATGAACGTAACTGAATTAATAATAACAAATTTTTCGATAAATTTAATATTGAAATGTTGGTGGTGATTGAGAGTGCTTAGGACTGGGCTTGTCAGATTAGCTAAATTTAATCTTGTTGCCATGTTAATCGGGCTTCGTAGAAGTCAATTACAAGGTCAGGGCAATGTTTACGAGCGATTTTCGAAGCAACCAATTGAGCCTTATTTTTGCCTTTCCATTGTACCAAAAACAGCAATTGTCCATCTTGATCTGTGGCACCAATAATTTTTTCAGGTATGTAACCCATGTCAAAACCAGTTTTGCCCTCCTCAATCTCATCTTCCTCACTTTCTGCATTATTTTCTTTGTTTTTTGAGGTAGGTGGTGCTTGTTTGGTACCGGGTTTTGCTGGTTTTTGTTTCTTTGGCGGTGCCTCATCCTCAGACGAGTCTTTTACACTCGATTTTGTGTCATCTGTCTTGCGTTTTGTTCCCTTTGAGCTTTTACCTTCTTTCTCCTTCTATAATTGAAACATTACATTAAATTATTTCATATAAATTTAACTTCAAATCAAAAATTACCTCTTTCGCCTTTCGTTTATCTTCAAATTCTTTGATCAATTCAGGACATTCTAGATTCTCTTTTGGTTCCCATGTGTTTTGACTGTCATCATAACCTTTCCACTTGAGAAAATATTCCACTTTACCTTTGTTGATACGACGATCGACAATTTTCTCAACAACATAATCTTCTTCTTCCTCCTCTCCGGCATCACTTCCACTTTCCGAATCAACAATATCTTCCTTGCTTTTTCCACCTTTATTAGTGCGACCCATCTACAAAAAATTGATCAATTTACATTCAATCAACCACAACAAAATCAAATTTATATAAAAAACATGAAATTTATTATGAAATTCTTAATGTTCTCGCATCAAACATGGCTTTCTACTAAATAACACAAAATGGGTGCATTGTATACACACACTCATGTACGCGTCAATTTATTTTTTGCAAATTTATGCTTGAATTTCATGTTTTATATAAAAATAATATCATATTTTATTAGTACTTACCTTTGAATTATAGATTTTTGTTAAATTAAGATGTTTAAATGGTAAATAACACTTAAATTTTACGTTTAAATACGAGTCCGGCTTTGCTTTATATCAATTTTTGCTTGGATTCGTTTACTTTGACAGTAAGTGACAGGATGTGTTCGAAAGACATGTTTTGAAAAGGCGCGAAGTTATTTGAAATGACCGTTTTGTTTTGATATTCACATTTTTTATTGATTTTAATTCGAATGGCCATTAAATATTTGTGTAAAATGTTTGGTTTTAATTTAAAAGACGAACAAAAACTCAGTAGGAATGTCACAAGTTTAAAGAAAATACAAAAAATAGACACATGAAATAAAATTTACATACAAATTCAAGTGTTTGAGTAAACAAGACATAGTCGAATGGAGTAACAGGTATCGATTTTCTTATAAGAAACTTTTATTAGCGTGTATGGTGAGAAAAAATGCACTTTTAAAGGCGGTTTTAAAGTCGTCACTTTGACCGCGTAACTTTTATGATCACAACTCGAAATGATTCATCGAAACGAAGTCTGAAATCGTCTGTGCTCGAAGGATCTTATCAGAATTTGCCATCAATCATTGGTTTTAGTATTGAAGTCAGGCTCCCGTTACACCGTCTTTGACTTGAGAATCTGACCGTTGACTTTAAAATGGTCAAAAAAACGTTACATTTTCAAAATGTTCGGATTTTTCAAATTTTAACAATTTTTTTCTATTAGATTCATATCCAAAATATTTTCATTGAACACTTCAAACTGTTTTCCTCAAAAGTGAAGGCAATTAATTATGATGTTACAAACCTTTGGTGATATTTTCAGGTCAGTGACCCAAAGTTTTGATCTCAATGGAGAAAATGTCTCTTCAACAAACCCTTCTCCAGGATGCCATTTGAAAATTCTGATAGTTTTATCGCTACAAAGGAAATTCATCGTTTAAAAAAAATCCAAATACATTGTTGAATAGTTACCCTGAACCTGTACACAAAATATTGTTTCCATGAAATTGAAGGCAAGTAACATCGTTTGTATGAACATCGATTTTTTGCAGAATATTTAGTTCATCGCCGATTAAATGAGCCATTTGTATGGTACCTCTGTATATTGCTTTTAATTTTGTCACTTAATACTTTATTAATCGTTGGTGTGTATTGTTATTTTATTATTTATCACTATTTAGGGCAGTGTGTTGACATAGAAAAGGGATAATGGTTAAATATGTAAAATTAATGTTGATGGGAAAAAAAGCAAACAAAAACAAGTTTATCGAAAATTTTATGTGAGAGCCTTAACAGAGCAGAGTTATGCTTTTGATTCACCCTACGCTGAGGTGGACTTTAAAGTAAAATTCTAAGAGCCTCCTAGGAATATATTTAAACCTCGTTCTCCAGAAACAAATTAAGTTTCTTATCAATTTCATAATAAAAAAATTCCCTTACTCTACTCAAAAAAAATATATAATCGCAATCATATGTTACTTAAATTAACATAATTGTACATTACAGTCCATTATCTATATCTATGGTCAACACACCAATAATCACATATAAACGCATATAATTGTGTATTTGTGTGTGTGTGTGTGTGTGTTTTTATATCAAACGATTAACAATCTGATTCACACACTATGTAATTTTATTTGAATCAATTCTATTTTTTTTCTTGTCACACAAATAAATCAAATAAACATTATTTTCAACACTTTACACACCGATTAAGTCACTTAATTTTACATTACCCTAAATTGAATATCAATACACAATGTAATTTCGATAAAATTTAAGTAAAATCATCAAAATAATCTATTTTTTGACTTGAAACACTACAGAAAATAACAAAAAACGTCTTAATGTTTTTATCGGCTCACAAACAATGAAGCAAGTTAACACACAATGTGTAGTAAACCACAAAATTAT
The DNA here is from genome assembly GCA_900002565.1 of Culicoides sonorensis. Taxonomy (NCBI): domain Eukaryota; kingdom Metazoa; phylum Arthropoda; class Insecta; order Diptera; family Ceratopogonidae; genus Culicoides; species Culicoides sonorensis. Next base: position 394,125 of record LN483449.1, on the reverse strand, counting down.
ACTCACATTCATACTTTTCATTGTATACGCGAGTAACTGTATCATGTGTGAGAATCATATTTCATTTGTGTTGGTTGAATGTTTTTTTTTTCGTGTGTATTCTCATTTACGAGTCGCATGCAATTTCTATTAATGAATAAAATACGATATGATAAGGTAATTTAATGGAAAGAATGGGCGGTGTGTGTGTATGAGTGTGTGAATGTTATCGATTATTTTTGGGTAAAATATAGTTAAAGTAAGGATAACATTAAATGTACATAGGAATTATTAATAGAGGTAAGTTGATTTGAAATTCATACACAAAACTATTTTTAGCATGATTGTGCTTTTTCTACTGTACTTGTGCGTACGTTGCTCACGTGCGATTGATATTTGAAAAATGACACTTGTTGATTTCTCATTAAAATAGATTTTTTTTTATCAATTTTTGATTACAGATAATTTGAGACTATTAAATTACACACAATTATTAGTCATTCCACACATTTTTGTCACATCATTGAAGAACGTTACTCCGGGACATGTATACACCATACCGATAACATTTCCCGTTACTTGTGGAATGCATCGGACATATCTGAAAAATTAAATTAAAAAATTAATTTTTGTCTTTCATGCCATTAATTTTTTACTTACGTTTTACAGGTGGCATCCGATGGATTTAATATTTTCCCAATTAAACCTGAAGTAACACAATAAATCGTTGGATTTTGAGTCACATTCAAGGTTGGTGTTGTTATTTGAATTGTTGTTGTACTTGAAATCGCCTCTGATGATGGACTGACTTCAGTTGTGGAAGTTGGATCAGTTATTTGTGCAAAAATGAAATTTAAGAGTAAAATTACTAGAATTAGTGATACTTTGAACATGTTGATGAATGTAATCAGATTACAATACTAATGATAATTAAGTTTAATTGCTTTATTTAAATCAACATTGATATTTAGATAAAATTTTAGGGATTTATGACATATTTTGAATTTTATTTCAAGTTAATTGCACAAAATAGATAAGATAAACTTTCAATGATTAGTCCTCATTATGTTCTGGTGGAACTGGTGGTGCTTTACGACATCTAAATACAAATGACGGTACACAAGTGCCGAGAGTTGGATCAAAGAATGTTCCATTTGGACATGTAACAATATTTCCGCTCCATTCTCCTGTTACCTCATCTTTTGAACAAACGCGGAATCTAAGGAAATAATTTTATTGAAATTAAAAGTTTTTTTTTAATTTAACACGCAATTTGTACTTACTGTGTACAATTAACATCATTTTCATATTCAAAACTGCCTTCTTTTCCACCTGCCTCGCAAATTTCAGCATCACTTTTAGGTGGAGGCGCCTCGTATGGTTTCCAACACAACATTTCCTTTCCCGTATATCGACGACATGGCATATTGGCATTTGGATGATATGTGTCACAATACAAACCAACAGTACAATTAAATTCTTCATTTGATGAGCAATTTTTGAATGTCGTTAAACTGAGACAAGCATGTCCAGCGTCCCCAAATGCACAGAGATCACAATGTGAATTTTTTGTTTTCTTTGCTGGATCGGCACTACATGATGATGGGACTTCAGTTGAACAATATTCACCTTCAATTGGACACGTTAAGATGGCAGGAGTTTCACCGGTTTCTGTGGCATTACACAAAACGTACTGCTTTTCATTTAAACAGTAAGTCCGTGAAATTTGACTACATTCCTCGTTGCGGGGTGCTTTGAATGGAATTGCATCTGAAAATGAAATTGAAAAACAAATTATTGTTACTGCGATTAAATGCTTCATCTTTTTAAAGGTGGATGAACCGGATTCAAAAACTGGATCAAGACTATTTTTAAATTAAGAAGGTTGCCTATTTTTATACAAATTTTTTATCTAAAAAAAGGTATAAAAATTAAGGAAAAGCAAATATTTTTTAATTGATAATGTATTTTTTATGGCTAAATAAAGCTAAATACAAAGTGAACTCAAAACTACAAAAAATTCCACCGATTTTAATATTTAAATGAAATTAAAACGCTAGTTAACGCTATTACGTCATGAATATCTTATAAGACTATATTAAAAAAAAATTGGCTCGTGTCCCGGAATTTAATCATTAGTACCCTTTTAAGCGTATTGAAGTAAAAAATCTGCTTGTCACTCACTCAGGATGCCTTTTTGTCCGGTCAATTTGGAAATCTGCCTTAATATACAATATTCATATTATTTGAGGTATTTTTTCGTCATATGTACTATCAGTTTGTTTTGTGAGGTAAACTTTATACTGTAAATTGCGTCATGAAATTTGTCGATTTTTTTTTGCATTAAATATATGTATCGCGCGATCATGTTTGTCTGATGTTAAAAATTTTGTGCTAAATTTGAATCATGAATTTATTTATTTTTATGCGCATGCTATGCACATTAGTTTTGATTGGTTTATTCTATTACTATAAGGATAACCCATTTATTTTCCTTTTTTCCCGTTTTTTTATTATTGAAAATTCTCAATAACATAGACATGCGTTTCTAAGTAATTTTTATGATTTTAAAAACAGATTGAATAAAATGATATACAAAAGGTCATATAAGAGGTTTCACATTTTTAAGGGACAAAGATACATCTAAACAATTCTCTTGTTCATAAACGTCCATTTTGTAATAAAAGGTAAGAATTTCAACCAATCAACATTATTACCTATGAAATTCGTATTTTCTTTTCTTTCTTTTTAATACATCTAAAAAATGAATTTCCAGGTAACAAAAGTTTTGAATACAATACAACATACAATGTATACAATGTATATAATAAAAAAATGTGTATATTTCAATTACGTCATACAACATGCATCGAGTAATATTTTTATAGAACATTGTGAATGAAGTAAGCAAACCAATTTCACTTTATTGTTTCTTGAAAGTTTGTAGATATTGTCCAATTATTTCCATACGGAATATGTAAATATATGTATTTATATGTAAAATCAAAGGAATGCCAAAAGTCTCCAAATGTTATGAAACGGATTAGTATTTCATTAATTTGTTAAAAATATAACCAGAAAAAAAATGTATTTAAATATTTTTGCTCACTCTATTTATCTTACATGATAAGAAAATCGAAGTCCTGAAAATCCTATAAAATCCTTTTAATTCAAAATTTCTTAACAAATTAGTTCAAGAATCGGGACTTCAAAACTCAAAAAACCTAAAGATGATTTTTTCTCTCAATTATTTCATAATTCATGCATTGAAGAGTTAAATATTATATACATTCGGTTTTTCTCTCAAAAATCAACAAATGTATGTCTGTTCACGAGAGGAATATTTTAGTAGAATATTTCAACAATTATGTTCAGGAGCTCATTTTTTCCTGAAAAGATTTATCTGAATGGAATCACCAAAATCCATTTTCTGTACCGTTCATTCTTTAAATTTATTTACATTCATTCTACATAGAGCTGACTTCTAAAGTGCATACACAAAATTTCATCGCATGATGTTAAATACTCCAATTGTATCGATACAGCTGCATGCGACAGAATTTTTAATTCATTGAAAACTTATTTTGACTCTTACATCCAGTGTATTTCCAACCACCACGCTGAAAACATCTAAAAATAAAAGACTGTATAGATAAGAAAAAAGGAAAAATAATAAAAATAGAAAGAAGCCTCTGGTTGTGATACAATTACTATTTGATACAAAATTAAATGTGATTCAATAAATCATTCTGAAATGATACAAAAAAATTAAGACTGTGAATTTTGTGCCTTAAATAAAATTTTTTGCTCCAAATAATTGAGATTATCAATTTAAAACAATATTAGACTGCTAAACAGAACTGCCATTAATTGATAAAAATCAATTAGATAAGAAAAGTAAATAATAAAAAAAAATATTTAAAAAATACTTACAAAAATGCCTGCCAAAAAGTGTTGTGTGCCATACAATCAAAATCGTCACTTCATCGTACGTTCCAGCAGCTCTATGAATGTGCCAGCAAATCTCAAAGTACCTCCAATACACGGTCCTAACGAGAGTGACAGTGAAATTCATCCAACGTCAGTCGATATGAATGGAGACGATACTCAGATCAACATGGAAGGTGTTGATTTTGTCGATTCAGGACCTCCAAGTACTCAATGTGTTAGTAATTCACATAAAATGTGCTTAATTGTAGTCATATTATTGGTGTTGGCTTTGTTAACCGGTGCATATATTACTACACATTTACATTTATATTAAAATAAAATGATGTAATGTATAGAATGATCTACACGTACAGTGATCAATGTAGTCTTTTTAGTTGTTGTAATTTTCAGTAAAATTTCTTATATTCATCTTTATGTATTTACGAATTTAGAGTACAAATTGTGTATTAGTAAAAATTAGAAAAATAGTATTTATACATACAATTGTGATAAAATAAAATCGATTAAAGTTCGAATCATCGGATCTCAAGAAAAAAATCATGACAGTAGAAATCAGTTAGCAAGAAAATCTCAGAAAGAATAACAAGTGGTATAGATTTTCATATCTACTCATGTATTTTATATGTAGAGGGCAATAAATATGACAATTATATAATGCAATTTTTCATTTAAAATTGGAGATGGTGGGATATCATCGTTAAAAAAAACCAGCAGATAGTACGCTATCCAACTTCAATCAACTCAATTTCATCAACAATTCAAACAAAAAAGCCTCAATCCCTAGGACCTCACCCGTGCTTTAATGTGTGTGTGAAAATTTGTTTTAATATTTCTATTGAGATTGTTACATTTTAAAATAAGCATAATTTGTTTTTATTTTTTATTACAGAATCCTTTACCATTATACCAAATACCACCATGTGTTTTTGGATTTCTATAACATTTATTATTCGGCAGCATTCCAGAAAATAAAACAAAAATGTGATATGTTATTCCGCGTTTTATATGTAATTTTAAAAATTCTCAATTTAATTTTAACTCATTTTCAAATTTAATTTATAATAATATGTTTTGTACTTAATTATTTCAGTATTTAATTTAATAATTACATGTCAACTTTAAATTCGTAAGTCATATTGATAAATATAAAAAATTGGAACAGAAAAAACATAATTTTTGATTATTATTTGAAAATCAGTTTCCTTCTAAAAAATATAGGTAGGTTTTCTTACAAATTTTTTTCTATTTAAATTGAGAAGTAACCCTATATGCGATATTATTTTTTCATTGTCAGAAATTAAGAGCCGTTGGTCAATTTTTCGACCTGCAACTTTGGAGCCGGATTTCTCCTAGAAGTTCTCAAAATATTTTCTTTAAATTTTTAAGATAGATAATTAGATATGTTTGAAAGATGTCGAGCCAGGTATTTTGATTTTTTCTATTTTCATAAGAAAATTGTTAGCAAAAATAAGATGAAAAGTCATGAAATTTTTTTTCTTCGTACAAAAATTCTGTACATGTTACTGTGATATTATACGACACTTTCAATCGGCTCTCCTGTAAAATTTTTTGTATGAAACTCAAAATTTTCATCGAAACGAAAAGTGATCACTGTTACGCAAAGAACAAATTGTAGAAGAAAGTTTTGCTCTAAACTCAATATTTCTAGGAGAGGCGGTTAATGGGTTAATATGATCCCAATATTGAATTTACAAGGCCGAGGAAAGTCAGTTTTTGGTATAAAGTTCCACCCCCCCTGATTTTTACTGAAATCCATGATGGAAATATATATTTTTTATATATTTTTATAAATACTTCTAAAATCAGGCAATTTGTAAACGTTAATTTTTTTTACACTGTAAAAAAAATTTGCGCATGAGATACAGTTTTAAAACGCGTGAAAATACAAAAATGTGTTCTCATAGAAAAGTGTTCATCTAGAGTATACGGACAACTTTGTAGAAGATCGGAAAAAAATCGGAGAACTCCTTGTGTACTTAAATTGAGCCTCAAAATGGTGGTTTTGTATGAAAAACTCACTTCACTACAATTATTTTGGACACTGCTGTATATATAGAAAATTGAAAAAATTATTTATTTGAAGGTCAATATAAGGATGAATGATGACTCGCTGTAGTTCGTGAAACATATTTTGTGTATTAAACTATTTTTTTCGTGTATTTAAAAGATCAAAGTCCATACTGATGACGGAGTATGGGCTGCGTTAAATAGAAGAAAATATGTTGGTTTTTCTAATCAAGATTTTCAAAAAAAAAAAAAATTATTATTTAATTAGGCCAAGCAAAGTATTTTCTACTTTTCCGGTTAATTTCGTTTCAAAAATCTTGGTGGGGGGGAAAGTATATATACACTCAGGAGTATATTTTTACATGAAATTTTTTTTTTTTTAAATCATAAAGTGTTCATTTTTTACTGTTACATAACCTAAAATTCGTAGTTTTTAATGTTTTAAAATATTCTGATAGTTCTTTTCCTTGTCAGTGTTTTACAGGGCAAAAAATATTTAAAAACAGTATTTAATGAATATATTTCGCTGTTTGGTAATTTTTTCTTAAATAAAATGATTATTTTTTTTCATATTTTTCATATAAATTTAAAACGAAATATGACGAAATTCGTGATATTTTAAAAATTTATCAAAAAATAGTAAAATTTCTTGTTCAAATGTTTATAGCGAAATTTTTGTACATAATTCTATAAAGCTATACGCATTTGATAAGTTAAGAGTATTATCTAGTAGAAAATAAAAATTTAAACCAAAAAATGGCAGCTGAAATCGTTCTGGAAAATTGAGATTTTTTTTAACATAAGAGGGTGGTTGGATGATTTACATTTTTGTAAAATTTGTAAAGTTAGAGAAGAAATAACAATTTTTTATTAAAAATATACTTAAAAAATATACTCCCCTTAACAATTTCGGCAAATTTTTAGTGGGGAATAACCGGAAAAGTATGAAAGACTTTCCTCGGCCTTATGGAAAAAATGTAAAATATAAATGGAAGTTATAATAGAGTAATTTTGAGTGGTATTGGCAGCGATGTCACGTAAAAATCGGGGGTACCGGTTCGTTAATTTTGTAGTCACTTTTTTGCAGAAGGTATTAATTTTCAAAAAAAAATATATAATAAAAAAATAATACCAGATAAAGATTTAAATCAATCCAAAATATCATTATTAATAATTATTACAAAATATTCCAAAATAAACCAAATGTTCCCCGAAGAGGGAGTACTAAATCTATAAATTAATTACATAATATAAAACTTCTGATTTTAATTGCATAAACGTGAAAAACAAAGTTGAAAATATAAGAGTGTGCAAACAAAAAATTTAAAACTATTACTAGAGCGTTCAAATTACATACATGAGTGTATATGTAAATGTGTTTGCATACATTTTACTAAAAAAGCGTTCAAATGAAAGAATTAAAAAAAAAATTATTACAGAAAATTCGTTTAAATTTTCAGAATTTTTTCGGAAAAAGTTGTTGGAAAATTTTAGCTACCGGTTCTATAGAACCGGTAGAACCCTTTACGTGACATCGCTGGGTATTAGTGGTGTATTGGAATTTTAATGGAAAAATTTTAATTTTGCATGAAGTAGCCGATAGAATTGCAAATCAAAGTTTTTTAAAAATGTGTAATAATAAAAAACGGAAAAAAGGAAAATAATGGGTTATCCTTATAGAATAAACCAATCAAAACTAATGTTCACAGCATGCGCAGGATTGCACAAAAGAAACATGATATCGAATAGTGCACCTGTGAACTTTATGAATAGACACACATTCAATCTAATAACAATGTAATGCACGTCGATGTATGCTGGAACATGAATCATCATGTTATAACCTTTAAATTTGCTCCAATAAAATACAAAAAAATAAAATTTTATTCAATCACAATATTAATTTTATAAAAAAAAATGAATTTGATTATTAATAATGCATTTAACGCACTCAAAGATTTCCACTCAAATTTATGTCATTTCAAATTTAATTATCAATCAAATTTCTTTATGAATAGAAGAAAAGTTTTCATATTTGCATTTGAGCTAAGTATTCAATTGTTATATAACACAACACTAAAGTAAGTTAACATGAGTCTATTCTTTTGTTCACTTACGTTATTGACTTCGTTGATTTCCTTTTAAATTCATTCAGAAAAGAGCTGACTCTCATTAAGTGCGTACACAATATTTAATCGTCTGACTTTAAATTTTGCAAGTGTATCGATACAACTGTATGAGAGAGAATTTTAAACTCATTGAAAACTTACTTCGGCTCTTTCATTCACGATTTAATTCAGTCTTCGTTGAACCACCAAGCTGAAAACATCTAAATAAATACAAGGAATGGTAGATAAGAAAGAAGAAAACAAATAATTAAAATAATAAGAAGACTCTGATTGTGAAATACCTTTTATAGGCGAAGAATTGGTGTAAAATAAAAATAAAAAAATGTAATTGAATAAAAAAATACTTAAATGAAACAAAAAAAACTGAAAGACTGTGATTTCTGTGCCTTTCTTTAAATTATTTGCTCAAAATTAAATCATTGGGATTAAAAAATTAATACACAATTAAAGACTGTGAATCAGTGAAAAAAAAACACTGCCAGTAATTGATAAAATCAATTAGATAAGAAAATTTAAGTATAAAATAAATTTAAAAAAAAAAAATACTTATACAAATGCCTGCCAAAAAGTGTTGTGTGCCATATAATCAAAATCGTCATTTCATCGTACCATCCAGCAACTCCATGAATGAACCGGCAAATCTCAGGGTACCTCCAATTCACGATCCTAACGAAAGTGACAGTGATATTCCTCCAACGTTAGTCGATATGAATGGGGAGGATACTCAGATCAACATGGAAGGTGTTGATTTTGTGGATTCAGGACCTCCAAGTACTCAAAGTGTAAGTCGTTCGAATGAAAATTGCTGCATATTATGCACATTGTTGGTGTTGGCTTTGATTTTCAGTACATGGATTACGGTTCATCATTATTTTCGCTAAAATAAAATGACATGACGTAATTTATTGTAAATATGTATAGATGTAGATTTTTAAGTTTTTGTTATAATTTTTTGTATACATGTCTTTCTTTTTATCTTTGTGTATTAACAAATATAAGTAAAACATAAGTATCAGTAGAATTTTTACGTATGAAAAATAATATTAAGAAATATAATTTAAAAATACAATAGTGATAAAATTAAATTATATACCAGTGATTATAATTGATATGAAAGATCGAAAAGATCAGGAAAAAAATCATGACAATTAGCAAAATCATTTCAAACTTCATGACAAAAGAAAACATGAGGTATAAATTTTCACAATTGATCATTTCACTACTCATTCTATGTATTGGATATAACAATCATGTGATGCAATTTAAAGTGTAACTAAGCAATATCCGGGACTTTTGGCATTTAACATTCATACCAACGTAAAAAAATCAGCAGCTAGTATGCAGACCTCAATCAATTCAATTTCATCAACAAAAAAAAACAAACCAATAAAAAAAATCAAGCCAGTATGTCTGACTGGTGCTGTCTGACTTCATCAAATAAAATATAAATACAAAAATATCAAGAAGCAGCATATCACGGTAAAATCACTTTATTAGATAAGATTTTTTTAGAATGATTTAAAATAATGTACATGACACATGCTGACGTGATAAGTATGAATTTTATTTTTTTTTATTTGGGGTATGCAGAGTGTAGATTGTAGAATACAAATAAGGTCCTTTCAAACCTTTTTTTCAAGCTCTTACATTTCAATTCATTGATACTAAAACAAAATAATTCAATACTTTTTTTTTATTTTTAAGGGTTCATTTATTTAGTTCTACGTCCTTCAATTCCTTGTTACATCTCTTAGATGATTGCGTTCCATGTTTGTCCGTCTTGGTAGATGATCCTCCAGTGGCATATTTTTACTTATATGGAAAAAAAATAAAAAAAAAATTACAATAAAAAAATTTTAAGAAAAATTATAAAAAATTTTATACAAATAACTATAAAAATTAATAAATAATAATAAATAAAAAAATGATTCAAACGTCTTTTTCATTGATGTATTCATTCACATATATGTACATGTGTTTGTGTGTATGGCTTAAATGAAATTCATATCTTTTTTTTTTATTTTTATCAGTAAATTAATTTCATAATATTTTCCTGGTATTACACTTTAAAATAAAAGTGATTAGTAAATAATTTAATAAATATATTTTTTTTATTACAGAATCCATCCATCCATCCGCCATCTTTAGACGCAGTACCACCGGACTCATTTAGTACACCGATATCAGCTGATAACACTAATCATCATCAAATTTCATATATACTCATTTTAATTGCACTTTTAACTTCAAATCTAAGTCACATTCGAAATCAACACATGCAACACGTTGACTCATCACAATATTTTACTAATTTCTCATTCGATATCATTAGTATCTTCATTGTGGTATGATTTTTTTTTTTTTTATTTACGATTAAAAATTCATTTTTATTTGTCTTTTTTTATTTTAATTTTATAGATCATTTTACTCGGCATCAAAACATTCCAGCAATTAGGTCAAAAATGTGATTTGTTGTTTCGGGTTTTATGTTTAAGTTTAGCGATTGTAAATATTTTAAGTTTGTCTTAAATTTTATTACGTAAAAATATGTTTTGTACTTAGATAGTTTTAATTTTAATTTAAGAAATTATTTATTTTAATTATTAGTATTAATATAGATAAACTTTTATATTTAAAGTAAATATAAAAAATTAAGAAGCTAATGAACAGCATTTTTAATTAATACTTGAAAATTCTTATTCTAAATAAAATAATGGTAAGTACAACTGCAAAAATATTTTTACAAAAATTCATATCTAGATGTGACTCATATACGGAGCAGTTGGTTGAAGGACAAAATTCAAAGTAGATGAAAAGAAGGAATGCAAAAGTTCGTGAAACCGAATTACTACGAGCGTTTCATCTTCTCGACTGTTCTTTTCGAGAAATGCAAATATTGAGGTCAATGACACTTGAACGAACACGGAGAATAAGCTAAGCTAACAGATATTGTGAATTGCGATGAATGAATTTCGAAAAATCAACTAGACGGCGGCAGCAGTTTTTACAAGATGTTTTTTGTGTGTATGTGTTTTTGTAGGACGTGAATAGTGTCGTCAGTGATGAGCATCGCTAGGAAGAAAATTAACACTATAATCACGAAACTGGGTCTGAATGTCCATTTAACTTGAGCGCTGGGTATGGTGAGTAAATCTAAATAAATCCTTATCACATGTTCTCACCTCAGTATCTTCTTGATTATCGTAATATATACACGTGTGTGTAGATGTATTTTTTGTACAAAAAAACGAGACAGGGTATGATAGACCCAGTTTCGTCTTCTACGTAATTTTCTTAAAAGGACAATTACATTATCAAATGATGGGTTTTCGTCAAAAAAAATTTTTTTGAACAAAAATGTGGTGAAGAAACAAGTGATAATGACGAAATAATGACTGATTTTCTTACTAGACCAACAATAAGATCAATGATCAAAGATATCCTCCAAATTAAATCTGCAACTTCCACCCCTATAATTGACTTTGGAAAACGTAAACGATGTGATTTATGTCCATATAAAGACGATTGCAAAGCTAGTTATGATTGTTCAGCTTACAAAACACCAAATTGTTAAGCTCACAGAGCTTCAATTAGTGCTTATTATCAATTAACTAAAATGTAACGTATCATTTTTTGTGATAATTTCAGCTAGCTAGTGAAGCTGAGGTGAAAGTGGTATAATCAAAATATGTTTCAAAGTTTCAAGAAACATCTTTAATTATTCAGAATCAAATATTCATTTGAATTAATTGCTCAAACTTTTAATATAAAATCATCAAAATAAAAATTCGTACTCATACTTCCCAAAAATAACGGTTTTTTTATTTAAAACAGCCAAAATCGGTCTTTTTCCTTCATCTTTTGAAGTCTTGTGGTTTAGACTGATAAAAGGCATCCTAAGTTCTTATTTAATAATAAGTTGATATCACTTTTCTTTTATTTTCATTTTTTATTTTAAAATATGTGATGCGGACTTTCAGACCCAGATTCGTCCTTAACGTGACTGATTTGAGATTCGTAATTATAGTGTTAAGTGCTCAATTTGGTGAAAGGACTATAACAAAAAATTTTGATTAATAATTTTAAAATTATTGTCGGTATGGTATTTTAAACTTCAGAATTGTCAATCGAAATTGTCAAATGACGAGTTTTGAGATCGGACTCACACTGTTAGTTGAAAACGCAACGCAATACAAATTGATTTGGTCTGCAGGCTGACTGATCTTTTAATGACGCTAAGTGTGCGTTTGATGAATGAAATTTTTAACGCATTTTCTGTAAATTTGAATAAAAATGTTGAATATTATGGGCAATCTTATAGCCTATGCATATAAAGTGGGGTGGTTTTTAGCTTACAATGCAGTAATCAGGCATGTCGATTTCCCAAATTCTCTATGAAATCCATTAATTTAGGAATTCAAAATATTAAATGCACGCGCCCATGAAATTCCCTTTTCCGACAACCTTGACCCATATTTTATTTAACACACTAACTTTCCTGTCATGATTATTTTATTATAAAATGAGTTCATTCACATTCTACTTGTAAATAATATTATGACTCGTAAAATTGTTTATAAAAAAACGTGGTTTCCCATTTTTATTCATTTATATTTACTTTGAGAGAATTCAAACAAAGACAGCCGGTATTTATTTATATTTCACAACATATTAACAAGTGTGCAAGTCAAGCCCCCGAACATACCCAATCAGAGACAGACAACAGACGCAGTAAGAGCAAAAAATTGTTTATATTGAATTTAAATGTGAATCAATGTTATCATCAAACATGTGTTCAATGCATGAGCTTGATTATGAACATTTTCAAAGAGAGAAAAAGAGAATCGGTTTAATGAACGAGACCACTATATTCATGTCACGCCACATTGTGCTCAGAATTAACTTTAGTTATGTTAACATCATCATTTTATTTTATATTTTCAATTGCATTCATTCAGTTTATTTCAAGAAATTATTCAGTCAAGTTCTTACTTTAAATAAAATATTCAAATACAGTTTTAGTATGATTAACTTAAATACTCATCTTGATAATAATTAATATCATAAAAATTGTATTCTGGGTGCGTCTTAACCGTTTTTTATCAAGTTATTATATTAATTTAATGCAGAAATTAGAATTCAAATACAAATTTTGAGCTCAAAATTGATATCATAACATAAAATTTATTTAATCAACATACATTTCATACAAAAAAACATTAAATTCAAAATAAATCTGTTCTCTTATGATTAAAATAATAAACAACCTTGAACCACTTGAACAAATATTTGAATTTGAATGTGAAATATCAAAAATTACTCATTTAAATACAGAAAAAAATTAACAAGTGAATAAACTCTAAAATAAAAACCGGATATTTTGAATGTGGGTTCAAGTCAAGCTTGTGTCTGAAAATTAAGACAACAATAAAAATTAACAAGATCACACATTTTTATTATTCGATTGACACAAAATCATTGTTGATTCATCATTTATTGCAAAAAGAAATTCAAAATTCCGACGAAAAACCGGTTCTTATGACGTGATTCAGTTGAAATGAAGAATTTTTGCATTAAAACCACATTCAACTAAATTTTTTTGATAATTTTTATCATAATTTTTATCTGAATGAAATTTGTGAAACAGAAGTCAGTAAAAGTAATTTTAAGGTCTGTTTATTATTAAAAATAACGAACTTTGTACAATTATTGTAAATGTTTGCACGCGATTTATACGAAGCTGAAGATGAATTATATTTTTAACTTTTGACATCATCATATAGCTATAAACAGTTTGCGGTGTATTGCAGTTTATGAAACGTTTAAACGTAATGCTTTGTTTACAATTTAATTATCTAGATTTGCTGATTAAGTAGAAACAGTGGTATTTGCATAGAGTTAATAAAAAAAAATGAATATTCTCATTAAATAAAGTGAATGATTTTATATGCATATTAAAGTTAATAAAGGAGCCAATCCTAATTTTATTTTATAACAATAGAATTAGGCGATTCAAAATAATTTTCAAATATTTTGTGCGATTGTCTCATTTTTCGAAGAAGGGATAGAGAGGTTCGTGGGTGAAAGCAAAATTTAATTAAAATGGTGAGTCAACTGTGTCAAAATCACATTTTTTTAATCTTCCCTTTGAATATTTGATCAATTTTTTTGAGGGGGAGATAACAAAACATTTGAAAATTATTTTGAACTGCCTTATTTTAATTCATTTGCATTATCACATTTCAATTGTGACATTTATTGTTCTATTAAACTTCCTTCATAGTTTTATTATATCAATTTTTATACAAACCTCATGCTAATTTGTTGCATTGTTTGGATTTTTCTTTCCAGAAACACTTTTTATTCAATTTTTGACCACAATTAATCGATAATGACCGAATTCACTGCCGTAAATATATCGGCACCCTTAGCTGAGGAGGATGAGATTGATGAAATCGATGGAGGAGCAAGACAAACAATACAAAACCGAAATTATTATAATAGAAAACCATCACCAAAGTCCAATCGAAGTGGGGAACAAGCAAAGTCTAATGGTAAAAGTGAGGCGATTCCATTAGTGAATAAACGCGGAAGTAGACCTGAATTGGAAAGTAAGATTTTTTTTTCTTATTTTTATCGAAATTTAATAATCAATCATTTTTAATTGAAATTAAGAATTAGATATCGAAGAATTCGATGTAGATAAAGATGGAAGGCCGAAAAGTAACCCTGAAGATGGAATTGATGACGGTTTCTTTGTAGGCACTCGTGATAACAGTCCACCATCACCCCCACACCCTGATTACATTCCATATCCAAGTGGGGTATTTCCAGCATCACCGTTCGATCCAACTGTAATATTTCATTAATTAATTTTACGAATGACTAAATTTACATTTCCATTTAACATTTAATTCCAGTTACATCCATCAATCCCCGATGTCAATGTATATCAACACAAAAAAACGCTGGCACAAGGACTAATGGACTTGGCACTTGTTTCAGCCAATGCCAATCAATTGCGATATGTACTTGAATCATCGAATCGACATCCGTATTACCATTTTAGTCTTGGTCTGATTATAACGAGTCTGGTCATTCAAGTGGTGGTTGGTGTTGGTCTCATATGGAACAGCAGATACAATGTCAAGGATGAGAAGGAAATGCATCATGCAAATCGAGTCAATAATATTACAATGATATTAATTTTTCTGTTGACTTTTGTTAATGTTTTTATCACGGCATTTGGAGTCGCTGAATATCAACCGGAAAAACCGAGTGTTTAGATGAGACAATGAAAAAATCTCATAATGTGCTACTTAAAAATTTGTTTTAGAGATTTTAGTATTAAATTTAAGTATTTTTTATCATTGTAAGCGAAATTATTATGTTTTTTTTTAATGTTTCCAGTGTTATATGAATTGTGAATCTCCTTATGAAGGAATAAAATTTGTTGGCCATTTAATGCATTTAAATTAAATTTTTATTTTTTTCAATGAAATTCTCTCGAAGATTAAGAAAATGCATTGAACGGAAGAGAGCAGGAAAATATGATCAAATTTTGTAAGTAATGTCCATTGCATACATTTAAGCGCTCAGATTTAAATTTAAACGTTATTCACATGTTTTATTGTTAAAAAAATACATTTTCATGGAAATTAATTTTGAATTGTTACATTTTGGTCTTGATTCGAAATTCTAAGGTTCTTGAATTGAATGCGAGGGGGGCATTAATCGATGACTTACAGTAATTTTTATGAATCGTTTGTTCTTATTTTTAGAGGATTTTGGCTGTCCTTCGTGACTCTGTCACCTGTCCAGTGACCTACTTCACTCCAAAGTGGTCGGTCAAACGCACCTCATTTTTTTGTTTGAAAGAGAGTCGCTAAAATGTCTCATTTTTGAGATTTCCTGATGATTGAAATGCCGTTATAACACTTTTTTGTAAAAATAACGAAATACACAATAAAAAAAACTTAATAAGGTGATAAAAGCATATTAAATTTCAACTCATATTATAAATCACACATTTTATCGCACTCACCATCTCTGACATAAATCTGCCAGTTCCATGTAACTTTTTTTCAGTTATTTGTACAAACGATTATTAGGAAAGTTCATGCTCCTTGCACCAAAAATCGAAATAAAAAATAAAATAAAATTCATAAATAAAAATTATTATTACTATTTTTCAACGATTTACCACTAAACAAGTGAGTAAAATGAGCTCATTATCATCTCAACACCTTTTTACATGTGTAAAAAATAAATAAATTTACATCAAATTTTCGTTGCTTATGAAAAAAAAAATAATTAAAATATTGTTTTTTTTACGTTCATTGTCTGGAATTTAAAATTCAAGATGCAAACATACATTGAGCATGTGAATCATAATTAATTCAAATTTTGTTGTTATTGTTTAAAACAATTTTAAAGTATTTTTATGTAAAATTAATATTTTATTACATTATTTTATAATTTAAATGTTCTTGATGACGCATCTTTGTTACAATGAGGTTCAATTCAAGACAATTAAATTTAAAGAGATTTAATCAAGGTTCTACATTTAAACATTAAAAGGATGAAGGCCCTTTAAAGTGATTGTTCTCCAATTTCCTCAATTAAATTCAAAAAATTTTGTTTAAGGGCTCTCCTTTAATTGATTTTAGAACAAATTTCCAAAATATGATTGCAAGAGTAAGGCATAATATTAATACAAGGATCGTTATTTCGCTGCAATGTGAAAGGAGAATGATTTTAATTTCATTTCAGTGTAAAAAAGTATAATTTTACTCGTACAAAGAACATGTCAGAATTTGAAGTCCAGATTTTTTAAGTCCTTTTCCATTTTTATTTGAATTGAGACTTAATTTTCGTTTTTCATTGAAAGTCAATTTTGGGAGTAATTTTTCATCTAAATATTGTAAATTATGGTCCTCAAAGTCATGGATGTGACTGCAGTCACATGTCTCAAATGATGGTTTTTGCATTATTTTTTGATTAATTTATAAAACCTGGAAAAATTTCCCTCACTAAGGTGAGACAATAAATTTGGAAGAAATTCAAAATAAACATTGATTGACATTAAAGTCATATGATACTGATTTGACATTAAAATGTGGGAATTTTGTGCCTGTTTCGTGCTTCCACCTTTGTTTAGGATCTCATTTCATGGAATGCCTTCTTTCAAGGTATTAACGCCTAACAGGGGAGTCGAGCTTCATTTTCGAGAATTATCAATTTCGTTAAATGAATCAAGTAAATTTGAGTAATTTCAAATTTTGTTTTTAATACCCTCAAATTTGTGAATGCAATATTTCATAATTTCAATTAAATCAAATCCAAAATGTGTGAGAAAACAATAAAATTTAATTCTAAATGCAATTCAAAAGAGTTTATTATTGAATTTAAAGTGTCACATTAAAGAGTTTAACATTTCATTAATTTTTTCGTGTGGAAGGAAATTCATACTGAATACAATGCATGACTCTTAATTTTTTTTATGAGAAGAATGACAAAAGCAGAAATTTTGTCATAATTTGATAATATATTTTCAAATCGACCTTGTACTAATATTTCAAATGAAATTAATTTTTTTCTCGCATTTAAACAAAATAAAAATTATTTGTATTAAAAATTGTCAAAGGTTTGTTATTTTCAATGAAATTTTAATTAATTAACAAAATTCAAGGAAAATTTCTTGAAAAAGTGAGGTAAAGATGAAATTTGAATTGAAACAACTCCTATAAAGTAGAATCTTTCGTAAATTGACATTTAATACAAATTTCATGGAATATCACGTGAATCAAGTTCGTATTGATAAAAATTAAATTAAATTAAAATAAAAATACGGAAAAAATTAAATGATTCTTCATGTTACAACATTATTATTATTTTTTATGATTTTTGTATTTTTTTACTAATTCTCTTTGTGCTGCTTTAAAATTATGAGAATTTTTATTAAATTATAAATTTTTGTGTATTCAATCTAACATACAAAAAAAATATTATTTTTATTTGAGTTCATGTTTAATACATACCGAAATACATGCAATTGAGTTGTTTTTGTTTTTTTTAATAGCAATAGTAATAAAATTATTAATTATTGTCTTATATTAGATTTTTAGATATTTTATATTCGTATTTATATCAAAGAGGAATGCTAAATAGACAACAATAAGATTCATTTTTTGATTTTTCTGGTTGGTAATGTACTACGATGTACAAAGATGTATAAAGTGGTATAAACAATCAGGGATATTCAATTCGATTTGAAAAATTTTTTCCAAAATTCACGCCTTTTTCAATATCGTGAAATTTTCAAAACCGTGAAAGAACGGAGAATTTGCAAAAACATTCCGAAAAATCTAAAAAATGTCAGAATCACGAAAAATTGCGAGAAACCGCCGGATTTTAGCTGAATTTTCTAAAATCACAGAATTTTCAAAATGGACCGAATTCGCCCGTGTGGTTCACAAATTTTAAACAAAATCACGACAAAATTCACCTCGCCGAAGTGAAGAATAGATTGCGAGTGTTATCAATTTACAGTGTATTTGACTTAAATGCCGGTGGTAAATTTTTCGACCAGTAACTTTTGAGCCGATTTTCTCCTAGAAGTTCTAAATATTTTTTTTTCAATTTTCCCAGATTAATCATTAGATTAAGAGAGTAGACCCCAAACCATCTCGAACCACTTTGACCCAACCTAGAATATTCTTAAATCAGCCAAAAATATGAATTTTGAAATTTGGTAAAAGGCCTAACCTTCACTGATTTTTTGCATATTTTCATGCTCCAACTTCCGAGTACCAAAATTTCAAAATTTTTCAAAGAAATCCAAAATCGGTTGATTGCATCTCGTCAGGTAGATCCCAAACTGCCTCGAACCACTTTGACCCCACCTAGAATATTTTTAAATCAGCCAAAAATATGAATTTTGAAATTTGGAAAAAGGCCTAACCTTCACTGATTTTTTGCATATTTTCATGCTCCAACTTCCGAGTACCAAAATTTCAAAATTTTTCAAAGAAATCCAAAATCGGTTGATTGCATCTCATCAGGTAGACCCCAAAGCATCTCGAACCACTTCGTCCCAACCTAGAATATTCTTAAATCAGCCGTCCGTCAAATTTTTGTATGAAACTAAAAATTTTCATCGAAGTGCTAAGTGTTCACTTTTACGCAAAAAACAAATCCTAGAAGAATGTTTTGCTCTAAACTCAATATTTCTAGGAGAGGCGGTTAATTGGTTAAAAATGATAACGCACTCAATCCACCTGAATTGAACCACCCTTCAATTTTCTCATAGAACCTACAATCTCAACAGTACACCACACACCAAATTACTATGCAAAGGAATACCATAAAATAAAATAGAAGAGAAATACCGATACACAACATTCGTATTCCATATTCGCCTATACGAAAAAGAATTTTCCTTCCTTTTTTCAATGTTATATAAATATAGTATTGTATCGCGGTTCGTTTCACACCTCTTCCAGCAACTGATGAGTTAACATCGTACTATTTTCAAGTGTTATATAATAAAATTGAATTTTCATCTGATCCATAACAATAAAAAAAATAATAAGGTGAAACAGTAACCTAGGTTAGTGTGCATTTTAAATAAAAAATTTTACATTAAGTGAGTGAGTGAGTTGTTGTAAAGTGCACAAAATATTCGACACAGTTAAAACGAAAATTAAAGTACAGTTTGAAGAAAAAAAAGATCATAATAATAACAATAAAATAAGAAAAACCAAAAAGAAGAAGAAATCGAAATACCGTGAAAAAGTGTTTTGTTTTTTAATTGTCTGCAGTAATAATAATACCGCTAAAAGTACTTGAATCTCTAACATAAGATACACACATGAAAAACACACACATGTCCATTTTGGTTAAATGAAAATTACGTAACTTTCATACAAATATGTACAATTTACACATATTGCATAAATTAATAAATTAACATTTTCATTTTTACTTTAAAAATTTATTATTATTTTTTGCTATTCACATGCATACACGAGCGGTCTTCAATCGAAATTCTTCGGTTAAAAGTGAAACTTCTCGAGGAAAAAATTGTTAAAATTGAATTAAAATGCATTTAAATCATAATTAAAATGCATTTAAATCATAATTTAACATTAAAAAATTCAAATAAAAGGAAGCAACGAACATTAATTACAATTAAAATGAATGAAGAATTTCACAATTGAACTTTTGAGTACAATAAAAAACAATATCAATAAAAAATAATTAAAGTGACAATAAATTCCAAGTCAATAAGAATAAAACTCAAATCAAACATTTTTGTTGAAAAAAATGATGAAATAACTGTTAAAATAAATAAGAAATTAAATTCACATTAATTATAATCATAATTCATCTTATCTGAATAATAAAATCTGGTTACAGTACGTAGTGTAACAGATTACGCTTTATATTAAAATAGTTTTTTTTTTATTTTACCTTTTAATTATAATTCTCTATGATTATCATGATTATTATTATTATTTTAACGTAATTTTTTTTCTGTTTGTTTGTTTTTTTTCATTTGAACATCATAAACATCAATAAATAAAATAAAATAAGAAGAAAAGGAGAAGAAAGTAACTTTTTGTTAGAATTTGGCCATAAAATTTCAAATGAACTTGATTAATCTTAGACATTAACTTCTTTTTAAAGTGTATTGAATTGAAGTTAAGAAGATTAAATTAAAATAAGAATAAGAAAAAATACAAAATCATAAAGTGCGGGAAAAGGAGCAGTAACATAGATTTAAAATGGAGGCCAGAGGACGAGCGAGGTAAGAAAAATTTATTTTTAGGGATTTTTCTTTGTGTTGCATTGAATAGAATGATATTAGGAAAATTATGGGAGAAATCAAATTTTGTTCTTTATTTTTTGATGGAAATCGACGTTTGAAAATCGTTATAAAAATTTTGACGAAGTTCTTGGAATTTCTTGGGAAATTGAAAAGATTTTGAATGATTTTTATTGAGTTTTTCTTGTTTTAAGTAATTGAGTTTTGATACAATTTCAAATTTACATAGCTTTAGTTCAATAAATATTTGATATCTATCTGAGTGCTACCTCACTTTTGCAAGTCATACTATACTATAAAACTTTCATGACTCGCATAGCGAGAGACAGCGCAAGACATGGTGCGAGACATGAAAATTGATAAAAAAAAATACTACAAAATATACACAACTTTTTGGTTTGGAGTAAAAATATCATATTTTTATAAGTTTTAGATAAAAATGACACGAAGCAAAGTTGTAAAGAATATTTCAAGCTTCAAGTTTGCTGAACTGACCATGTCGATATTTCAAATTAAAAGAGGCCTAAAATGGAAATATACACAATTTAGAGCTAATTTATTGGTTTGGAGTAAAACAAATCATGTTTTCGCAGGTAAAAGTGACCTGAAGTAAAGTTGTAGAGAATATTTCAAGCTGCAATTTTGCTGAACTGACCAAGACGATATCTTAAAATCTGACCTGATTAGACCCAAGTCAAACTACGTTGTAATAGACGGTCGTGGGCCATAACCTGGTAATCCAAGGTCATCAAAATTCTAAAATAATTTGAAATTTTCCGAGTTTTAAGAGTAAAAGACATTCAGTTGCTCGGTCTCACTACACATTATTTTTCAAAATCATTCAATGATTAGAATTTCCAATTTTTTAACTTCAATGTTCTGTTTTTCAATCAATTTTCTTCACTTAACAGTCAAAAATTTCAATTTAAGTCAAGTTTTAAAAAAAAATATTTTTTCATCAAAAAAAATTAAATAAAACAAAACGAATTATAACAGTTCTTACTTTATCACCATACACACATTTAACATTCTAGACTGACACACTGACAAAAAAAAACAAAAATATGTCACCCAGTTACACTTCTTTCATTTTTTCTTTTTTTTTAATTTTTATATGTAAGGTAAAACACTTCTATCCCTATGACAAAATCATCTTCAATAAAATTTTCCCTAAATTTAGTACAATTTTTTCTTACATTTATTTTTTCTATACATTGAAACGCACTCACTATAACGAGAACGATGAGACAAGAATTGCTTACTTCAGAGCATAAATTGAAACAAAAGTATGATGATGATTTTACAAAAAAAAATTAAATTGAATCAAAATCACAATATGTGACAATTTTTTTAACGTAATTTCTTTCTTTATCATTAACGATGATGAGAATAAGAACGTCATTTCTTTCTAAGGAAGTAAATGAGGTTTGAAATTCATAGAAATTACTTTGACTTAACTTTAAAACCAAAAAAAAAGTAAAATTTCATCTAATTTTTATTTGCTCGTTATGATTGTTATGATTATTATTAACCTAAATTGAATTACAATTGAATTTTGTTTTCATTTTTCTTGTCAAAATTTGACACTAATTTAACGAGAATTGTAATATTAAAAAAAAAATTTGTCAAGATGATTATTTTTTTTATTTTAGTATTTGAATAAGGAGAGAACATTATCTTTAAGTATGCAAATGAAAAAAAAAATTAGGTTTCAAATTACTTTTTTAGTGTAATTTTATTATTATTTTGATGTGAAAATGAAACCAATTTGATGACATTGAATTTCATGGGTCAAAGTTGAGAGAAATTTTGTGGGAATTAAAATGAAAAGTGATGAACTAGATGGATGAGGAAATTATGAGAAAATTTAAAAATATTTTACTATTAGTCAACTGAACTTAGTAGAAAATGTGATACTAAGCTCACTTCATCAGCTAAACGAGCCAAGAATTGATTTAATGATGGACATTAATGCATTGGCTTAGATAATAAATCAGGATTTGGCTCTGTTTCAAGTATGGTACTACAGTAGTAACTGTTTCTACAACAACCTTCTTTCGTTTAAGGTAAATAAAAAAACAAGTACTTACTAATTAGACCAAGATAAAAAACGGTCAATTCGATACCCATTATACAAGTCAATGGTTCTCCTATTGAAATATGAGCTCCTACAAGGATCTTGGATTGATCATGAATTTCAATGCTCACATGAATATCATACAGTCCAGATGTCGTCCAGTTTTAGCCATGCTACCAAGATAATCGTATATATTTTTATTTTCTGGAGTGAGTATCGACATGTCGGCTTCTCAACAGTTGACTTATTCAAAAAGTACAAAATACTTATGATAAAAGACATAGTCAGATATTAATTCATAATAACTTCAAACATCAAAGTGTGAACTTTAACAAAGGGTATTCCCACTGGTGCCCCTCTGGTTTTGGGTTGAGCAAATAATAAAAAAAAAAATCAGAAGAATCATTGAAATTACGCTAGTGCCCTTTGTTAAATGCAACCCATTACATAATCAGATGAATATCATCAAGAATTCAGAACAGAAAATAGGGCATCTTAGACATGTTTGCCCTTTATTTTTTCTTATCAATTTGCATTCTCATATAAATTATACCTTCGACTAAAGTGCTCTAAATAAACCTTTTTTCATAATCATACTAATAACGATGCAAAAAAACTGAACCAACACTTATTCATTTTTTTTCATTCTTATCATAAAATGAAAAAAAGTACTACAAAGTTCAAATCATATAAAAGAAAATTTAACTTACAAACTCACAGAACAAACAAACAAACATTCAATTGCTTGGAAGCGAAAATCAATAACCAACAAAATACGTGAGCGTACGTGTAAAAATTGTAACTTCTGCTACTTTTATTGCTATTAAATTCAATACAAGAATATTGAAATCTATTAAATTGTTTTTTTTTCATTGTGATCTGATTGAGAGGTCGTGTGTTAGTTATTTATTTATATATCATTGAACATCATATATCATGAACATCATTATAATAATAACAATAATAACGTGAAAGGTCGTTTACGATTTGAATTTGAAATGAAATGAAATGGAATGGAATTAAATTAGAAGAAAACTGCAACGAACCAAAATCAATCATAAACTTTACTTTACATAATTAAAGAGAGAAATATGATGAGTTGTTCATGAACTGAGGAAAAAAATAAGAACAAATAATTTTAAATTTAATCTTAACTTTCAACTTCAAATAAGCACTTTAAATTTTCAGGTTCGTTTCTTATTCGCTGCATTGAACTCTTTTGTTGATTAAAGTCTTTTTATTATAACATTTAATGCATTTTATTTTGTAAAGATGAACAATTGACCCAATTTCATTGATTTTAATGCTATCATTTACCTTTTAAAATTTATATTGATCCAATTACCGTTAGAACGTTTATAACTTCATTTAGATGACAATTCACTCCTGTGGCCAATTTCACACTTTTAATCATAATAAAATTTAAGTGTAATAATGATGAATCGATAAAATTTAATATTTAATATCAAAATGACTTAATCTTTATCATCACTCACATTTTAAGTGCAAGAATTTGCAATTTAGTTGTAAATTGATGATAGAACTCACGTAATTAGGGCGTCTTTTATTGCAATGTATTTTACCTAAATTACGTTTTTTCTTTCTGTTTCTGTGTTTTTCTTTTCTTTTCCTTTTTTTTAATTTTTTTTTTTAATGTTATTGGTTTTGTGTCCTAAATATATAATAGTAATAAAATGAAGAAGTAATGCGTGCGAAATAAACGAATTAGTGAGAGAGAAAAAAAGTGACATTGTAACAATTTAAGTAAATGATTCGTGGAGGGTATGATTATTTTTATTATCATATATTGTCACATTAAGCACGATGTACATCATCATCATTATTCTATTATTTTTTACACATTTTAGTATATGGAGAAAAAAAAATTAAATCTTCACGCTTTGAATTTAATTTCTGATCTAAGAACATAAAAAAAAATTACCTTGTAATGTTAAAATTTCTTAATAAGGGCATGGAAAGAGGCACATTTAAGGGAAGTTCCTCATCAAATTCATAGCAAATTTAAGATTCTTGATCCAGAATTTTGATTTGATTTGAAACTTTCCATCAATGGGACACCAAAAACTTGTGATAGACAAAGGGAGTCAGTTTGAGGCCAGTGAGAAAGGAATTGAAAGAAAAACTGGAGGGACATAAGTTGAACCTTTGGTAGATGTTTCCTTCGTATTATTTGAGTTTTGAATAATTTCCATATCTCTACTGTCATTTTCGAAGTTCGAAATTTTGACTCCTGAGCCTTTTTATGATCCGAGAGCCGTGTAATAAAAATTCTAAGTACAGCCAAGTCTCCATATAGTGAAAAATAAGCTGTAGTTAATGATTCTATATAATGAAAAGCTTTTTGTCTTGTATAGTGAAGTTGAGGTCAGGCTCAGGATTGGATCTCGGAGCTCAAAAACGTCCAAAAACCCCATAATTTTTTTTCTGCATCATCTCACAAAATTTTCTCAAATTCTTCAATGCCAATGCACTCAATTCCCATCAAAATGCACTTTTCTACACCATCCAGTGCCTAAAATTTCTCATTTTAATCTGTTAATTCCATCAAGAAATAAAATTATCAATAAAAAAAAATACATAAAATCATTAGGGTCTTCCAATTTCATTTGGTGTTTCTTGTCACATTTTTTGGGGGATGGGTGTGTATATATTTCTCTCAATATATTTTTCAACAATTTTTTGAAGCATGAAACAAAGTTATATGAAAAGTATTTATAATTTATTTTGTAATTATTAGTTTACAGTACGTTTATTAGTGGTTTTTACGATGCTGAATAACTTTATTTTCTTTTTTACAATCTTCTCATAGAAGAAAACTTGAAAATGAATGAGATTAAACAGCAAATTAATCAATATTTTGGCGAACGGAACATATTTTCAAATATGATATTGATATTTTTCTTTTCTGCATAATATTGGAAATTTTCTCCAAAATAATCCCAACTCACAATAACTCCGCAGAATGGAAAACTAAGACCGAATATATGCACTCATACACGTTTGACACTAAAAAAATGTATTTCTCGTAAATATGAAACATGGTTTTGAAACAAATTATACAAAAACATTATCAAATATGTATTTTATTTCAAAAAATTTAAAATCAATTAAAAATTATTTTTGATGAAAATAAAAAAAATCGGTAAAATATGACAGCATTTGGATTGTTTAGTATACAAATTTTAATAAATTTTACAATAATACATTGCTGTCATGGGTTTTGAAAAATAAAGTTTTTAAATTAAAAAAACAGTTTGCCTCAACAATTATTGTTTTTCTGAAAATATATAAAAAAATATATCCCCCAGGATTTTTTCAAGAAAAACCGTGGGTGGGGTGACAAGAAACACCAAATGAAATTGGAAGACCCTTAATAACAATAATAATTACATTTCAATTACATTCTGATACAGTTCATCATTACAAATCGTTTCTCATACAATTTAAATCTTCTTAATCCACTGTATTTTTTTTCTTCCTCCTTTAACCTCATCTTAACTACGATAGTCATCACAGTAGTTGTCGATTATGATGCAAACACATGATGCATTCACAGTCAAATTAAAATTAAACATTATTAACATTATGACTAATAAAAAAAAAATATAAAATGCAATTGATCTATCTTTGAGTACACTTTGTACAAATTGTTTTTACCGCAAATGACTGTGATGAGTGTGAAAAATGAATAAGAAAGCCACCAACCGTGTCAGAGTTTTTTGTTTCTCCTTTTTTACTATGATTTTTTTATTGGTATTAAATCACTTTAATGAGTAATAAAATAAATATTTAAAGTAAAATTACTCCATAAATGATTTTATTTTTCATCATAACATGACATTGATGAATGAAATTTAAATGTAATTTTTGGTAATTGTCTGAAACTAATTCAAAAAAAAAATTCAATTTAAGAATTTTTTTTCATCTCAGTTAGAAAGTGCATTGATTCACAAGAGAAAATGTTTGTTTTAAAGTTAAAATAAAAAAAAAATTAGAAGAATTTTAATTGAATAAGAACTTTCATTGTGTGTTTTGAAGAAAAATGTTCTTTGTAACAAATTTTTGCTTGTATTTTAGAATGGAATGTTTGTAAAATTAACAGTTTTTAGTAAAATTGTTTTTAAGTCAATGAAATTCAACTTTGGTTAACAAATGCCCCATGAAATCTCATTTAAAACCATCAATTTGTGACGCAACATCATCAAGTTCAATAGCGGGATTTTCACACAAAATGTAATAATTAAAACCTTTTTGACCTATTTTCCATGAAATTTACAACTATTTTGTCTTTTTTCATTTAATGAAATATCATATCAAATTTTCATTGGTTATCACTTAACAACTCCGAATTTAATAGACAGTTACTCTCATTTCCCCCTGTTTCAAATCAACAATCTCTTAATAACGAATTAATTATGACTTGAGTTTCGTCTCAATTATTCTATGACAGTTCTCTTCAAATATCATCGTTATGCAACTGTCTTAATTTTGTCACACTTTACAAATCACACTCATTTTCTTCACATACAGTTACTTTGAAAATGACGATGATAAGTAAAATTTCAATGAAAAAAAAAGAGACTAGCACTAAATTATTATGATTAAAAGCGAGCTCTCACCCAGTTTTTGATTCCCCTTTTTATTGTATTTCGTATTTAAAATTCTATTAAAAGACCCACTTTGATTATATTATTATGAAATGTACATGATATGACAAAACAAATATTATTACAATTTTTTTTAGTTTTTATTTTCTTTACATAACAGAAACTGATTCGTTTGGATAAGAAAGGCGCGAAACTAAAATGTGTAATTATTGTTGTACTTGACATTGTGCTGTTTTTTTGTTATTTTTTTGTATTGTCATTACTATTATGATGATCATAATATTAAAATTTATACGCGAAATTGAAGTACAGTGATAGTAAGATGTTATAAAATATAGTGTGACAATTATTTTGTATGTCTTTTTATGTTACGATCATGCTTTGAGATAAAACGAAAAAAATATGCCTCTGAAAAATGCTAGACAAGTAATTCGTGCGCATCAATTTTAATTTTAAACCAAAAACAATATTCTTAATATAACGTTTTTTTGTTCTTTTTCTTCTTGTTAGCGTACTAAATCTCGTAATCTCTTATTTACATTGCTTTTTATTCAATTCAAACAGTTAAATTTAAGCATAAATTTTATCAGTTTGAAATGAAACGGAAAAATGCTTTGAATGGGACAGGAAAAGACACTATTGATTATTTTTGGTGATCAACATTGAAATTTGACAGGTTATGCTTTAATTTGTGTAATTAGGTCATTTTTCTGTTAATAATGGTCTGAAATAGGTTGTGAACATGGACTTGAAACGATTTTTTCATCAATATGTGCTTTTTTTGTATAGACGATTAAAATTTTACCCTAAAAACGTTTTCTATGCAGCAAACAATCGATTTGAATTTCAGAGTGAGACTCGTAGCACTTCAGAGTATTTTGAACTTTGTTGAAAGTTGAAAACGCCTGGATTTGCCCTGCATACAGAGTGCTTTGCTCAGCGCTTACGGGGCGACTGCGTGGTGATTGTAGGGTTAAATTTGTTAAGTTAAATGTATTTTAAGAGCATTTCTTGTCTAACACAGTTTTCAAATCTTACCAGAAAATCCCAAAAAGTCGTGGAAAATTAAAAAAACTTTTGAAAAACCTCGGAATTTCCGAAATCGTAAAACTTTCAAAACCCACGAGGTGACTTACGAGCTGTTTTCAACTCAGACAGCAAGTGATGGTGCTCAAACATCACAAAAAAAAATTCTAATCCTTGCTGAATTTGATTCTCGATAAAGGAAGGCAACAAATCACTTTGAGAACTGAAACTACAATCCATGGCCATCAATGGCTTAGTGTCTGAGAGCAATATGATCACTTTTCACGCTGTTACACATAGAAAAAGTTTTCTATTAACATTTTTAACGTTTAAATCGAACCACTAAAATCTATTTTTTTCCTTAATAAAGGCAAAAATAAAAAAGAGCTGAGAGAAATTTCATCGCAAAGAATTTTCATAAATTCCAAGCCTCATTTATTAAAATTTCACATTTTTCTTTAAATCACCAATCAAACTTTTCCCATGCATCACACAATTTTGATAACTTTCTTACCACAAACAACAACAACAAAAAATTGACCGAAAAAGCACAAAATCTAGTTCAAAGTCATGTAACATTGTACAATATTGGTCATGATTTTCATTTCTCTCGTCCGTGTGCATTTATTTTCTAATAATATTTTTATATTATTATTATTATTATTATTATTATTAAAATATGTTATTAAACAAAAATAAAAAATATCAAATAAAAAGTAAAGAAAAACAATAATTGAATGTTTTTAGATTGACTAAAAGAGAGACAGTGTAATAATAATAATCATCATCATCATCAGAATAATAATAGGCCAAATAATGGTGCTTATGATTACTTTAATTGAAATCCTATTAGACGAAAAACAAAAACTGAGAGTTTGTATGTGATGCCATTATTTTGCATATAATAAAAATAAAATAACTCTAAATATGAGATGAAAGAATGCGATTATTATGCTACATTTAAGCGACTTTGTATATTTACTCATGTATTTAGTTCATGAATGTCTCGCTATCAATAAAACCAAGAGAAATGCAACAATAAAAACCCTGTAATTGACTTTTTTGTACATTAAGTGTGTCATTTTTTTTATTAAATTGAATTTGAATTGGAATTAGGTTGATCATCTTAATTTTGTGATTTTTTTGTTGTTGCCCTTTCACACACACACACACACACAGTCATTTAAATTCTAAATCTAAAAATATTTTTTTGTTTATAAACGAAGAAATAACAATAATGCATTTTTAATGGAAATATCGTGCACCATTAATATTATTATTATTAATAACATTAACACCTTTTTGATACAATTATTGTATAATGAGAGGCATTATTCGAATGATGATTAATAAAATTAAAATAAAATAAAAAATTAAAACAAAAAATCATCCATCTATGGTTCAATTTTTAATGTTTAATCAAATTTAACGCTTCATTTAATATCCTGTGAGTTATTCATCATTTTTTTTAACTGATTCAAGGAATATCACACTGTAAGAAAGCCTTGAAAAAGGAAATTTCAAGCAAAAAGTAGCTGAGAACTAAAAAATTTATTATTTTTAAATGGGAATTACAAGTGTTAATGTGATTATTGATGATTGAATAAAGAAAAATCATTGAATCAGGATAAAAATGTCAATTTATTTTCATTGACAATGAAATTGATTGAGCATGACATGATTAAGCAAATATATGAGGTGTGAATATGGAAAACCACAACTTTTTGTTTTGCTGTTTTTTTTTGTTAAATGTAGAAATCGGATGTGATTTGAACACCTTGTTGAACATTAGTGAACATGGTTGTTTTTACGATAAATTGCTTGAAATTGAATCAAATTGATTGTGATTTTGAAAAAAGTGTCAATAAATCCACTTTGGAGAATCAATTTGAGAGGATATAGTTCAAAAACTGTAGTGAATCGACTTAAAAATGAGCCATTTTGGAAAATTTCGCCGTAATTTTGAAAAATCAAGCAGTTTGGAAAATTTCGTAGTGTTTTGCGATTTTGAAATTTTTAGGTTTTTGAAAAATTTTGCAATTTTGACCTCAACGTAACTTTTCCTTGTCAAAAAAATCCTTTCAAATAACATTTCTACTGAACTGTAACCGAAATTCCTTCAATTCTCTAATTACTGAACAAAATATTCGAAAAAAACACAAACCAATTAGGAAAATAAGATAACCTTTGTTGTAAATTGGCATATCACTGATTTGAAATCAAATATTTTGGTTTCACCATTCATTCATTCAATGCAATACTCAATCAATAAATAAATAAATATAACATTTTATTTTATTTTATTTTTAAATATTAACCAATATTCTCTTTTTTTTTGAATTTTATTTTCATTTCAGATTATTACATCACTTTAACTTATTTTACATCTTTATTATATTATTAGCACAGGTAAAGCATTTATAATTTTTCTCTTTCATTCTAAATTTTTTACTTTTTATTGTTGATTATCGCGTCTGTTGATGTACCAAACGAGCCGTTACAATATTGTTTTCTTATTACAAAAATCTTTATATTTCAGATCTTTCATTTGGCACAATTAGACATACTTGAAACACCAACAATTAGCAGTAGTCTTAGTAGTAATAATATAGGTGTAAGTAACAGTATTAGCACAACAGATCGGAGTACTGAAGTGACCGATTTGTACACATTATTAAATAATGTCAATGGAACTCTGAGTACGACAATTGAAGATTCCTCAGCAGCAGATTCATCGGCAGCAGGATCCACACGTGTCTATGTGCCTGTCACACAAGCAACTAGACAAGCGAATAAGATTCAGAGGAAACGCGGAAGTGCCGCAACGGGAGTTGTTGGATCTGAAAGTAAAGTCAGGGTATGTGGAATTTAATTTTTTTTAATTTAATCTTAATTTTTAAAATAAAATTTCATTTTTTCCTTTAAATGTCACAGAAAACGATAACAGTCAAAAACGCAACAGAGTCAAATCAGTCACGGGAAGCTTTATCACATGAAGGCAGTGATCAAGTAAGTTTAATTTTTTTATTTTTTTTAATTAGTTATCAAATATTTTTGTATTTCCTATTTAATTTAATTTAATTTCAATACAACGAATAATATCAAAAATAAATAAAATAATTAAATAATAAAATGAAAAAGGGAAATCAAACAGACATAAAAAAACAAAATAATAATAATAATAATTAAGTAATTTAACAAAAATAATACTTTAAATGATGAGTTCAATTTATGTTTTTATTTATTATTATTATTATTATTATTATTTGTTTTCCGTGTAATATCGATGTGAATAATACACGTTTTTAATAATAATACTAGTAATTTTCATGCATGACTTAATTGATGTGTGGAGTGGTAGATTTTCTGATAATAATTATTGCATATTTCTATCTGTCTGTTGAATTATTTGTATCAGGTCAAATGTTTATCTTGTTGATGATGATGATGATTGCGTTAAATTTTATGTAAAATAAGATCAGATCATGTTGAGAAAGAGTAATTTCAATTTCAAAAAAATTTGAATTTGATTTACCAACTCAAAGCAGCGTATACACAGCATCTCTTAAGACACCTCAAATGACAGTACTGATCAGTTTTTTGAGGTGTGAACACTTTCCTGAAATGGACCAGGTCATTTCATTTTAGTTGCTTCACTAGATTTGGTTCCTTCTTCATTAGATATGATGATAAATGAGTCACGCCAGTGATGATTCGTTTGAAGACCTGAGTCCTTGTTCTCTTCTGTGGGGACTTCCATAAAAGTCTGATCTAGGACACCTCATATGGAAAAAAATCATATTAATCAATAAGCAAAATTACAAACATTTGCCATATGGAATCGATCACGACATAATTTGACATTAGAAATGAGAAGGGTACTGCATTACCCCATAATCCATAGCCAACTAACGTTCATGGTACATGTCTGAGGCACATCAACTGAAATCGACTTAAAAACCATCCAATTTCTCCAAAAGAATGCTAAATGAAATGCATATCATACATCGTATGAGTCCCCTAGAACTTAAATATACGGAAAACTGACTGAAATGTGAAGACAATATCAATTTTCGAGTGTCGCGACACGTCATTGAAGTGTGGTCCTTATTTTTATCAGATATGATGGATATGAACGATGAATGTATCTGTGGTAGTGATCGTTGCCATGAAAATTTAATAAGATCTGATCAATTCTGAACAATCTCAGTGTATCCTCCTTCCATTGATCTGTCTTATCTGAGTGCGCTCTAAGACCAAATTCGATATCACCATCGATCATGCAAAATTTGATCCACTTTCATGGTATCACATTTCATGTAAATTTCTTTCCAGTTCAGTTTAGCAAACCATAATGTTATGAAATAAAGAAATTATACAATCAAAACACATAATTAAAAAAAATAAAATAAAAATAATGAGAACAAACAGTAGTTAAACACAGGGTCAGAAAATTACTAACTTCCCTTTTTTCTTTCATTTCGTAAAACTTAAAAATTGAATGAGCATTAAACACAATAAAAACAAAAAAAAAACACAAAGAAAATATCATAATAATAACAATTAATTTAAATAATAAATCGCATATTTTAACATTTAACGTTAAAATTCAAATCAAGATAGAACAGAAAACAAAACGGTAATATAACAAAATAAATTCATGTTTTTTTTTCAGGGTCATCTTTGTATTTTTTCTTCAACAAAAATTTTTCATCAAATTATATTTAAAAAAATGCATATTGACTTTTATTTTAGGTTATTTAATTTCAAAAGGAAAATTCAAAAAATTAATGAGGTATCTAATAAAACATAAAAATCATTTCAATTATGACCCAAATATTCAATTCATTCATTTCATTCAAGATGACATTTTGTATGTTTTTTTTTTCAATTTAAATCAAAATTAAAACAAAAAACTTTCAAAATTCCGTTAATGCTTGCACCAGACACAAAAAATCGTTTTAAATTGTATAGGCAATAATGATTATTCATTGGAACTGTTAGCAGTCGTAGCTACTGGTGCTGCATTACTGGCATAATTTATCTTTCCAATCAGAAGAACAAAACCTTCATTGACCAAGGTCGGTTATTTTGCGATTTAATGAACTCAACAAACATCGGCCAAGTTAGTGTTGTTGTTTTCTTGCACCACATTTTTTTTTTTTAATTTCATACATATTTTATATGATTCGCATTGTATGTTAAATGGTTTTCTTATGTTCAAATAAATTAATGACGTTTTGTGGTATGAATTTATTTTTTTTTTATGGTAATCATCATGGTGCGTGTTAAAAAAAATATATATTTTTCACTTTTATTTTCATTTGGAATTAAATTTAAAAAAAAAATTAAATTTTGGTAAAGACATTCAAGCGTGTTTTCATTGTCAAATCTGAAAATTAAAGTGATAATGGTCAAAAAAAATTATCGTTAATTGAGTATTAATTACACATTGAAGTTAGAATCTAATGTAACATTGTATGATAATCGACTCCAAAATACACATTGTTACACTTCCTTAATATGAATTTACAAAAAAATTGTCTTTTTTTTATGATTTATGGTTTTTTGAACAAAGAATTTTTATTTTTATTGCTCTTCGAGTCATTTGAAGTCATTGTTCTTTAACGGGTGTTAAATTTTAAAATAAAAAAAGAATTAAAAATTCATTAGTTTTTAATCTTGATGGTGATTTATTTTATTGATGAAACTTTATGAGTTATGAGGAATTTGGTGGCACGTATAGAATGAAAATGTAGGAAGTAAAGATTTTCGCAGATCGTTAATAAATGTGTTTGATGATGTGGTTGATGTTAGAAAACCAAGGAAGCATTAAATCATCGTTTATGATATTTGAACTAAATATTAATTTTAAGCCATTTCTGGTTAAGAATAAATTTCAAATGTGAGAAAATGTTAATTAGGCTTCAATTTACACGGAAATTTGGCTTTTTGATGACTGAGCTCAGTCTCAAATAATTCAGCGATTTCATTTCAATTTTATTTTACACTTTTGGAAAAATAAGGGTTTGATTATAGCAAGAAAATGGGAAAATGGTTGAAAAAATCGGAAAAAATTAAAAATAAATAGAAATTTTAACGGTTTTTCCCAGTTTACTTGAAAGCTTTCCATTAAGCATGAAGATATTTTTGTTTTTCTTCATCTACCGAACCTGATATGGAATAACAATTTTTATAAAAATATGACGGATAGTAAAATTTGCCACCTGAACAAGGAATTTAAAAGAATTTTTTGGTTGTTTTTGATTTTTTTTCTGATTTTTTGGAAAATTTTCGGATTTTCCAAGTTTTTCGACCATTTTCGATATTCATTGACTCAAAAGTTTTTTTTTTCAATAAAATCCCTGATTTTTTTTGACAATTTTTAACAATTGTAAGAAGAATTCCGAAAAAATTTACAAACGTAAATTTTTCAATTAAAATTTCGACATTCAACAGCTCGATCACCTTTACATATCATTAATTTTCATCAAGCATGGTGCATTTCATTAATTTTGGTCACCAATGTCAATTTTTCTTATGCTAATTATCGCCACAAATAACATGAATGGAACATTATAATAATGATAATAATAAAATTAACTTTGAGTGTGCAATATCCTTCCTGCTAAATATTAATTTTAAGTGTAAATTAAAGTAACGCAACTCCGCTATCATCATCGTTGCATAAAAACACAAAATTGTATCAAGGTCAATTATTTTAATTCTTCTTTTTACATTTAATTTTTTATATTAATGTCATCTCAAATAAAAAAAAAATTTTAGGTCGTTTACTTATCCGATACAACTGGATATTTGCCTATTACACCATTACGTGCCCGACCCAGTTCAATTTATAGCAATGACTTGGAAAATTGGCGTCCCGATGTGTGGGATCGTGATTATAATCGTCGGTTTCGTTACAACAATACAAGAGTGCAACGTAAGTCATATTAATTAATTCAATGCAATTCACAGTGCAACAAATTTTTTTTTTATATTAAACATTAGATATTGAGGCAGAATGTCAGGATGATTACATGAAAATAAGAATTGGCTTCAATGGATCATTTACTGGACTTTTATATTCATCAGGTAATTGCTCATCCATTTTTTTTGTAGTATAATTGTATGATTTTGCATAAAATAATAAAAAAATTAAAGACCACCATGAAAATTCACATGGAACATTATTTGCATATATTTTTCATCTAAACAAGATAAGTAATCAATCAATTTAAAAATAAAAATGTTTTATAGGATATGCATATGATCCCGATTGTATGTACATTAATGGATCTGGACGTGATTATTATGAATTTTATATTCAATTGAATCGATGTGGAACACTCGGAAAGAATGCACTTCAGGATGATAACAAAAAGAATCCAACTAAGAATTTTATGTGGAATACGGTGACGGTTCAATATAATCCGTTGATTGAAGAGGAATTTGATGAACATTTCAAAGTAACATGTGAATATGGATATGATTTTTGGAAGACAGTTACATTTCCTTTCTTGGATGTTGAGTATGTTGATTTCTTTAATATGATTCATTTAATTTAATTTCATTGTAAATTTCATCAGAGTTGCCACTGGAAATCCAGTCATTTTCACTTTGAGTCCACCTGAGTGCTACATGGAAATCCGAAATGGTTATGGCACATCCGGCACTCGTGTTCAAGGTCCAGTCCGTGTTGGAGATCCATTAACTTTGATCATCTACATGCGAAGTAAATATGATGGATTTGATCTTGTCGTTAATGATTGCTATGCTCATAATGGTGCTAACAAGAAAATTCAGTTAATTGACGAATATGGGTAAGATCACCTTCATTCAATATCGCACACATATCATTACTTTTTTTTCAAATTCAATAGCTGTCCAGTTGATGATAAATTGATATCACGCTTCCGTGGAACATGGTCCGAAAATCAAGGTTTTGAGACACAAGTGTATGCTTATATGAAAACATTTAGATTTACCGGGTCACCAGCACTTTACGTTGAATGTGATGTGAGAATGTGTCATGGAAGATGTCCAGTAAGTGAAATTTGATTAGAAGTTAATTGATTTTAAATTTTCTTTCATCATAGTCCCAACCATGTCATTGGAGAAATTTGAAAGGGGTGTCTAAGAGAGAGGCACCCTCGGAAGAACACAAAGTAAATACAACTCTATCTGACAATATCAGTTTATTCCAAGCTCTCAGAGTGCTCCAAGATGAAGATGCTGAGGATGAAGATGATTCTCGCAATTCAATTCGTAAGTTATAAAATTATTTATTTTGACTAAATTTCAATTTATTTTTAAATTTCAAGGCCTTCACGACAATCCAGCTGAAACCTGCATCAAAACAACTGTTTTTTCGGCATTAGCGGCCATTTTATGCACTCTCCTATGTATCCTAGTTGGCTTATTGTTTGTGGCCTATGCAAAATTGCGTTACCGTCAAGTCAAGGATCCAGGATATTTTGATGCGTATGTCGGACACAAAGGACAAATTGATTAAAAATTCAGTAAAATTCAATTCTCTTATACATTTTAACTATACTAATAATATTATTATTATTTTTATCATTAAAACTTAGTCTTTAGACATTTAATTTAAAAAAAAAAGCATAGCATAGGTCGAAATTAACCGACACCGATATTAATTTAATCATTTAATTTTTAATCTAAACATCAATTTTCATTCATTTTTTCATCTAAATTTAGCATTAAAAGAAAAAAAAATTAGGCGTTAAAAAAAATTGTAACATTTTTCACACTTGATTTGTGACTTTTTATTTCTAAATTAAATTTCAAATTATTTTTCAATGAAAATTTTATTTTTAATTTAATTTAGTCATAAATTGACTGTGAAAATTGTAAATTTAAGTTAAAATCATTCATGAACTCATTTTATCATGTCAATTCATGTTAGCAGTCCAAATCCCAAACCTTCCAAATCCAATTCTTACCTCTCATTGACGTTTACAGCGTAATTTTACTTGTAGGTTCAATTTAATTCCAATTCAACGGTGATGGGATTTCAAATTAATTTTCCCAATCAATTTCAATTCAAGTACATCGACATCATTAAAGTATTAAATTTTGTACATAGCGAGAAATTCATTAGTTAACATTTAAGTTTTTTTTCATTATCAATTTCATATCATATCATATCTCATTTTCATTCATTATGATGATATTTTAATCAAAAATAATTTTACTAATAATAATAAAAAGTATAGACTTAGAAAGAGATGTAGCATTTTAGTTCGTGTCAAAGCAAAAGTTTATATTTAAAAATGAAAATTAATAAAATTTTTAAATAATTACAATAAATTTAACACAAATAAAATTGATTCTTGTTTCATATACTTTATTATTGCATTTTATATTAAATTCTCATTAAAAATTATGTTTGTGATGCCCATGGTGGTAACATTGGTGCGGGATTTTGAAGATAACTCATTACAACGGCAGACACACTCAACATAAATGAAGATAAAACTTGTTTGGCATCATCGTTAATCCGTGAATTGGCAAAACTGATGCATGAGCAATAAAGTGCTAACCAGGCACACCATTTGAGTTTCATCATCAGTCCACACATTGACATAATCATGCCGAGGATGTTCATGTAATCCGGAATTAAGTCTTCTTGTTGATTTGTGTTTGGCTTGTAGCGTACAACCTTTTCATTGCGACGGGGATCGATAATGTTATTCATCTGAAAAAAATGCATTGAAATTTTAATTTCATTGAATGAATTTTAATTGAAAAAAAAAATTTAGGTGTTGGCACAACATATTCAAGCTCAATTAATGACCGTAGAAAATGTAAACACATCTTTGACTTCAAACGATCCGATTTTTGGTATGAAATTTGCTGTCTTGAACAAAAAACAATCGTTTGAAATATTTTTTTATAATATTTACCTTTAAATGCAATTGTGGCAAGTAAAAAAATTATTGAAATTGTAAAAATTTAATGATGAATGAAAATATTTTTTAATGAATGAAATTACTCCTATCAAAAACTGCTGATTGATGACATTTCATAAAAGCCCAGTGAGCACATAATTCAATGAAAGAATTTTTTTTCAGACAGTTGCAATAATTTATTATGAAAATTCACCAAAAAAAACTCCAAAATTTCATTAATAGTACAGAAAATATTACTAAAGTTAAAAAAAAATCAAACTTTACATTTCAAAGTTAAATTTAGGGGGTCATGCTACTAAAGCTTTTAGTGATATTTAAATCATTTATCTGTCTTTCATTCAAATTTCAATAAAATCTCTAAACTAATATTAATTAAAAACGTTATTTGATGATGAGTATTAGCTTTGCATTTAAACCTCTCCGAAGCTTGTGTGTCCAGTTGACTTGGCATGCGCTTGTGCTTGAGTTTGTCCAGTCAACATGCAATCACATTGCGTGCACTTCAAAGTAAATTTCTGCACATCGGTGTATTGTCTTGATGATTTTGCTTCTTCAGCAAGTTGTTTGGCTTGATTAAATACAGATTCGTCCTCAATCGGGAAAATTGTTTTCCTTGCTCCACCATTGAATGGTTCCAAATACAAAGGATCATAGTGAATGCCATCAAAAAGTAAAAATCCT
This sequence comes from Culicoides sonorensis, assembly GCA_900002565.1. Taxonomy (NCBI): domain Eukaryota; kingdom Metazoa; phylum Arthropoda; class Insecta; order Diptera; family Ceratopogonidae; genus Culicoides; species Culicoides sonorensis. Next base: position 354,862 of record LN483449.1, on the reverse strand, counting down.
CTCATACCATAATTTTGGTCTTCACCAAATCGTGAAATAACGGCAGACGTTATATCGACCACATCAAATTCAACGCCATAAAATTTGGATAAAATTGCAACTTCAATTGCGCCACCCCACGAGTCTTGTTGCATAATCCATGCAGAATATTCGTCATTGTCACGACCCAATACACCCGGATTATAGTTATCCTTGTCTTGGTGTACTGTTTCAGCGATTATCTGTCTCATATATGATCCAGATTCAGTATCAACTCTACCTGTCATGATAAAACCAATGCTGGTGAATAAACATGAATTATCAGCAGGCACAACTTCTTTGAGTAATATTCCAGAACCATCTTCTGCTCCATGTGCCAACTCTTGAGCTAATCTCTCATCCTCCCTTAATCGTGCTTCATTTTCCAAAGCAGCCTTTTCCTCAGCTGTCATTTGTTTTTCTTCCACAATCAGGATATCACCATTTTTAATGCCAGCTGTTGTCAACGAATGCTCATCCTCACATTCAATTAACTTTGGAGGGAATCCTATCAGAATATTTTGAGATCCAGATGGAATTTGGGTCAATTCAGTGATTTTTATTTTGAGACCTGCCATCGTAGAATTTTCTTCAGTTTTTACAACATGTTGACCATTTTTTGTTTTAAGCTTTATCGTTAAACCCGTCATTGTGACTTCAATTTAAGATTTTTTTATCGAATTAACACTAAAATTGATTTTAAATTATTAAAAATTAATTTAAAAAAATATTATGATAAAGTTTGTTTTCAATTTTCACCTTAATAAAAATATGGCCTTAAATGTCAAAAAAATATAAATAAAATTTGCTGACAGGGTTCAACTTTGTTTACAAACATTGAAAATTTAACTTGAATTGATAAAATGGAAAAAAATGTGAAAAATTAAGAAAATTATCTTATTTAATGATGTTTAATAGTTGTGTAAAACGAAAAAAGACTGGAAATGAAGAGGAAAATGGAGATTCATCGCAAAATGGTGCCACGAATCCAAATAATCATCAAATGCTTCCAAGTATTTTTGTGAAGATACCTCTTGAAATTAATCAGCAATATCAAAAACAAAATAGCTCTACCAAAAATAATAATAATTTAATTAAATCTGAGGTTAAATATGAGCATCACGATCTAGCAAGCCTTAAAACACCAACACCTCCTGCAAGTACGCCAACACCTCCAGCACGATCGACACCTGAACGACCATTATCACTACCAAGCATCTCAACTATCCAGGGAACTTCAAATTTGTTTATTATTGGCTCGGATAACAGTCGAAGTAATTCTTCGACAGCTGAAAATCAAATTACAGCACCATCGCCACCAGCAATTTACAGATGTGAACTTTGTCCTTTCATAAGTATCAATGAAGCAAATTTATATTCACATATCGATGAACATACACAAAGAAAATTTTTACGCAAAAAATTCTTTTGTCCTGGATGTGATAACGTGCATTACGAAAAAGTTGCATTAGATGCACATCTCAAAGAAGACCATGCAATGTCAAATGACGAAATTAACATTTTATCTGATTACATTTTGAATTTCAACAGTTTTGGTCCTAGTCGAAAAGGACGTGGCAAGGGTAGGATTACCATTAAAAATGCAACTCAACTGAAAAATCCAGATTTACTGGAAAATATTGGAGCAGATCAGGGTAATGTAACAGGAACTGGACAAACACAGACGAAAAGCAAAATAACCGTTAAAAGTGTGCAATATTTAAAAGGACCTGAATATTTTTCGAGTTCACTTTTTAGTAATACCAGTAATGTAGGTTCATTTGAACCACAACCGCCAAGAATCAATGAAAGTCCTGATGGATTTCAATATCGCACATCTGAACCGACCCCACCACCATTTGCTTCAATTTTTAATTCCATTCAAATGCCAAATTGTACAGTAAATGAAGTGACATCTTCATATTTTGGCACTTCATCTACAGACTCAAGCGGTGCTCATGATTCAAATATCGTGAGTTACACTCCGATGGTGATTGATCAACCGAACGACGTAACAACTAGTTTGAGTTCTGATTGTTCACTTCCCCAAATATCACAAGAATCTTCTGTTAAAACAACAAACAGTGGGAAAATTTATCTGAAAGATATCAGCGTTTTACAAGTAAATTGTTTTACATTCATATGAAATTTAAATTTTTATTATTTTTTTTTTCATAGGACCCTCGTCCAAGTACCAGTATCATCACTGAAGAGATTCCGTTACAACAACCCACAATTCACCTCAAAACTGTTGATGAATTGAATGCAATGGCAGCAATCAAATCTGATTTCAGTAATTTACCATCGAGCAGTTTCCAAAGTTTTACCAACATAGATCAAGATTCCTTTAATTCAAGCAATGACATCATAAATTTAGACGAAAACGAAATAAGTGATTTAATTGAATTGAATAATGATGACAATTATTCCCAAAACAGTTTTACGGCGTTATTGAATCATGATTTTGAAACTGTTTCATGCGGATCTGAGGGCAAAAAGTTAGAATGTCTCCCAAATGTTACATTGAGCAATGAACAAAATTTAGGACAATTAGAGCAAATTTCAAATAATTTTGTCATTGAAGATGATGATGATATATTATTTGGATGTGCTGAGGAGATTATAAATGCCAATATTTTAGCTGAACAGGAAGAAAAAAAGGAGAACAATGAATGTGAAATTAAAGAAGGTAAAAGTAGAGATTTGGAAACACCGGTACCTGTGATGAAGCCTCGTATTTACTTGGCGTCAAATTTAACGAATGATTTGTGCGCTCCTTCACCACTTCAAATGCAATTTGCGGTGCCAACAATTTCAAATCGCAGTAAAGGTCGACCCAAAGGTGCACGAAAATCGGGAGTATCTCAATGGCGCAAAACACTTCCTGCCAATATCACCGCCGATGATGTCTTGGGTCCAAAATGCCAAATTGACGGATGTGGATTACGATTCAAATACGATAAAAATATGGACTACCATCGACATTGTCATACATTGATGAATGGCGAGGAAACTGTTTGTCCCGAATGTCGAAGTGACGAATTCAAAAACTGGAATTCACTTCACACCCACCTCTGGAGAACGCACAACATCGATATGGAGCTCTATGCATGTGATAAATGTTCATTTAAAACTCCGATTTTGGCACGACTCAAATCAGAACATATGAAAATTCATTCAGATTTATTGGCATATAAATGTGGAATTTGTGATCGTGGTTTTAAGAATGCAAAGCAACGGAAACACCATGTGAGAATGCATCGATTGAGGATGACAGCAGCAACAGGTAAATCTCCAATTTCAAGTCAAAAACAAAAGGAAAGGAAATGTAATCAATGTCCAATGACATTTGCTAATACTGTTGCTCTCGAAGCGCACATAATTGATGTCCATTTGCCAGTTCAAGAAAAAAAAGATCATCTCACAAATTTACCGGAAACCGTTACTCCACAAGATGTGAAGAAATACAAATGCACGGATTGTAATTACGAGTCAAATGATCATAATGCATTTCGACGACACAAATTCCAGCATTCTAAGGACAGTCTCTATAAATGTCCATTTTGTAGTTATTCTAGCATTCAAAGCACAACATACAGAAAACATCTGGAAAAGCAACATCCTGATGTTGCGAGTAATTTTGTATTTAAATGTAATTTTATTGGATGTAAGTTTACAACGATAAGTAAACAAAAATTTGATTGTCATATTAATCGACATAAATCGAAGGGGGATGCAGAATCTCCCGATAATACAGTTTCAGAGATGCCAAGAACAAAAATCATAAAAGTGAAAGAAATTCTCTCATTGACGAATCCAAATCATGTCAAAGTTATAACGGGACCACATTCAACCATAAGACCAGCATCTTTTGCTTGTTTTGAATCAGGAGTCATTAATGCACCAACGACTATAAATTTAGATACCGTTGTTGAAGTCATTCAACCACTTAAATTAATTGATTCTTCGACAATTGCTGTCACTGATAGTGATAGTCTGTGATATTTTTTAATTGTTTTTTCTGTATTATAAAATGACAGTAATAATTGTTTTAAAAATAAAATATTTTTTTAATTGATAAAATTTGATTTTATGTAAAAAAATCTTACGAACGTAATATTTTTGCGCAGTCCTGTTTGTATTGAAATTCAAAATATCGTATGAAGCATTTGAAATTTCATTGTACAATAAAAATACCCAAAATTTGCTTCACTAAACAATCCATGTACTGTTTATGTTTTGTAAAATTCCTAAAAAGTAAAAGCAGGACTTACTTTTTCAATTTCTTCCAGTCTCTTACGATAAATGTAATTAAATATTAATAGTCAGGTAAAAATAAACAAATATTTTACCAAAATGACATTAGATTTAATTGAAATGTCAAAAAAAATATTTTTTTCCAATTTAAATTGTGCCACATCCACTAATACTTCCGGTTTCTCTGCTCTAAATTTTTAATTTCAGGAAAAAAAAATTGGAACCTCAATAAGAAATAATTAGACAATGCAATGTTTGAAGGCCTTATGATGCAACACTTTAAATCAGAAGAAGGCACTGCAGCCAAGTTACTCGACAACATTACGGTACATCTGACATCAATTTGATCATTTGACATCAATGATCAGGATTAATTTTGAGTTTCATATTAATAATTCCAGGTTCAACATGGAACACCGATAAAGATTGACCAAAATTCAATTGTGTCGATCATGGATTTAGGTCGTCTCTTGCTTGACGCAGCTAAAGAAGGAAATACAAAACGAGTCTATGATTTGATGTTAAAAGGTGCACCATTCACGACAGATTGGCTGGCAACTACTCCCTTACATTTCGCTGCTAAAAATAATCATTATGATACGTGTCAGGTATTACTGCGAGGTGGTTTGAGTCGAGATGCGCGAACAAAAGTCGATAGAACTCCACTTCATCTTGCTGTGTTTGAGGAACATCTTGAAATCGTTGAATTATTGTTACAACACAAATGTGATCCGAATGCTAAGGATATGCTTAAAATGACACCATTACACTGGGCAGTTGAGAAAGAAAACGAAAAAATTATTGATTTATTACTCAGATATGGAGCTGATTCGAGTATTGAATCGAAATTTGGGAAAACACCTGTTACAATGGCAGCAATGAAAGGCAACACAAGGATAGTAAATATGCTGCTAAATACAAATTATACACAAGATATGATCAAATTGACAGAAAGTGCAACAAAAAGCATCAAACCAGTAACATCTGATAATCCATCTGAAAGTGTGATCAATGATACCGATATTGTAATTGACGAAGATGGAAATATAAGATCACCTCAAGCTTCTTTACACGACACAGATGATTTGATTGAAGAAGACGACGGAATTAGTGTAAGTGAGATGATAAATCAAATGGATGATCCGCCAAGAGCTAGTCCTAGTATTGAGTCACTTGGGTTGAAGGTGCTCAAGGAACACGGTATTCAATTGCTACCACAAGATGATACAAATATCATTCAAAATGCCTTAGAAAGTGGCTGTAAATTAGTATTATCCGAAGCTGGTAAAATTGTGTTAAAAAATGCAAAATTTTCCAATATATTGCCTAATTTTACGAGTCCCAGTACAAGTATTACTCCGATTATGTCGAGAAAACGAACAAATGTTTCAACGTCACCAGTTAAATCTCCACAAAAAATCATCAAATTATCTCCACATAATCAGTCGAAATTCCAACCAAGTACCTCGCCAATCAAATCAAATAAAATTGTTAATTTTAGTAGAAGGAAATCAGATCAAAAATTTAATATTAGTAAATTATATACAAAAACACTAGATAAGCTTCCACAAGAAACGACAGTTACTGTTGCAAGTAGTACCGATGACTCTGATGTTAACGAACGAATTGCCGATGTCCAGGAATTAGATGTCGATGACTTTGACGATGTAATCGAAGAAACAACCTTCACAGAAAATGATCGAGTTGGTCAATTAGAGAGACAATTACATGAAATGAAGCGTGAAACTGAAACGTTAAGACGCCAACTGGAAAAATCCCATAAACAAAATGAAGTCTACAGACTTCGATTAGAAAAATTAGAGAGCGCAGTATTCGGAAATCGATCAAAAGACAAATCATGATAAAAAATATTCATTTAAATTTTTTAAATATTTTTATAAAAAAAAACGAAATAAATTTATATTCTCAAACAATTTTTTTTTTATTTTCATTCAAAATTAAGTTCATTTAATTGAAAATTTTCATTCTTATCAATTTATTTTTTAACATTATTAGTACAACACAATTTCAAAATTCAGGATTCAATTTCAACCTATATAAAAAAGTTAAAAGTAGAAGAAAAAAAATTAATTTTAAATTTTTACATGAATCACTTTGTTATTGTTCAGCTAAGTAGAAACAATTTAAGGGAATCGTCATGAACTTTTTTTTTATTTAACAATTAAAAGATGTTGAAAGATGTTCATACACTCAAAACAGTGTATCCTTTCAGATTTTTTTTTAATCAGTAAGTTAATTGTCTGTTTTAGAATTTTTTTCTTGATTTTGCTGATGAGAAATCAAGATTTCTAGTCAACGATTTTTTTTGTTGTTGTTTGAACTGGGAGGGCAATTTAAATTTATTTTCCGTTAGATTCATGCTTTCGCCTCTGTGGCAGTTTTTTCAGCGGGAGCAGCTGTTCCATCCTTATTTTCTTTTCCCTTTTTCGGCTTTTTAGGTTTCTTATCTTTAGGTGCTGCAGGTCCATCAACCAATTTCAACTCAGATGTCACCATTTCTTTAAGTTCACCATCGGGAATACTGTGCTCACTTTCATACAAAGTCTCATCAAATGGTAATCCTGTTACAATTACAAGACCATTTGGAAGTAATAACACAGTGTGTTTAAATTGGGCCACAAATTCAGCTATGAAAATAAAATGAAAAAAAAAATATTAGTGAAATCTTAATTTGAACATTTTTCTTTTAAGTTATTGTCTGAAAAGTTCTCACATAAAAATTTAACAGTAAAACGTAAAATTTCATATAAAATTTACTTTTAACTGTCCTGGAAAAATCCATTAAATTAAAAGTAAAAATGACTTTTCAGTGGAAAACCGTTGATCTAGCAAAGTGTCTGGACATGATTTTAATTACAGGTAAAATCTTGTAATTAGCTCTGCATACTCAAAATTTATTTAAAATTGAAAAAAAATACTTACAATTCTTTTCATATAAGACTTGGAACGGTTCTATCAGTTTATGTGAAAGACATTCCACAACTCCCATTTTCGCTTTTGCTTCTTCTTCAAAGTTTCTCAAATTAAATGGCATATTTCCGTACTTTTTCTTAACCTAGGCTCACGAACGAAGCAAGTGAGCAAAAAAATAAAAAAAAAAAAATGAAATTTTGTTATTAAATGTTCTACTTTATCGATATTTTTTCAATTAAAATTGGAATTTTTAATTTTTTTTAAAAAAATCTGCATTTTTTCGCATTGATAATTAGAATTAATATCAAAATATAAATTATTGAATAAAAAAAATGTGTCCTCATCTCTCATAATCTTATGGTCATTAGGGTCGTCACAGTATCTGGTGATTCTGATCATATCAGAACAAGTTCTGGCCTTATCATTTTTCCGGATAAGCATGATCAGATAACCATCAACCATGACATCATTCCCTTCAAGAACAAGGCTTTAATCATTGGACACACACTAAAATTTATTTTTTATCCTGTTACGAAACTCGAAACAGGATGTACGGTGATGAAAATACGAGAATTAGTACACTCGGTTACATGTGTCTACCTACCTCAGCATAGAAAGTTCTCGATGTCTTTAACTTTAACAGATAATTTTCATCGGTTTTCTTATAAATTGACACTTTTGTATCAAGTTCCCTGCCTTGACCTTCGCCAGTACTAATCAACACATCCATCGCATACACTTCATAATTTTCCAATTCACACTTTTCGTGTTCTTTTTTCTGAGCTGCCGTTGGATTTTGAATGATTGTTTTCTCACCATCCATTTTATTTTGTTTCAACTGGTGACTTAGCATACCCTCAATTGGCTTGCATTTGTACACTTCGGAAATTTTTTGTACAGCATCTGTAATGGCATAATTGCCACCACCATTTTTGATTAGTCTTACAGCTGCTTGACTGGCATTGTGTGCAGCTAAAATAACATCAGCTTTACGACCTTTCACTTTATTGTCTTTAGATGAGCCAACGACAAGGGTATATGCAGCAACTGCAATAAATCCATCGATATGGGCACCTAAATCGATTTTGACAACATCACCCTCCTTCAACTCGTAGTCAGGGTCATTTTTTGAAGGCGAGAAATGACAAATGCAATTATTTACAGATAGACACACTGGGAATGCAATTCCTTTTTTGATGTCCTTTGTGTTCTTGTATTTCTGTGAAAAAAAAACATTTAATCATTATCAATTCATTGAAATTCACAAATACAAGAGAAGAACGAAAAAATTTTTTGAATATATTTTGACCATCCTCATATATCATTGTATCGATCATGGTCTATCATATACTATCTAAGCTCTTCATAAAGTTACAATCATCGGATGGTCAAATTTTAGTAGAAATTTTATCATCCAAGGAACCTCAGGTTCGAACCAGCAACTTTCGTTACCGTATCCCAACCTGTGATCCAATGGACTATCAAGCATCTAGATAGAATTGGATCCTAAAACCAGGGTTTAAATGAAGGTAAAAATTACACACCTTAGAAGCTTCGAGCTCAATTTGTTTATCTCCCTTCTCACAAAGGGATTTCACTGATGCACCTGCTTTGCATTCATTTATCAGAGATACGAGTGTTTCTAAAAATAGAAAAAAAAATTATTTCAGGTTTGTAATTTTTTGCATTAATTTATTCATAGATGATACGAATTTCGATTCAGATGAAAAAAAACCAGAACAGAAACTAGATTTTTCTTTGTTACAAAAAAAAGAAACCTTTTTAACTTTTTTGAGGTTATATGGAACTTGTTATTTTGGTTCATATTTGTACGGATTTTTTACAAATCCTGAATTAAAATGTTGTTCCCCGAAAAAAACAAAAAAATTTCATCAGTTTCACCCTCAATTGTAGAGAATCTCATTAAATATTTATGATTTTTATGAAATGAAATCGAAAGAACATGATTATTTTGTAATGGAATGCCCGCGTGGCTATTGTTTTACTAATATTTCCTTAGTTTTCACTTACTGTTAACAATATCTCCAGCTGCTTTGTATTTTTGGACAACTTCAGGATCAGCTGTTGTCTTTTCCTCAACAGTATCCTTTGTTGAATCTGCCATTTTTTTAAATTAAAGTAAAAGTTTTCCTTTTTTGTGTTTGATAATCGTGATTCGTCGCTGACGTGAAAGAGCATAGACGCAAATTTTTTTTGTCAAATTTATTCATACATCAGTTTTTTACATCACTACTGGACCATTGTGTATGATTTGGTGATGAGAAAAATGAATAAATTGGGATTCAATTCAAATAAATTATCCGTTGAGATTTGTATTTTGATTGAATCATTAATTTTTTTATTATTTTACTAATCAGTGTACAAAATCAGAGAAGGAAAAAAAGGAATCACTTTAACTAAATTGTTTTATAAATCGTCAAAATTAATTTTTCTCGGCCTTAAAATAACGAAGTTTGATCATGACAGGATTTGGAGTCGTCAAATCAGCTACAATCAATTCTTGTCCATCTTGTAAATGTAGTTCAGCTAAGGACATTGTCAGATTTCCTTTTGTACGTTCAGCAATACTTGGTACATTTCCCATATAGAGAGTCTTATTTTTACCATCAACAACGGCTGTGATTCCAGGACTTTTCATTTGGAATTCCGCACTTTCACACAAAAAGTCAATCAGATCTTGTAATGTCATCGTAGTTGGATCTTTGATATCGACCTTCTTCGGCACTTGACTGCAAGCAAGACAGTCCTCTTTACGTTCAGCTTCATACGTATATGTGTAAATACCGTCTAAATCATTGAAAACCATGTAATTTTGTAACGGTTGATAACAACTGGTCGCTATTTTGAATACTTCAGTTGCACACGCAGCAGCAATTACTGCATTTGTGGATGCAACAGCTGGAATAATATTTTTCAAGACACCTTGGACTAATCGGTATGATAATCCAGTAATATTGAATAAATCTGCACGTTCTTGTGCTTTTTCATATACCCACGATACATGTTGTGGATCATCTCCGTCCAAATTAACTCCAAACGGATTTTCTTTTTCCCACTGAATCACTTTTACATACTCAATACAATGTTCCGGTAATCTTGGTGTATTTGCAATTGTACACAAGGGATATGTGACTTGTGGTGGAAACAAATCCAATGTACAATCAATACACGCAGTTACTCCGGGCAAGATTACACGAGCATTTCCTTTGAATCCTTCAGTGCCACCATCGATAAAAGGAATTAATGTCGATTGGTCCGTACTTCCATCTTCTTCATATTCTAATAATGAGATCAGCATTCCATTTATCCAACGACGTGCCACAATGGAATCCAATCCACTGACAACAATATGAAATTGACGATAAAATGACTCATCTTTATCTTGGATCTTGCAAAAATGTGGTGTGACATTGCATCCAGCGATTCTACAATTAAATTTAAAGTTAAATTATGACTTTTTGTATTTTCAGCTATTAATTTACCTTTGATTAAGAAAGTCAGCAGCACACTGTGCTTTGGAGTGTCCAATATCTTTTTTCCGGAACAAAAATTGTCGATTCAAGTTCGATAGCTCAATTGTGTCCATGTCAATTACATGAATATCTCGGAATCCCATTAACGCTAAGTCTTTCAAAAGTTCACAACCGAGACCACCGGCTCCAATCACTAATATTTTACATGTTGACTGAATAAAATCAAGAGTTTCACCACCGGCTGTAAAATCGGGATGACAAAATGGACCAAGTGTTCCCAAAATTTTTCGTAAATTAGTAAATTTTCTAGGTTTTTGCTGTTCCTCACTAACTGTATCGACTTCCATACTTGATTTAATGTTAATATTCGTCAAAATTAAAGGCAAATTATATTATTTTAAATTAAAAAGATAAATTTACACACAAGAAATCGAATTTCTGCTTATGTTTATTTTGGGTTTTTGACATTTATTTAAAGTACCTGTTATCGAACGAAACTTAAATTCTACCGTTAAATTAAATTTAAAAAATTTTATGTGTTTTCTTTTAAAAATTATAAGAAAAAGTTTAATTTAAATGTATTTGAATCAACTTTGAATGAACTTTTGAAATAAATTTTAATAATAAAAATAAAGCGTTTGTGTTCAATTAAAATACTTGTGTTTTATTTCAAGCTAAGGGTCCAATTTTTTACTTTTTGTGATTTGCAAACAGGTTCGACAGTTACCTATTTTAAAAAATATTGAAACAACTGTTATACAAGACAGCGCACTTTTCGAACAAGAACTTCGAAAACTGCGCACTTTTTTGTATATGAAATTCGAAAACTGCGCACTTTTTGTATATGAAATTTAAAAACTGCGCACTTTTTGTATATGAAATTTTTAAAAATCAACCTCCTCATGTTTATGTTTTCCTGGTAATTTTGGATTAAAAAAGTAATAAATATGGTTAAAAATATGAATCTCAGGAACAGGAAAACATAAACATGAAGAGGTTAATTTTTAAAAAATTTCAAAACCAGCTTCAGATTTTTGACCAAATTTATTACCTTTTTAATTCAAAAGTACCAGGAAAACATAAACATGAGGAGGTTGATTTTTAAAAATTTCATATACAAAAAAGTGCGCAGTTTTCGAATTTCATATACAAAAAGTGCGCAGTTTTTAAATTTCATATACAAAAAGTGCGCAGTTTTTAAATTTCATATACAAAAAATGCGCAGATTTTAAATGTCATATACAAAAATGCGCAGTTCTTAAATTTCATATATAAAAAATTGCGCAGTTTTCGAAGATAATTTTAGAACAGAATGATGAGTAAAAATTCATTTGATTTGATTACAACACTCTTTTCCATTATAATTTTTATTTTATTTATCCATAATACAATTATAAGTAGACATTACAATTTCATGTAAATATAATTAAATAAAATTAATATGCAAGGACTTTTATTATGAATTATTTGAAATTTTTAGAAAAACGGAACTTTTAAATCGTTTTTATGTTTGGTTAACTGTCAAACAGTGGTCTGCATATCGACGATCGTTCGAATTTATTGAGTAGCAAGTGAAACACATGACTAATGTTTAACGGTTGCCATGGAAATATTTTGTCCTTTCAAACATAAACATTGTCCTTCCTCAAACAAATTTCTCTTTTATCCTTGAAAATATTTTTTTCTTTTTTTACTTTTCATTTATAATATGGGAACTCAATCAAATCCAATGAATTACATTAAACAGATTTTAAGTCAGCCCCCAGAGGCATATGGCGATGAAAAACTTGAAGAAATTTTCAATGAATTGATTATGTTTGATTCTTCGATAAAATTTGATACAAAGCAATACAAAAAATTATATCGCCTATGTTTGAGATTATTGAAGCAAAAAGGAGGTCAAATCAGTAGTCTTCATATCCAAATCAGGGATTTGACTGAAAAGCAGATTCAATTACAAAATACTGGTAAAAATTTCTATTTTATATTTAAATTCTCCTTGCTTTAAAGTTAATTTTCATTTTCATTTTAGAATCACCCATTGAAGTAAATGATGAAATTAATCGACTCAAAGCACAATTGGACAAACTCGAGCTCGATAAAGCGCACTATAAAAATAAATGTCGTGAGCAAACAGTCCAAATCAATGTTCTTCAGCGTAAAATTCAGGAGGGAGCACAAGACAACGACTCTGGTGATGCCTTGTCTGATTTGGATAAGCAACAAGAACTTTTGAGCAATATAAGTGCCAAAAATAAGCACATTAAACGTCTTCTTCGTGACATTGAGGAACTTGAAAGCCAAAATGTCATCCAATCTCGAATGGTGGCTGAATTGCAAGAAGCTCAACGTGACTCAAATATCAATCTTGTAACACTTTCACAGCAATTCCACGAATCACAAGTCATTATCAATAAGCAAAGTGACACAATCAAAGAAAATATTCTTGAAATTGAGTCCCTGAAACAAATTCTAGCCAAAGCAGCTCAGGAAAAAAACGATATCAATAAAGAAGTTGAAATATTTAAACAGCAATTGGAGGAACGGGCGATTGTGTGGCAAGAAGTTCTCGAAACCAAAGACCAAGAACTCAAATCAATCAAAGAGAAATATGATGAACTAGTGTCGAAACATCCTGGATATAACATTGATCAGGAACGAAATGAATTTCAACGGTTAACTGACACAATTCAAGATAAAGATAGAATTATTTTGGAAATGGAAGATCACATCAAAAGCTTAAATGATGTCATTCAATCACAAAAAGACGAGATAAGTGAAGTGAATGTGGCAAAGAAAAAATTGGAAAAAGAAAAACTTGAAACAAAATCGGGAAAATGCTGTTTAAACACAAAACAGCTGCTCGAGAAATCAAATGAGCGTTGCATGGAATTACAAGAAGCCTTATCGAATGCTGAAAGTGACAACGTTTTAAAGGCAAAACAAGCATTTGACGCAATTGAGGCATTGAAGGGCTACGAGAAAGGTCAATATGGACTCCCAGAAGCTCTGGTGAAGATCAACAACTTACAAGATAAAATCAATATGCGAGATAAGCAAATAAAGGACTTGATCAGTGACGTAAATCAAGCGAATGAACTTGCAATGGAAAATTGCATTTTAAGGTAAAATGTTTCAAATTTAATTTAATTTCTGAATCTAATTTTTTCATTTAAAGGAAACGCCTCAATATCCCAAGTGACGAAGTAATATCAACCAAGAATTTCATTGCAAAACAAAAACGGTACGAAAAATTGAATGAAAAGCTGACATTGAAACTTCGGGCTTATGAAGAAATGTTACTCCAACTTAAATTGGAACGAAATGATCTTCGACGAAAATTAGCAGGTGACTCATCTCATCGACATACCAAAAAAAGTGATAAAAAGTCAAAGAAAGCCGTTGAAAACGTTATCGATGATGATGTTAACGATGAGGATGAAGAAGGACAATCAAGTGCTTCAATTGACTCTGAGAAAGTTGAAAATTTATGTGAGAGATGTTTGAAAAAGATTTCATCAAAATCCGATGAACAAAAAACAAGCAAAAGCGATTCAGATCAATTGATAAAAGAAAATTATGATCGTATCGTGGAAGAAAATGAAAATTTACGCATTGGAATGCATGAAATTTTACAAAAGCTGCGGGAATGTGATGCTACCTCATCAAAAATTAATGTTGATACAAGTACACTTGAGAGGTTGTTACATGCATTAGATGCCAGGTCAATATCTGGGTGGTATCACCCTGCAATGCGAATCCAAAACGAACTTCTGGCGACCAAAGAACGAGAACTTGCCTTACTTGAACGTATCAAATCGAATGAAGAACTTCTTTCACAACAGCAGAAAGGTGGTTCAATTGAAAGACAAAGCTCTCATGACCCTGAAATCAATGAATTGTTACATGAAATCACAAAGCTGAAAGGTGATTTGGCAGATAAGGACAATGAATTGGAAAAATATAAAAAAATCGTTGAATCTGATGATCAGAATCAAACTGATTTACTTGCTGAAATGGATCGCCTTCGTATCGTTGAAGAATCATACAACAATCTCGTTACAACTCTGGAGAAGTCAGACAATGAACGCGATCAACTTCTGGTCGCAACTCTCAAGAGCTTGAATGACATTGAAGGCAAAATGTCCCTGATGAAACGTAAATTTGAGTTTTTAAAACATGAAAACGTGAATTTGATAAATAAAATCAAAAATATTCGATTAGATGACATTATATTAATTTCCAAGCTCAAAATTGAACTTGCAGAGAAAAAGAATGAAATTGAGGAAAAAAAATCAATGGAAAGTAACAAATCTGAGGATGACTCACCACCAACAACCAACGCTCTTCGCAATGAAATTCGAGAATTAAAACTGGAATTAAGTAGCTCGTGTGCAAAACTCATGAAAAACTTACGTCAAGTTCAGGGATCTGAAATCATAGAAATGGACTTGAAAAAAGCTGAAAACATCGCAATCGTAAAAGATAATTTGGCCGTTGATGTAATTACAATTGATGAGTTCACTGAAATGAAATCAGCTAAGGAACGAGCAAATATTGAATTGAAAGAGCTAAAATCGAAAAATAGACAGTTAGAGGATGTTCTAACGATACTCAATCAACAATTAGCGGAACAACAAAAACTTTTAAGTCGGCGATCTGATGAAGAAATCAGTTTGAGACACTTGGTCGCTGATTTACAGAGCACCAGTGATGACAATTATTTGCTTGTTAAAACTCAAACTGAATTGGATATTGGTGAGTGTGAAAATTTCCCAATCACTTCTTAAGGTATTCAAATTTCAATTTTATTTTCAGCTCTTGCTAGTGAACAGGACCTCCGCGATAAAAATGAAAAACTTGAAAAAAAGATTGAACTGTTACAAAATGAGCTCAAGTCTAAGGAGTTCAATAGGAGCAACATTGAAAAGGAATATGCTGATATGCGGAAAAATGATTCACTGAAAATAAAGTAAATTCTTAGAAGCGCCATCTATTATCGACGTTGAATATTAATTACATAAAAAAACTTTTTTTCAGGTTTTTGAAGAAAACTCTCACGAATCTAAGGGAATCTTACATGCTTTTCACTCCTCTCTTCGCCATCGACGATTTTCTGAAAGTCTTCGCATCAATTCTTGACCTAAAACAAAAAATTGATGAGCAAGAAAAATGTCTGGAAAGAAAATCGTTTGAGAAAAACATGCAACAACTTGAATCTGAAATGAAACGTCTATCAAGCTCAGATGGCGATGTCCAATTAAAAATCGAACTTCTCAAACTCTCATCACACAATGACTTTTTAAGTGAACAATTGATCAAAACAGAACAAAAACTGAGAGAACAGGAAAAGGATTTGCAGTCCTTGAAATTGAAAAACATTGAAACCACTCAACATTGGAATACAATTAAAATGTTATTTGATGAAAATTCAAAAAATTCAAATGATAAGAAAAATACTAAAGCAATTCAAACTGACAGGAATTTAGTTGATAAAGCAACAAGCACTGAAATGAAGACAGGTGAGAAATCAGATGATCCCGAACGATCACCATCTGAAAAATCATCTCCCAAACATCATATGCCAACAAGACAATTTGATCCGGAAGTATTTGCACATGCCTTGTCGTCACATGAATCGCTCAAAATGCAACTCAAACAAGCGCTTAATTTGGCAAGTGCCCGAAGTGCACTCTTACTTGAAACGGAAACGAGATTGGCTGAAGCACATGGACGTGTTCGATCGTTAGAAAAATCACTTGAAGATCGTGACAATCAATTGAAGTCAGTTAAAGATGCTAAACCGGATAAAACGACAACTGAACGGAAAGAAGACAACATTTTGAGCATTACAATCGCTTCACTTCAAAACTTGCTTTTGGAAAAAGATACAACCTTGTCTCGATACCGTGAGCTATTGGAGGCTGAACGTCATGAACATTCAAAAATCCATGAAGAACATTTAAGTGAAATTAAAAAACTGAAAAAACACGTCGAGGAATGTGAACGTGAAATTACAAAGAAAGACGAGGAATTGCGGAAACATCCGAAAAGAGATGATTTTACTTCGAAACCTTCGAAAAAAGTTGAAACATCCTCGAGTCACAGTGATTCCGATGATAGCAATAAAAGTGGTGCAAATGAAAAACAAAACATTGAAAGTACAAAAGAGAAGAAATCAAGTGATCCAAATCCTACAATCAAATTACTTGAAGAAGAAATCACGAAACTTCATCTGCAACTCCAAGAAGTGAGTGACCGTGAAAAGATTTGGGAGAAAAGTCTCAATGAAAAAGAAACTGAAATCCATAAACTGCGTGAAAAACTTCAAACTACCCACGTGGATGGCCATGAAATAACGGAAAATTTGGCTAGCCGTCGAGAAATTGAACAAATGCGAGCACTGATTGATGAAAAAGATCGTCATATTCAGGATTTGACAGAAACTTTGAGTCATTTCCATGATGACCAACAAAAATTCATGAATGACACGGATATTAACACAACTGAAGAAGTAACGCAGCTGAGTGTTGAATTGAATCGATGTGAGGCCTCGAATAGGATACTGAAAACACAACTTGACGCTACAAAACGCCAATTGACGAATGTTACACAGAGAGAGAATCAAGCTCGTGATTTGATTAAAAATTTAAAGGCGCAATTGATTCGGCGGCCAGTTATTTCCATTAAGTCTGAAAGTTTGATGAGTGTTCGTGAGGAACAGCTGAGGAAACGAAATCAACAACTTGAGATAGAGTTGGGTGATATTCGCGATGAATTGCATCGTCAAAAAGTCTTGAATGAAAATCGACGTGCAAAGAGTGCTTCGGACCTACATTTGTGGGATAAACAAAAACGCTGGCAACAAACTGCAGAAAAGCTTAAAGAGAAATTAAATGAGCGTGAAGCTGAATTGGATAAACTACGTGCAACTGTAACAACAGCTAAAAATTCAATCGCTCGTCTTGAACGTGAAAAGCACATTTTAGAACAACGTCGTGCAAATCATTATTGTACCTCAGCTTCGTGCCCGAATCTTCACACTGCAACAGGTGGTGGGCAAAGCACTAGTGGCAAATATACTCCAGCTGACAGTCCCGAGTCATATGGCACGTCAAGTGCAACCCCAGATCGGAATCATGGCGGAGTAGCAGCCGTTGAAGTACTAAATGAATCTAATCGAGAATTAGTTGAAGCCTTGAAAAATCGAGTTGAGGCTCAACAAAGAAAAATTGTTGCCCTAGAACTAGAAGGCAAAGGTTCTAATGCTCTCGTGAATGAAATTGAAAAGTTACAGGATACAAATTCGAATTTACAGGCACAAAATGTAAGATTGGAAGCGAAAATTCTTCAATTCCAATTAGAAAATGACAAATTGAAACATGGAAATAATTCAGAGTTGATGCTGAAACAAATCAAACATTTAGAAGAGTAAGTTGAATTTTGATGCATCTTCACAATTTAAATGTAATATTTTTTTTTTCAGTTACATTACAACAATAAAAAGTGAGTTGATTCGTGCCAAGAGTGGACTCGATACTTCCAAAGAGACAATCAATATAGAAAAGAATAAAAATCAACAGTTAGAAAAAACCGTTACAACTCTTAGAGCGATGATAGATAAACTCAAAACAGAGCAGCGACCAAAATCAGGACGATCCATTACAGCTTCTTCAAAATCTCCTGAAAAAACTCCCACTCAACAAGGGATTTCACCAGAAATTCATGAGAACCTGCAATCTGAATTCAATAAGATGCAAAAAGCTTATGCCGAATTAACGGAAAAACTTTCATCGATGCAAGTTGAACTTCAATTGCAAACAGGACATTGCAGTCAATGTGGTGGAAGGCGTTACAGCAGCAGTAGTTCCAGTGAAAGTGGTGAAGTGAATGACTTGGAAACAGAATTCAAACGATGTAAGGAAAAACTCATTGAAAAATCAAGACTACTTGATAAGGCAAAGATTTTGTTGACTCGAGCTGCTGCTAAGGAGAAAAATATGCGAGAACAAATCGCATACTTAAGACGTCGCTGTTCAGAACTTCAAAATGTTCCTGTTATTGAGGAAACAAGTGAATAGTTTTAAGTGTGAATTATATATATTATTAATTTTGTAACTGCTTGAGTGAAAAAAATTTTGTATGCACATTCATTTTAACATTTGATTTGTGGTGTTTAATAAAAGCGAAAATATTTATGTTGTTTTCACCGAAGACGGTATTTGAGGTAATCCAAATTCATCTACAAGAATTCCATCTTTGTTTTTGGTACCTGGTGCCAAAACACTATCAGCTCCTGGAATGGCATCTGGTGCAGCGGGTGCTTTAACAACATCATCCAAGTACGATGTATCATCATCTAAGGCAATTTCATCACCCAACGCATCCAATTCCGCTTGTAATTCATCTTCATCGATCTCTGGTGTATTATAAGTTTGACCTAAGGCTTCTTGGATTTCATTAGCTTGATCCATCATATCTGCCATTTCATCTTGTAAATCATCAATTTGATCAATATTGATTTTCTTAAATTCTTTTTTCATTACTTTTGCACTGTCTTTCATTGCAGCGACAGTTGCTTGCGTATCTTTTAGCGTGCTAACTGTGTAATTTGCCTGCTCCATGTTAAATGATTGATTTCGCAAATTTTCCAGCTGGCCTTCGTATTGTCGTTTTTGTTTCAGGACTCTTAATGCCTTTTGTTTCACTGAATTTTTTGCTGGACCTTCACGCATTTTCGCCATCTGGTCTTTGTATTTTTTGAGTTCAGCCTCAAGTTTACGTACTTTTTCTTCAATACCTTCGGCACGAGTATCGACCTTGAAGTATAAGAATAATAATTGATGAATATAGAGATAAAAAATATTGAATTGCAAAACAAATAAAAGTTACTTACAGATGAAATGCAATCCGTAATTGATGGTCCTGGTTCTTTTGGTTTTCCTTTTCCAAATAATCGATTCATGATTTATTCGTTTTTAGGTTGTTTAAATAAAATTATTTGGCTTAAATTTGTGAAAAACTGATTTCAATTTAGAAAGAAAAAGATTTCAATTAACTTTAATTCTTTTTGTTATGATGACTAATAAAAATCCCTTTGAACAACGTTTTCAGTGTTGCCAACTTCACATTTGTTTATCTTTTGTTTTTTTTTGCTTTCATTTAGCACTCTTCCAATTTTTTTTTGAACTCATCAAATTTGCGGGAAATCTCATCATTTTGGTCATAACTTTCGTTGAAAACAGACAGAGCTCTCAAAATTAATTGGAAAATAATTCAGCTGAATTTCACAATCATATAAAATTATAAATTGAATCGCAATTAAAAAAAAAAATAACAATTAACATAAAAATGATGCAGGAAAAGGAAAATATTATTGAAAATATGGACAAATTTACAATCAAGGTAATAAATTATTGGTTTTATTGGAAATTTATTTGTAAAATTGATGTAAATTGAGATGACGCCTCCACTTTACATTTCCCTCCATTTTCTTTCAATGACAGAAAATGTATTTTTGGATGGAAATTTCACATCAAAATGTCTTAAAAGTAATTAACTGGATAGTTTTTGTAATAAATTTAAATAAAATTGTTAAATTTCATTGAAAATTCAGAAAATTAATCTTTTCAATGATTTAACGGATTTCCATTTAATGAAACGTCAGATCTTAATTGATCTTTTGTTCTATTTTTAATTGATATTTTTTTCTCATATGTAAATAAACACGTGCATTTATCAATTAAATTACATGAATTTCTAATTATCTTTTATCAGAGTCCACGTAAAGCCTTATCTGAAAAAACAAATCAACGGGATTCGGGTGTTGTGATGGAAGAAGTTGCAAAAAAAGAAAATAAAACTGAAGAAGTGGGGAGTATTGCAGAGAAAAAAGGAATGGAATTCAATCCAAGTCTGGAACCTTTACTCAAAGACAATCCAAGGAGGTTCGTCATTTTCCCCATTGAATATCATGATATCTGGCAAATGTACAAAAAGGTAAAAGGAAAATTTATTTTGAGTAACTTGATTTTAAATGTCATTTTTTTTGAATTGAAAAAAATAGGCTGAGGCATCATTTTGGACTGCAGAGGAGGTTGATCTATCCAAAGATATGGCAGATTGGGAACGTCTTAAGCCCTCTGAACGTAAATTCATTTCACATGTCTTGGCTTTCTTTGCCGCCTCTGATGGTATTGTCAATGAAAATCTCGTTGAACGTTTCAGTCAAGAGGTTCAAGTCACAGAAGCTCGTTGTTTCTATGGCTTCCAAATCGCCATGGAAAATGTGCATTCGGAAATGTATTCCCTTTTAATTGACACCTACATTCGTGATCCACATGAGCGTGAATTTCTCTTCAATGCCGTTCAGACCTTACCTTGTGTCAAGAAGAAGGCTGATTGGGCCATGGCCTGGATTTGTAGTCAAAATGCCAATTTTGCTGAACGTGTAATTGCCTTTGCAGCAGTCGAGGGAATTTTCTTCAGTGGTAGTTTTGCTTCAATCTTTTGGTTGAAAAAGCGTGGTCTCATGCCAGGACTTACATTCTCAAACGAGTTGATCTCACGTGACGAGGGATTACATTGCGATTTCGCTTGTCTCATGTTCAAACATTTGGTACAAAAACCATCAAAGGAACGTATTTTAGAAATTATCACAGACGCCGTTAAAATAGAACAAGAATTTTTAACTGATGCATTGCCCGTTGCCATGTTAGGCATGAATTGTGATTTGATGTCACAATATATTGAATTTGTAGCTGACAGACTGTTGCTAGAGCTCGGCCAAGAAAAACACTACAATACAAAAAATCCTTTTAATTTCATGGAATTCATTTCATTGGAAGGTAAAACTAATTTCTTCGAGAAGAAAGTTGGTGAATATCAAAAAGCTGGCGTTATGGCCAATCGATTGGACAATGTCTTTACATTAGACGCTGATTTTTAAGAATAACGATAATTTTTTGAATATAAAAATTTAATGCAAGTTAACATTAATTCCTATGAATTTTAAATTCACATAAATTTCTTTAAAATGTGTGTCAATAACTTTAATATTAATATTTTTTTTATAGGAATAAGAATAGAATGTAATGTCTTAGCACAAATTTTAACGATAATTTGAATTAGTTGTAATTTTATATATTTACACAACAATTTACTTTATATTTTTTCTGGAAAATACAAATATAAATTGATAATAAAATACAAATAAACTATAGCCGATAAGGTAAATATCGAATTGTTTTTATTTCGTACAAAAATCGGACGTTGATACAATATTTGTAATAATATAATGTAATAATATTTAAGGGCCCACATTTGTTTACATTTGTGATAGGACTGTCTTTGTGAGCTTTGCATATTTGACTAATAATAGACATCTTACAGATTACGATTAAAAATTCAAAAAGATTTCTTTTTATGTGTATAAAAATCACAATCATTATATAAAATATATGACTTATAATTTACCATATTTAGACAATATTCGATTAAAAATTGAATGTAATTCATATTTTCATTAAAAAATTAGTCTTATAAAATTTCACTGAGATTATGAGTTTCCCTTACAACACAATATTTTATCTTAAATTAATGTTGTGGAGTTGAGATTTGGGAAATTTGAGTGTTAGTTGGAGTTGTGACAATGTTATTGTTAGTACAGATCGTTGTCGTGACAGTAGCCGAATAGACATTTGGAATTGCGACAACGCATGCCCCGGCTCGAGAATAATTGATGGGAGCTAACTGAATCCATTCATTGGTTTCTTCGTCATATTTCTCGACAGTTCGAAGATAATTTCCATCATAGCCTCCAATTGCAATAAGACTTCCACCTAAAATTGCAACACCAATTGCATCACGTCCGGTACTGAGCGATGCGATCTATGATAAGGAAAGTTTGAAATTAAATTATGAACTGATACAATGAATGAATTTCATACCAAAGTCCATGTGTCTGTAGCATAATCATATCTTTCGACAGTTTCAGTTCGGGATACTGCTGGATTGACAGCTGGCGTATCATGGCCTCCCAATGCATATAAAAATCCGTTACAAACTCCAACACCGACACCACCACGCTTTTTATTCATTGGGCATTTGTTTGTCCAGCGATTTGTATGAGGATCATCTGGTAAATTTTAAATGAAATGTATATTTGAATTCTCCTTTAAAATAATTAAACTTACAGCATTCAACTGATCTATGACAAGCAGTTCCATCTCTACCACCAACAACGAATATTTTTCCTCCTAATACTGCAATTCCAGCTGTTGAGCGAAGAGATTGCATTGGAGCAACAAAACTCCATGTTTTCGCTGTAAAATCATATCTTTCACATGTATTCAAGTAACTCCAACCATCATGACCTCCAATTGCATATAGCGCACCTCCTAATAAAGCTACCCCTAATCCATGACGATGAGTATTCATTGGTACGATTGGTTGCCAGACCATACTCGTAAGATCAAATGATTCAACGATGTTGAGTGTTTTGAGGCTAAAAAAAACCTAATATTAAAATGTTCATAGAAATGCATCAAAAAATTACCCGTCACGTCCTCCTACAATGATAATCTTATTTTCAATTGCAACTACACCGAATTGTAATCTACGTGCCGGAAGATTTTTCAGTATTTTCCATTCATCAATTCTCGGACAATAGCTTTCAATTGAAAGTGGACCCTTGTGTGAATCCATTCCACCAATTACAAGTAATCTCCCAATTGTTGATTTTCTTGGCTTAGTACGGTGTGACATCAATTCAGCGCGTCTTTCAGGTAATAAGTGCCATTTCATCGCTTCCATCAGTAATTTTTGACATTCATTTACATCACTCAACTTCTCAATGTGATCAACAATGAACGAGGGTTCCAATAATGGCAATTTAATTAACGCCAGTAATTCAGACAAGTATGATTTACGATTAGCTGGATCGTGTTGGATCCACTCGGTCAATGCAAAAAATACCTCTTTCTCTGATGGAACATTGAGGTCATCGGATGTTAGAAGTGCAGCAAGTTGATTTTTTGTCAAATCATAAAATTCCTGGTTTTTACAAACTTGCATGAAAGTCTGACATGTGTAGGCATGTGCTAAATCCAATAGGGATTTGCAGCCTTGTTGTTCAGCAAAAAGAGCAAAACCAAGACAATTCGAGGGATGGAGTTGACGAGCAAGGAAATTACAACACGCTTGGGATACGGTTGTGAGTTGGAGAAGACATGAATTGGCCAAAAGTTTTTCGACTGTTTCCTCTCGTAAGTCGATTGTTCCTTTAATAGAATAAACAAAGACAGAATTAAAATTTTTTAAATAAAACAAAGCTTAGAATTTTAGATTTAAATGTAACATTGAAATGAATCACATCTGTTTGTGCTTCCCATGATTTGTGTTTCTTTGTTTCTTTTGAAAATATTTATACCCAACATAATGGGCGTTTAATAATAAATAAATACAGAATAGAACAAGGAACCGACCACACAAAAAAATGTTATTCATTTCATATGATGTGTGACATACCTGTGTAACAATACTGAATTAATTGAAAAAGCGAATCCCCGTCTACTTCTTGCAAAGTTATTTCTTGTTCAGTCGCTTCTCTCAAGTTGCCTGACATGAAAATTAAATTAAAACTTTAAAAGTTTTAATTATTTTAAAGAATTTACCACAAAACATTGCCCCAAAATAGGGACTCGCCGCTGAAAGTACAACTCTATGAGCTGAAATCCTCCGATTATCAATTCCAGCTATCAATGTGACATCACACAATTTATTATCCTTCCAATAGTCATACATTTGTGATGCTAAATTTTCATAATGTCCAGTACCCTGACAAAAATACCCCCCTTCCGAAAATTCCGTGTCATTCGATTCCTTGGAAAGATTTGAACTTATTGTAGCTGAACTTGCAGTTGCACTTATGATCACTTCATTACTTGTACTTTGTCTCAACGACATGTTTATACTGACATGTAATTTTATTTATTAAATTTGCATATAAAATCAATCAAAATTTCACTTTTATTTTAATTTATTTGACTGGAATTCATAAGCAGTTGAAGGGAAGAAACTTTCACAAAATTGTAAAAAAAAATATAATATTTTGTGCAATTTCTTTGATAAACGTCTAATTTTTGGAATGATCAGTCTATAACTAAACCGTATATGGAATGTTTTTGTCTTTATTAGACCATTTTTAGTCCATTTAAGTACGCGATTAAATGCAAAATAAAAGAAAATTACAAAGATGCGTTTCCTTCGTCTTTTTTTTTTGTATTTTTGCAAAGTGATGTTTTTTTTGTGTACCAAACAAAGAAATGAACCCTAGTGAAATTTTTTTACTACGATCAGCTGTTTCCTTTCATTCATAAATTTTCATGTAAACAATTGGAATTTATTTACATCAAAGAATTGAAATACAAATTTAATCAGATTAAAGTTAAAAATAAGGACAATGGGAGAGAAAATGTATTACTTGGAATTATCCAGTAAAAATGTTGTTCGATTCGATTCAGTTTCACAACTGACAAACGTCTTTTTTGATGATTCAAATAAACAAGTGAGTTTTATTTAAATGTAATTGATAAAGATTATTCATAATTTTTTTGCTCAACTTCTAGGTCTTCTCCGTGAGAAGTGGTGGAGCAACTGGTATTACAGTGAAATCACCTTTGAAACCGGATTCTGCGATAAATTTCATCATGGAAGCAAGTGATCGTGGTCCCATTCGGAGTATTAAAATGTCTCCTGATATTGGTCACAAAATTCTGGCAGTGCAACGTACCGAAAACACAGTTGAATTCATAAATTTTGTCAATAATGAACCGAATTTGAGTGATATGATATTGCATAAAAGTAAGCACATTATTTTCGGATTTATTTGGATCCATGAAAAGGAAGTTGCTTTGATCAGTAACTCAGGTGTCGAATTATTTCAAGTTATGTTTGAGAAAAAACAGTTGAAATCACTGAAAACATGTAATTTAACTATAAACTGGTTCTCGTGGTGTCCGGCCAGTAATTTTGCCCTTTTATCATCAAGTAATGGAACTATTTTGACACCGATTTTGATAAAACAAGGGGTTATCACAAAGTTACCGATAGTTGAACGTATGTTTTAATTGAATTTTCATTTAAATTTAATTTTGATCTTAAATTTTGTTATTCAGTTGATCCAGGTCGAAATGTGCTGGAACGTGATGTTACTTTGGGAGTGCTTTATGGCATAAGTTCAATTTTTATTCTTCATCAAACTCAAAGTCGTTTAGTGGAAATTGTTATTTATACATTGAATGGACCAGGATTAGCACCGAAAAAATCGTACATTCTCAGATTGGGACATCAAGGTCGATTTGCGATAAATATTGTCGATGATATGGTGATTGTTCATCATCAAGCTAGCAAGACAAGTCTTATTTTTGATATTATGTTGCCGGGAGAGCGAGATCCTGTAACTGGAATTGTGACACAACTTCCTTTAACTTCAGGGAAACCAATTAAACCGTTTCATTTAAAACTTCCAAGTTTATCATATGACACCTCAAATACGATGGAATGTGAACTTTACTCACCTAACTGGGTTTTATTTCAACCAAATATTGTGATTGATGCTAAATTGGGTTGTTTGTGGAATTTGGAAATTCTCCTTGAACCGTTATCACAACACATTGGAGATTTTGTGAAATTGATTGATTTTCTCTTGCGCAGAACAGGAGCAAAGCCAATTGTACTATCAGTCATAAAAGAACTCTTGAGTACACAATATAGTGGCGTTAAACTCCCGATTATTGAAACAATTTTCGATAAATTGAATGTCATTTACAAAAACGATTTAGACAATGAACTTTATATGCAAATGGCCTTACCAAACACTGGCATAACAGGACGTAACACGTTAAACAACCCAAAATCATATGAAAGTCCGAGAGTGCTCATAACACAATCCGATATGTATACCAATGTTTTTACGACAATTTCTGAATCAGATCACATCGGACATGTGCTCATGCTTTACATTCATTCGTTATCAAAGCAGAAAATCACACTTCAACATGATTTAAGTAAAATGATTATAATTGATTTGGTTAAGCAACAAAAAATTAATGCATTACACCAATTACTCCATTTAAATGTGATAAGTGAATCAAAGCCGCTTGCCTGCTTTCTCTTGTCCCTGTCAAAGATCGACGAGAGACTGTTTCAAACGGCAATGGACATGTTGGCAAGACTAAATGCAAATGAAATTATAATCGAAGTACTGTTGGAACAAGGAAAAGTCATTGAAGCCCTTAGATTAGCAAAACAACTATCTGAGCAAATTCAAGCGAGGAAATTTCTTGAAGCCGCTCACAAAACGAAGGATCCAATTATATTTCAATCTGTTTTTGTCTTTTTTCAACAACGCAATGTACGATTAAGAGGGAGTCCGGAATTTTTAAGAAGTGAGTAAGCATTTTAAGTGAAAATGAACATTTTAATTGTATTTCATTTTTTTCAGATGAATTATGTAACGATTACATTCAAATTTACGAGAAAATGTGTCTGGGCACATCATGATGCCGCTGGTAATCAAAATAAAATTTCATTCTAAATATATTTATACTGTTAATATATTCAAGTAAGAAGCATTATATAATTCATACATATTTAAATTAAATTATATACTAATTAGATAAATCTAATGACGAATTATAACAATGATGATATAAAACATTTGTAGCTTTTTTTTACAAAAATCTCAACGTGAATCGTATAAACAGTTACGATCGATTAGCTGTATTTTGTAGATATGGAGGTGCGCGTGTTTCTAAATTCATGCTAGAACTTATTTTTACATTGTCTAGATATTTATTGCTAGTTTTATTCAGTTCTAGTGAAACTTGATCATCTTCCAGAGTTTCACCACATCGAGGACATTCCATGTGACCGAGAAGTTTCCTTTGAATTTCAGCACATGCTTCATGCAATGCATGTCCACATGATCCAAAAATAAAGACTTTTTGATCAAAATGTCGCAACTTTTTACGACACACCATACACTTAACTGTCTTAATGCAAAGTCCTTTTCGGGATTTCTTTAAATCCGATTCAAGTTTATTGAAGAGGTCCGTTGAAAGAATACTGGCTGCTTGTTTGAGTGAAAATGCTTCATACTTTGAATTTGACAACATACATACGAGAATATCTTTGATATCACCAAAATTACCTTGACGCGCACTATGAGTTAGAACAAGTTGCACAAGATTTGTGAGATCAACATGAGCACTTGCAGCATGAAGTGCACTTTTCATAATGGAATAAAGTTCTGAACAATTCATGATAACTTCAAGCCATGCAAACCAAAGTTTTTCTTTTTCCTGTGATGAAAGTAATTGTGATGCACGTGTACAAAGTCCCGTTATCTCATTGCCACGTTCTTCCATATTTTGGTCTGATGATTGAAGCATTTCTATTGACAATTGATATGCTGCTTCGTAATTTCCAATTTTTTCATTTAAATAAACACATGCATCGTTAATTTTATGTGAATTACAAATATCCAAGACTTCTTGTAAGCGATATGTTTCAGCAGTTGATTTGAGAAAATCCAAAACATTTGATCGATTGTGAATACACAAAAGATCTACATAAATTTCATGTAAGTTAGGATCAAGAGTGATACCTTCTCGCACCAAGGTATCTAGAAAGAGAAATAAATTGTGTGATTTTGTTGGTAGCGATTCAGCTAATTCCTTAATTTTATCTTTGTAATGTTCAATTACAACTTTTGTTACATGTTCAAAATTAACATCGAGAAATGCATTGAAATTCGATGAAAGCTGTTCAAATATTTTGCGTTCTGGATGACTAGCATAACGAAAGAGATAGTGAATTAATTCTATATGACGCCGAGAATCACACAAATATGTTGCCAATATCTCATCATATCGTTTTTCGTCTATCAAGAGAAATTCTGTGACACGATGACATCGAGCATTTTGTGATAATTCAATTAGATGCTCTGTAGGAATGTGAGGCAAACATTTGGCTCGTAACAATTCTAACCATGCTTGTTCTCGCTCCGAATGTTCACGAGGAGTTTCATCGGGAATGATTTCTTTGGTCAAATAAGGAATAACTTGGGAAAGAAACACATCACTTTCAGGTAGATTTTTAGTAGTTGCAACTTGTGACGCTATGAAATTCAATAAACAACTACGTTGACTCCACGTTGAATGTTCGGGTGATAACACTTCTAATAATATGTTCATTATACGCTGTCGTTGTGACAGTCCCAAATCACCATTGAATTCCTTCTCTTGAAATGCCAAAGATAGCACGTTTATTGTTTCTCTCACACTATATTCCAAGAGAGCTCTCATGTATGGATAAGGCAATTCATTGTCGATACTTTGAACGGAATGATATGCAGTTAAACATCTCAAAACATCATGTTTCACATTTTGTACCATGTCATCCGGAATTTGTCCTGTTGGATATCCGCGTCCTGCTAAACAACTCGATATATAGACAAGTAAATGGTTTCCTAAATTTGGTTCTGAATTTATCAATGGTATAAGATCAATCAAGGAGGCAGTAAAATCACATAAGGCATTTGCATTCAAATAGATTTGAGCTCGATATAACTTGGCTTTCTTGGAAATCGTTAAGACCTGATGTAAATCTAAACATTTCCAGTCTAATTTAAGGAGCAGCTCTTCCAATTTATCTGGGTCTCGTTCCAGCCAATAATCACAGAGAGCTTGACCAACTGCCGGTGAAATAACGGACAAATCATCATTTTCAATGTGGGTCGTTATCAAATTTAAATATGTGTCTGGAGTGTAAAGTCTTTCCCAAAGTTCTCCCCATAAAATTGATCTGCATTTTAAAAAAAAAATTAAATTATGAGATGTGTAAATTTCAATAAAAATAATATAACTTACGTTTCATTGATTTCAATTAAACAACTCATAACTGCATCTAAATACAATTCAGGTGATCGATTTGTCGACTTGATATAATCTTCAATTAACTCTAATATCCGATCCTTAGCGACATGTAATCTCCGATATTTATCACTTGCATTTCGATATCCTTCAATGGCAATTTCAAGTGCTTCATCCCACCTTTGAGATGACGTCAAATATGCTAATCTCTCACTCCATGCACGCGCATTGACAACATGCAAGTTACGTCCACCCAAAATATACAGCTGTGATCCAAATGCAACAACTGAATTGTAACACGCATATGATCCAGCTAGAGCGAATGCAGGTGAAACATTTCCTCCAGTTGCTAAACCCTTGAATTGAGCTGACGAATAAACAAGACCCAGTCCTGATACGTCAATCAAATCGAGTTCTTTGTTTGTACGGACATCGGAGAGATGAAGTTGTTCTAATGAATCTAAATAAGCGATAGATTTGGGTCCAAGCCAGTGCATGGCAAGGAGATTGTATTGAAGTTTTATGTGACGCAAGAATAAAAGTGATATTTTTCCACCGTTAAATGCGAGTTGGTGAAAGAAAACATTGTTGCCACGAGCTGAAAT
Source organism: Culicoides sonorensis (assembly GCA_900002565.1). NCBI lineage: Eukaryota > Metazoa > Arthropoda > Insecta > Diptera > Ceratopogonidae > Culicoides > Culicoides sonorensis. The sequence goes on along the minus strand of LN483449.1, from coordinate 324,619 downwards.
TGCAAAAACATTAAAATAATTTCACTTCACTTTTCATAGGAATATTTACCTGTTGCTAAAACGGGATCTACAGTCTTTGTACTATCAGCTAATTGTATGAGGACTAATTGCCATGCGAGTAACGGTAATGATTCAGCTGGACCTGGAAGTGGATGAAATTTTATGACTCTAAGACGTGGTCTTATCATAACAACGAAAAATTTTGATAAAGTTGCAAGAGCTGCAATTGTATAATGACGTAACGGGTGATCTTCTTCATGGAATAACAAAGGTTCGAAGGTACAAACTTCGCCACGAGCACCACTAAACAGACAGCGACTTTCACATCCACGAATTCCCATTCTTCTCGTAAAATTTAAGGACCAAACAGATCCACCCGTGTCAGAACATAAAGCTAGTGTTGGTTTATCAGTCCATTTAATATGTAATAATCCTGTATTTGGTGCCACAACATCCATCAAACTCCTCAATACATTTCCCTTATTTGTATCTAACATCACTAATCGACCTCTTGCATATCCCACCAATAATCTCGAATCGTCATCATTAAATGCTAAACACGAAACAGCACCATCCTGTAAAAAGTCCTGACAACACCACTTCAAAGTCTGACTTTCACTAAACATCAATATATGTCCATGGCTCATTCCAACAGCAATTGTTTGAGACACAGCAACACAAGTTGCCAAGCCAGCACCAATTCGATCAGATGCAGATGTGATTTGGGTTGAAACTGCCTTCAAGAAAACTAATCTTAAAATTGAGGCATTTCCTGGACGTGAAGCGTCAGAACTTGTGGTTGAAGGTGTAGGTGTTGGTGGCATTATTGATGATTTTGGAAATAATTGATCAAAATTTGAGCCATCATCGTCACCATTCAACTCGTTCAAGACACTTTCAAGTGTTGGCATTGAATCTAATTGTGGAATTGAATATTCAGCATCATCCAACTGAAAAATCAAAAAAAAATTATTAAAAGAGGCCGAAAACAATAATTGTGATAAAAAAATACTTCTTCGATATCCAATTGCAGTGATTCTGCAAGCAAACTATCATTTGAGCCATGATCCGATTCGACAAGAGATTGTAAGGACGACGCTTTAATTGAATTCATTTCTTTACTTTAATTAAATTTCTCTTAATTATTGGAAAATGAATTGATTAAATATTGATAACACGATAAATTAATTCATCTTCCATTTTTTTCACTGATTCTACAAACCCTAATGAAATTAAACGTCAGTAAAAAACAGCTGATCTGCCGCATTTGATATCAAGTGAAATTGATTCATTTTTATATAAAACGACTGAATCTTTGTTTTGATGAAATTCGTACTAACATTTTACTTTTAATTTTATTGAAAAAAAAAATCATTGATATTCAAGGGACATTGAACCAGTAAATGAATGCTGTAATTGCGTTAAATCACTTTTGTGAAAGGTAAACTGGAATAGTTGTCTTGAAATTGAGATTTAATTTTAATTTTTTTTATTTTAGTCATGGTCCAAAAGTAATTTTCACCACTACAACTCTTCGCGAGACAAATTTGAATGAAATTACCTTCAAAAATGTAGCTTTTGATCGTCACAATTGTCCGAGTTGTAATTCAATTGGACTCGAGACCGGTTTTACAAGCATCGATAAAGAAACGAACACAAAGTTTTTTAGTTCTCAGTATCCTGTGCTTCCTGATACGGTAAATGTACTCAGAGTTGCAGCTACACGAAGTCTGAGTTGTGAGACGAGCTACAACAAAAATGGGGGATTTGTCTTTTTTGGTGATGCATCTGGACATGTTTTGTCACACACTTTTCATTTAGCCGATTCTAATGCCAGAGGACTTTTCAAATTGTACTCAATCACGATATTGATGAAAGATAAAACATTTTTATTGAATACTGAGCCGTTTTTATCGAAACACCTGGAAAGCATATCTAAGGAATTGCAACAATATGCTGATAAAGTTTACGAAAGAGAGCAGAGTGAATGTTCTCAAAGAGCTACGAGACTCAATGCTGGTAAAATTACTTCAAATACAAAGAGGTCATTGTTGGATTTGACTGGAGAGCAGCATATTTATGGATATTTACACCAAAATTTTGCTTGGCTGTTATGGGCTGGAGCTCGATACTTATCTGAATCAATAACACTCGGCACTCCAAGTCCACCACCGTGGTTAGGAAAGGAAACTGAGGAAGGTTTTACGATGGTTCAACTTGACAAAGAAGATTTTTTGTTAAATAAAATGGGAAAATTAACATTAACTGATGACAATATTGAAGGAAGTGAGGAAAATCGAAAATCAATTAGACAAGTCAAAGAAGAAACTGATGACGATTTTCCGTTAATTTGTTATTGTATTTTGACTGGTGTTCGAATTGTCATAATAGGAAATACAAAACGAGCCTCTTCATATATAAGTGCCTTCAAATCACTCTTACCAGAATCTTTGCATCACATGGTCTTAATGAATTCAAACAATTTAACAGACAATCATCGAATAATTCATCTTCATGGAAAAACTTGTACTGATTCTCAATCTGGACTTATTATTGAATTATTAAATGAGGATGAAATGAAATTGAAAATCAATCAAGTTAACTTACCATCACGCCTCCCATCACTCGTTGCAAAAATTATCAAAGCTGTGAATGAACAGGCTTTTACAGAATCAGTGCTTGAAAAACGAATAAGGGTTTTGGTAGAAGAATGGAAAAATAAGATAAATTGTTTGCAGAAAATGCGTCAAAATCAAGATACGACAAAATTGAAGAAAGTTCTTGGAATTCAAACGCATGATCAGGCTCTGGTTAGCTATTGGATGAGTAATTTGAGTTAGTTTGGTAAACGATGAGGCCTTCTTTGATATTCCTTGTAAATATATGATAATAATAATAAAGATCTTGAATTATACAATTTATTTTGTATTCTTGCTTGATAGTGTTTTTTTCAAATTTTTCTCTTTTTATCGGCAAATGATGATGAAGAAAAGGATGGTGTTTTTACTTCTTGTATCCACAGCTTGTTCTGCGACCACGAGCACGTTCGAATTTGCGTCCACGAGAACGAACATATGGACGAGTGTATGAATGTGGAACACCAGGAGCTTTTCCAAAGTGAGTACAGGCTTCACGTGCATTACGTTTACCTTGCATCAAAACGGTATTCTTACCAGTTGGTGCCAACAAAGCCAATTGATCAAAAGTCAAAACTTCACCACCGGCTTTCAAAATACGGGCACGAGCCTTTTCTGTTACTCGTAATGCACAAATACGCAATTTTGGAACAGTCAACATACGATCATCGTTGGTCACTGTACCAACACAAACTGCAATTGTTGTTTCATCCTTTGCCTTTACCTTCATGAAACGAACGACTTTTTGCAAAGAGATAACTGGTTTGTTTATTTGACTCATAAACAGACGACGTAAAATGATCTTGTTGAATTTCTTGTGAGTACGACGGTACAAGAAACGGTAGAGCTGGAAAAGTTAAAATATTAGTTAGAAATTGAACGTGGAAAAAAATTAAAAATTTCATACCTTGACAAGAAGTCTTAAATAGACATCCAATGATTTTGGAGCCGTACGACGGACTTTCCGATCCCACTTGTGGCAAATGTCAATACCCTACACAAAAAAGAAAAGCACAAGAAATCATTAGAAAAATATTTTTAACACAATGCAAGACAATCCAGGCATTTCATATTTTCACCATTCATTTGTGTTCCATACACGCGAACACAAACACTAATATTTTTTCACTTTTCCACTCATTTTAATTCAAATCCTCATTTAATATCGTTGCCTGGACTAGTCTTGTACATTTTAAACATAAATTTTGATAGAAATTCTGTTTAATTATCGTAAAAATTACCATTTTTATTTAATTCCACGTGTTCTATGGATAAATGTCCAACCAAAAAGAAAGAGATCTGTCAAAGTGACATCGGAAGTTGTTCGAGTCAGCTCAAAACGGCTCATCAACCATAGCTGTATATTGAAACATAAACAAAACAAAAAATTAAACGATTGATCAAAATTTTGCAGGAAAGAAAATTAAAATTTAATTTAATAACAAAATGCCTAAAATTGTGTCAAGAAGTATTGCGGTCTCAGATTCAAAAGACCAAGAAGAATACAAAGATAAATCGTTAAATATTTATTATTGTCTGTGTGGCCAGTTATCGTTAATTTTAGGTAAAAATGTTTTCCTATCTTAAAAAAATTTCGTTTCAACTTAAAATTAATTTTTCATTTTTATAGATTGCACAATTGATAAATTACCTCTGAGGCCTGTCGATGGAGCGCGAGTGATCGATGGCAATGCACATGCAAATAAACTTAAATATGAAATGGGCGAAACAATTTTGATCAAACGAGAGAAGGGAATTGAAAAACAACATCGACTCAAATGTAAACGTTGTAATTTACCCATTTATTATCGACATTCCCCCGAATCAAATATCACATTTATCATTAAACGAGCATTGATACAGTCCAAGGATGAAGCGCGAATGAAAGAAGTAACGACAGCATCCACGGCTGCAAAAACTCCAGTTATGGTTACAAAACACACGAAAAATATGGGTAAATTTAGTTCAGTCACAGTTTCAACAATCGAAGATGAGGAAGATGAAATTGAAGCTCGTGAGATTGCTGATAGCTATGCAAATAATGCGAGAATAATTGAAAAACAACTGGAAAGGAAAATGATGAAAGTAAATAAAGGGGATAAAAATGATGATAATCCAAGTCAACCCAAAAAAGTGAGAGGCACATTACTAGACATTTAAACCAATAAATTTTATATGTTTTAATGATGAAGGACTTTTTATTTTTATTACATTCAAATGCGTGTCAAATATCATGAAATATTAAAATTAAAAGAAAAACTTATTCAATGCCATACAATTTGAGAGTTCGATCCATGCTTGTTGATGCCAAATATTGGGCATGTTTTCCAAAACGAATTCCAGTTGCCATTGCAGTGTGATCGTTGAAAACTTTCAGTTCTTGCCATTGTTTGCACAAATAAACCCTGTAAATAAATCAAATATGTGAGAGTGCATTTCAAGTTTAATTTCAAAATTACCTGATATCAGTTCCAGCAATTGCAAGATATGTTCCACTTTGATCAAAACACAAATCTTTAACTTCATATCCGTCATCCAATTGAATTGTCTTGAAATTCTTCAATTTTCTCAAATCCCAAAGCTTAACACATGAATCATCGGCAGCCGTTGCTAAGTAATAACCATTTTCCGAGAAGGAAATTGCTGTAATTGGACCAGTATGTCCTGGGAAATTAGCCACATTACTTTGTTCTTTCAAATCCCAAATTTTGACTTGTGAATCCTCCGTTCCAATACCAAAAATTAAACCATCAGGATGAAATTGGGCCGTTGTAAGTCCAATATCTGCTGTATCGGGTACCTTTGTTAAGAGACGACCTGTACGAATGTCTGAGAATGCCCAATGACGATCAGTTGATGTTGATAGCACATAATCTCCAGTTGGATGTAAGGACAATCCAGTGACAGGAGCATCATGACTTCTCAAGAGCAATACTGTTTGAGATGTTGGAACATGCCATACACGAATACTTGTGTCAGGTGAACCAGTTATGACGGTGTTTTCATCTGGATGATAAATTACTTTAGTAACTTTTTTCGTATGGCCTTTAAGAATGGCGACAATTTGTTCAGTATCTTTGTTGAAAACTGTTGCATTTTTGTCATTGCCTCCTGTTAAGATACGACTCTGATCTGAACAGTTGATGTCCAATGCAAGAATTCCAGGAACACTAGCTGAATGTAAGCCTGGATGTGATGCTAATGTCAAAAATGCACGAACCTTATCAGCTGATACAAGTTCTTCAGGAACGGTTCTTCCACGTTTTTTACGCTCCTGAGTCAAGACAGTTGCTTTATCTTGTAACTTTTGAATGACTTCGGCACTCATTCCAGCTTGTTCAACTGGTTGTGCAGCATTTCCAGTTGCTTCGGTTGCAACAGAAATTTGTTGTTGTTGTACAACTTGTGTAATACCAGCTTGAGGTTTCAATGTTGCCAAAGCCTCACGAGCGGCAGTTACTTCTTTATTTAATCGAGCAATTACACGACAAGCGGCATCATGTTGATACAAAGCATGACTTAACTCTTGACGAGCTGTTTGTAATTGTTGTCTTTGTGTGAATGCATACAACATCAATGCATCCCATTCATCTTGCATTGTTTTCAAAGTAGCCGGAATACTAAAAAAAGAAAACCAGTCAAAACGTTTAAATCCTAACCAAAACAATGCGAAGTTACCTTGTAGCACTTGGTGGCTTTGGTTTCACAATTGCCGGAACTTTTACTTCAATTAACTCTTCAACTCGTAATTCCTCGCCATTTATAGGATCACATCCATTTTCTGTTATGTATTTTTCGATTAATCTTCGTTCAAATATTGAACCGCTTCTTGGTGACAACACAGGGACATCAGGAACCTCATTTGATACTAGTTTTAGAATGAAATTTATATTCTTTTAGTATCCACGAATCAAAATAATATTTAATTAACTAAAAATACTTACTAGCACACACAAGAGCCATTATTTTTTATTGTAAAAACGATTTTTATTGAAATTTATTTGATGCACTCTTGAATTGTTTGGTTACGTGTTGCCAAATGACATGAGTTTGACAGGAGCTAAATGAGCTTTGACATGTTATGATTTTTATGAAAGAAATTTATTTGGAGGAAAAAATTTTAAAATCAATTCAAAACTGGTGATATCAATGTCGTCCGATACAGATTTGGCAGTAAATGAGAAGAAAAAGGAACGAATAATATCAGGTAAAAGGAATTAAATTTAATCACTTTAAATTTCCATTTAAATCAATTCTGTTTTATAGCAAGTTTCCTGGCAACTGTAGCAGGATTTTCAGCTCTAGCCGGATTTGGTAAAACCCTATCAATGGCTAAGCGAAAGGATCCAAAATTTTTCGATAAAGGTGTCGTGGCCACGGTAGAAATGAGTGAGACAGGAGCAATGTTAGCAATGCGCGCGTTAGCCTGGAGCACATTATACGCATTCTTAGGAACTGGAGCAATTTGTTATGGAGTTTGGAAGTTATCAGGAGCCAAAAATGTAATATGATCATTAAACAGAAAATTAATTTTAATTCATTTTTCATTCACAGTTTGAAGAATTCAGAGAAACAGTTGGTAATGCATTACCTCGAATAAGGAAAAATGATCCACCTCAAAGCCGCACAGAATTCGAAGGATTAACAGATTTAATGAAATATCTTTCGACATGGAAATCTGAAGCAAAAAAGACTGATAACTCATAGATTAGAAATATCCACAATAATGACGATTTAGAGATAAAAAATATGTTTTATTTAAATTAATCTAACATTTGAAGTAATTCGCGTGCTCGAAGGTAATTTTTCTGTTGTAACAAGTCGTTATGCTGACTTTTTTCAAATTCACCATCAATTTTTTGGATAATTTTCTGTGCATTTTCTTTCAACATGTCCTTCGCTTTACCCTGAGATCCACTCAGATAACTCAAGGTTGTGTCCCAAATGTCATCAATTATAATTTTATCATTAAATACGTTGTTTTGTATGAAAATTTGTTTTGTTTTTTGAAATTTCCATGAACTTTTGTCACTTTCCCAGGTTTGAATGTAAGAGATTATTTCATCGTGATATTTTTTATCGGCTCGTGTATTTGTATTTTTTTCTGCTTTTTCCAAATTCTTCTTCCTCTTTTTACTTCGTTTACTTTCGTGAGCAGAATCAAGGGCAGCTTTTATTTTCACAACTTCCATCATCTGATCAACACTTGCAATTTCTTTTGATTTCTTTTTTGGTTTGGGTTCGGATTCTAAAATTTCGTTTGAAGCATCTCCTGGTTCCTTACGCTTTTTACCTAAAAATAAAATAACAAACATATAAACTTTATTGCTCTGAAATTATTTCTATTTTTATTACTTTTCTTCTTTGATTTATCCATTTTAAATTAATTTTTTAAAGATTTTGATACAGAACGTGTGTTTTTGTTTATAAACTAACTTTAAAATTTTATATGCGGTGATAAGACTAGTTAAGAGTCAGCTAGTTAAGAAAATTAAAAATTCTGATACAAGTTCACAAAATGCACTTCAATTTGATTTCAAAGTTACGTTTTTCATTTTTTTCATATAAAATTACAAGCGGTTTATGAAAACTGACAAGCGAAGGAAACGACGCGCCACTCTGTATTATGTCAAAAAAATTAAAGCAAGAGAGCACGCTAAAAATCGGCTCCGAAATAAAAAAATAATTAAACATATTTATAATTAGTTTTAATTAAATTGAACAAGTTCACAAGTTTTCTAAGTGTTCCCGTAACAATTTGTGCATATTTTCTGGTATCTAAGTTTAACACAGAGCCAGAAAATCGAATTAGAATTGAGGTGGGTACGCGGTCGATTGAAAAAAGTAATGGCGTCTACTGTAAGAGTAAGAATATTTGTAGCAAATTTTATGAAATGTGCAAAAAAAATGTTGATTGTCAATTATGTGTGATTTTGTGTTTTTTACCATGAAAATATGAGATTTTCGTGCTAATTTGATGAAAAAATTATTAATTTTTCATTGGATCTTATATTTAACTTGTTTTTTGTTTGTCAAAAAATGCGTAACCGGCATCGTGCGTGAATTTTTTTTTCTTGATTTTAATGTGATATTTTTTTTCTTTCAAAAGATGATCCACGTTGAGAATGAATGAAGAAATATTGGCAGCTGGCCCATCATCGTCACAACCAACATTCTTTATTGCATCAAACGCTCAATCGTCCAATCCACTGCCAATACAATCAGCATCTAACTCTTCGTTGCGTTACCATTTTGTCCAACAACAACAACAAACACCATCAATACCAATGTCCCTGGTCGGTGATCGTTTAGTAACATCCGGTAATAATTCGTCTAGCACTTCATCCAGCACAAATCAACAACAACAACAACAAATTTCAGGCACCAATAGCAGTCATTCCTTGTCTACAGTATTGAATACAGTGGTAAATAGTAACAGTAATAGCAGTAATAATAATGATGATTCCTCAGATCAGGATAGAAAACGTATCAAATTAGAACAAGACAATAGTAATAATGATTTGGCTGCACTTAAACGACGAATACTGGAACACAAATATATGCGTTTAAAATCGGTTAAAGAAAAATACTCGGAACATGTTGCTGAACTATTTTTCCTACAATCCAATATGAATATGATGGAATATCCGACGTGGCGAAAGAAACCACAAACACCAGAATTCATGAGTTTTGTTCGTGCCCATCGTCTAGACCAGTCACAATTGGATGATTTAACGGTAACTTTCTTTTCATTCCTTAAAAAAAATTGTTCTCACTCTCAATTTCACCTTATAGCTATCTTCCCAATCTCAGTCGAATAGTACAGCGTTAGGAACTGAAGTAAAAATACCTGGAATTGGAGCTACACCAGTTGCTGTTTCAACTCGACTTCCAGCAGCTGTTGCACAATTAAGTCAACAAGGTATGTCTCCATTTAATTTTATTTGCTTATATTTTTTTACAATTTATTTTATTTTGGATCAGAAACACAGACACATATTGAATGTTTTATATAATTTAATTTGATTAAATTGAGTTTTTAATGATAATTTCAATAGTTTATATAATATAATTTGGTTTTTTTTGGAATATTTTACAATCACAATGTGATTTTCAAAGACATGAATGTTTTTGTTCTGTTTATTTTTTGTGTTTTCTTTTCATTTTAAATGAATTCAGTTAATTTTTATTATTAAAATTATTATTATTATTATTTGTTCGAACACTGAACAATCAACCAATGACACTCACTTTACTAAGAATAAATTGGCAAAATTTTATGTTTTTTTTTCTTACTTTGTATGAAGTAAAGAAGTCTTTTCTTGGAAATAATTTTCAAAGTGAATGTTTACTCTCTCCATCAAAAGACTTCTTCAATTTTGCTTGTTTGATATATATTTTTTTTAATTGAATTGAATTGAGCTGATATAATTAATTTTCGACAAAATTGAAAAAAAGATCAAAATTTTTGTATACAGGTCAAATACCGGGTAGACCATGTGGTGGTCGCCATGGAATGGTGTTTGGTCATGTAACACCCGTTGTTGCACCTCAAATTGGAAATTCTTCTGTACCTCTGGTGCCAGGTAGGCACCTTTCTTACACCCTTTTACACTCTCTCTTTTTCATTATTATGTCTAAATTAATTATTTTTTTGATTTAATTTACAAAAAAAAATCATCTTAAAAAAACACTTTAATTTCGCCTATCAAAATTCTCATTCTCAATGTTCATCAGTATGTTTTGTAGGCAAATAATATCATTCATTTAGTTAAAGACAGAAAAAAGATCACAAACAGCTTATGATGCATGTAAACTTTTACTTTAACTTTTTTTTTTTAATTATTATTATGATCAAAATTTGCATGAAAAGTGTCTGGTTATAAATTTCATAGATGTTCAATGTTTGTGGTACTGGTAGAAAATTTCAAAATGATGACAAAATTTATACTGATCACCAATTTTTTGTATTTCTCTATTTTTGAGAATACAAAAGCCGGTGAGTTAAAAAGATGACCACCGAGGCATTTGTCTGATTGAATCATGATATTTATTTTTTTAAATGTTTACGATTTTAGAACAGTTTGATTAATTTGTTTTTATATTTCCTTTAAATTTTCAAGGTGGTGTTCCACTCGTACCTGAACTAGATCGTAAAAATCGTTCACTCTTGGCATCGTCAATGCCAAATGGAAACACATCAATAGGAGGAGGAGGTAGTGGAGGAAGTAGTAGCACAAATGGTACCGATCAATTTTCTGTCAAGGCAAAACAAGAAGTGTATGTGATGCAAAGGATAAGTGAGTTGCAACGGGAAGGTTTGTGGTCAGAAAAGAGATTACCCAAAATTCAAGAACCATCAAGGCCCAAAGCTCACTGGGATTATTTGCTGGAGGAAATGGTGTGGTTGGCTGCTGATTTTGCGCAGGAACGAAAATGGAAAAAGGCAGCAGCTAAAAAATGTGCTCGCATGGTACAAAAGCATTTCCAAGACAAAGCTATTGCTGCTCAAAAGGCTGAGAAAGCTCAAGAAGCTAATCTGAAGCGAATTGCTGCATTTATTGCCAAGGAAATCAAAGTATTTTGGTCTAATGTAGAAAAACTTGTAGAATTTAAGCAACAAACGAGACTTGATGAAAAGCGTAAGAAAGCTCTAGATCAACAACTAAGTTTTATTGTTGATCAAACCGAAAGATACTCAAAACAACTAGCAGTGGGTTTAAATCAACCTCATGCTGGTACCAGTAAAGCCAATAGCTTACAATCAAGTCGAATATCTTCGCCTACTCGTATGCAATCAGACGACGAATTTCGTCCAATTGAGAGTGAAAGTGATGATGAAACGACAATTGCACAAGCTGAGAAAGCAGATCAAGGCGTGTCTGAAGAAATTGCAGCTTTACAAAAAGAATCAGAAATGGACCTGGATGACTTTTTGAAACAACTTCCAGCAGATTATCTAGCGAATCGAGATAAAATTGAACTTTCAGAAAAATCTGAATCTTCAGACGGCGAAGATGGTGATAAAGATTTTAAGGCAGATGAATCATCAACTGATGACGAAGACACCATTCAAGAACAAGAAAAAAAAGAAAGAGGCAAAGATCACAAACAGGAGATAGAAGAACTAGAGGTAAGACAAAAACAAATTTTACATTTAAACAGCCAACAATCACTATGATGAAAGACTTACATCAACAGATACGGTAATATCGTCTATTTTTGATGGTATATAACTGTAAAAATAGGGTGACTACCGAGGCATTTGTCTGAGTGAAAATTTGATTTCCTTTGATTCAAAAAATTTTCATTCAATTAAAACAATTACTAATAAATGAATTTTACATTTAATTTGCAGGCGGATAACGATTTAACAATAGATCAATTAATGGCCAAATACAAAGCGGATACATCAAAACCGTTGGAAGTTTCTGATGACGATGAATGTGAGTTTACTTTTTAATTTACTTTTTTTGATTTTCATGAAATAATATGATTAAATCTTTAAATAGCTACTCCAGATGAGTTGGAATCGGAAGATGAAAAAGAACAAGATTCAAATGACGAAGAAAGTCAGGCGATTGAAAGTGATAGTGAGGCTGCAACTGATTCAGAATCAAAAACAAGTGATAATGAAGAAGTTGGGTTAAAAACGTTGCTTGATGATAAAGTTCAAGATAATGATGAACTTTTAAATGATGCAGCTGCTCTAGCCGAAAGTATTCAACCAAAAGGAAATACTTTATCTTCTACCAGTGTCGTTACACCAATTCCATTTTTACTGAAACATACTCTAAGGGAATATCAGCATATTGGTCTTGATTGGCTCGTAACTATGCATGATAGGAAATTAAATGGAATTCTTGCTGATGAAATGGGTTTGGGAAAAACAATACAAACAATTGCATTATTAGCACATTTGGCTTGTGTTAAGGGAAATTGGGGACCGCATTTAATTATTGTGCCATCATCTGTTATGCTAAATTGGGAAATGGAGTTTATGAAATGGTGTCCAGGATTTAAAATTTTAGTGTATTATGGTTCACAAAAGGAACGTAAATTAAAACGAATAGGATGGACAAAAGCAAATGCATTTCATGTGTGTATCACATCGTACAAATTGGTCATTCAAGATCACCAGAGTTTTCGTCGTAAAAAATGGAAATATCTTATATTAGATGAAGCTCAAAATATCAAAAATTTTAAATCACAACGATGGCAACTCCTTTTAAATTTCCAAACAGAACAAAGACTGCTCCTGACTGGAACTCCATTACAAAATAATTTAATGGAATTATGGTCACTCATGCATTTCCTGATGCCTCATGTTTTCCAATCACATCGTGAATTCAGAGAATGGTTCTCGAATCCAATGACTGGCATGATTGAAGGCAATTCCGAGTACAATGAATCAATTATCAAAAGACTTCATAAAGTACTAAGGCCATTTTTGTTGCGAAGATTAAAGTCGGAAGTTGAAAAACAAATGCCCAAAAAGTATGAACATGTTGTAATGTGTCGACTATCAAAACGTCAAAGATATTTATATGAAGATTTTATGAGTCGTGCCAAAACAAAAGAGACACTTGCCTCAGGTAATCTACTTAGTGTGATAAATGTCCTTATGCAGTTACGAAAAGTTTGTAATCATCCGAATTTGTTTGAAACTCGTCCAACAATCTCACCATTTCGAATGGATCAAATTGTTATTAGAGCTCCATCACTTGTCTGCGATATCATGGATTACGATCCTTTCAAAAACATCAATTTGGCTAGTTTAAATCTCCTATTAATTGAATTAGAATTATGCATCACAGCATATGTGGCACACAGAGCCAACAAAACTCAAACTCCACGCAAATTAATTGAAGAAATTGATGCTGCTCCTGAACCACCGCCCAAAGTTCCAAAACAAGAACTTCGTATGCGTGTTAGAATTAAGGATAATATTGTAGCTAAGCGTATTGTTAGTCATGAATGTAGCAGTGTCAAAGTTGGTACAAGTCCTGTGATGAAAATTGAAGGATCAAAATTAGTTCCAAAAATTACAAAAACAACGCCAACCGAACAGAAAGTTTTTGATGAACCAATGGATGTCGATTCACCATCACAGTCTTGTGTCTCAAGTAGTACTAGTTCAAATATCCAAAGTCGTCGTAAACAAATATTCCATAGTATTCCACAACAAAAGCAACAACTCCACGAATTAACACAACCTCTAGCAAATGCTTTGGTTGATCAACTCAAGCACCATTCATACTCAACTCCAATTACGGAAACCTCAGAAGCAGAAACAAGTACGAATGTAAATAATGAGTATTATCTGGCAAAAATTGATGAGTTACGAAAAGAACGAAGAACACACGTCCTTCAAATGTTAGCAAAATGGAATCAGCAAAAATGTGAAGCACGACCAATATTTGGAAGTGATCTTCGGGCAACACTCGCAAATATTGATGATTTTTCAATGCATCCAACAACACCATTCATCACAGCTAGTTATATAAATGTCAAAAAGTTCATTGGAAAAGAGTGGAGTCTCTCCAGGAGTTTGAAAAGTATCGAAGAGCGAGCGAATGAATTAAAACCAGTTTTCAATAATTTTGTTCAATTTGTGCCAGCTGTTTGTGCTCCCACGCCTGATATTCACATAACACATGCGAAACCAACAAAAGTGAATGAACTAAGAATTCGAGAGCAAGTGATAAAGCACGAATTGAGTGAAAAAATGCATTTATTACATCCAATTGTATCAGCAATGAGTACTCAGGTGAGTTATTTTCTCATAATTTTTATTTAAATATTTAAGGGAAATTAAAATTAAATTCAATGGGAAATTATTTGATAAAAAATATTTGAAATTTAATTTTTTATTATTTTTAAATGAAATGAAATTAAAATTTTCTCTACAATCAAAAAACATAAAATAAAAAAAAATTTCCTGGCAGCGGTGGGATTCGAACCCACGCCTCCGAAGAGACTGGTGCCTTAAACCAGCGCCTTAGACCGCTCGGCCACGCTACCGATATGTCTATGTTCTGTCTAAAGCCAATTACATATCGTGTATCTGTATATTTATAGTACCCAAATAAATATTCAAGTATTCATACATTATACGAATGTTAGTCTAAAGAAAGGAAAAAAATATCGGTAAAGCAGATCAAATATGTAGAGATATGCACTAACAATCAGTTGTTATAAACACTTTAATATTATATCAGCTTTTGCGATAGTGCAAAATTAAATTTTTCTTTATTTTAAGGAAAAAGTGACATTGCATCAGCAAAGAGTTAATATTTAACCTTGTTAACTCTTTCTAGAACTCTGTTACATTTATTTGAATATTTCTTTTTTAATTTTCTTTTGAATTGACAAGCACTATAATTTAATTTTTTTTCTTTTCAATAGTTTCCTGATCCACGTCTCATCCAGTATGATTGTGGAAAATTACAGACACTTGACAAATTGCTGCGTGAACTTAAGACAAATAATCATCGTGTGTTAATTTTCACCCAAATGACTCGTATGTTGGATGTATTGGAAGCATTTTTAAATTATCATGGTCACATTTATTTGCGACTTGATGGCACGACTCGTGTCGAACAACGTCAAGTTTACATGGAACGTTTTAACAATGACAAACGTATTTTTGTATTTATTTTGTCAACAAGGTCCGGTGGTGTTGGTGTTAACTTAACTGGAGCAGATACTGTGATATTTTATGATTCTGATTGGAATCCCACCATGGATGCACAAGCCCAAGATCGATGTCATCGTATTGGACAGACGCGAGATGTGCATATTTATCGATTAGTCAGTGAAAAAACCATTGAAGAAAATATTTTGAAGAAGGCAAATCAGAAACGATTGTTGGGTGATTTGGCTATTGAAGGTGGTAATTTTACGACTGCATATTTCAAAAGTTCAACGATACAAGATCTATTTACGGTCGATCAAAATGAGGAAGATCCATCAGCAAGATTGGCTGAGGTTGTTGAACGTGATAAAGAAAGACGTGAAAATTTGCAACAAAGTTTGGCAAGTACGAGTACCAGTAATGAAGATACAAGTGGAAGCACTGTTGCTAAAGCTAGTGTTGGAATATTTGAATCCGCTTTGGCTACAGCCGAGGATGATCAAGATGTTGAAGCTGCTAAAATGGCTAAAGATGAAGAAGCAGCTGAACTTAATGAGTTTGATGAAAATATTCCAATAACTGAAGACGGAAACGTGCCACCAAAAGATCCAGAAATAAGCAAAGCTGAAAAGGAAATTCAAGTCATCATTAATCAGGTAAAACAATTTCAATTTAATCCAAGTTTGTATTAATATTTTTTTTTATTGAATTCAATTTAGTTAAATCCTGTTGAAAAATATGCAATGCGTTTTGTTGAAGACACCAAAGAAACTTGGACTGCTATTCAATTGGAAGCTGTCGAAAAGGAGATTGAACAGCAGAAACGGGAATGGGAAGCAAATCGATTAGCTGAAATGCAACGTGAAGAGGAGGAAAGGAAACGACAAGAAAAGGAGGATAACAATTTGATCACATATTCACGAGAAGACTCAAAAAATCAGGTCAATAATAAATTTAATAGTACTAATAACTATAACAGACGAAAATCTAACTTAAATGCAAATAATAGTGTAAATAAGAGAGGGTCAGGTAAAAAGGTTAGTAATCAGGGAAAGAAAGAAAATGAAATTGGACAGGCGGGTGTTAAAAATAGTAGGGTTTTAAGAAAAAGTTCAGAAATTTCGACTTCAAATAGTCAGAAAAAAGTGTCACCTCGTAAATCGATTTCTGTTGTGAAATCACCTCCGAAAAGTAACAAAATTTCAAATAAAAAATCACCAATTCGATCTACTAGTCAAAATAAATCGATTCAATCAAATACACGACAAAAACGTCTTACACAGAATACGAATAAAAGGATTTCTGGTATTCGAAAGTTGGATAATTCAGTTGCAGATAGCACTGAAAATAGTGAGGACGAAAACGAATCTGATGAAGTTGAATCTGGTGCAGCAAGAAATGTTGATAGTGATGATAGTGAATGTAGTTTAGATGTTATGATAGATACAACTGATGATGATCCTGATGATTCCTCAAATCAAGCAAGTACAAATGGAGCATCTCATGGTGGCTCGATCAAAGATGGCGAAGGTGAAACAACAGAAAACGAAGAATCAGATAAGGGTATGCGAAAAACAAGATCTCGTGGAACAGTGAAAATAAATCTTTGGTCACTAGATCCAAATCCCATCGAAGCAACAACAAGACGATCGGCTGGTTCAAAGAATAGTCCTGGCAAAGCCAAAAAATCTCCTCTAAAATCAGCACAAAAACGAAGAAAAATCGAAGAAGATACAACAGCAAGTGAGACGGGATCTGATACAGGAGGAAGTAGATCTAATACACCAAAATTAAAAACCCTTCAAATTTTAATAAATAAACATGAACAAAAACAAGCAAATTTGGCAACAAGTACATCACCAATCACTACAAATTCAGCAAAACGTTCACTGAATATGAAAAATTCAAATAAAAAATTGAAATCAAGTCCTGGCTTTAATTTGACCAAAAATCACACATTGGATAATTGGGTAAAAAAATCACCCAAAATTAATTTGAGTGTG
The DNA here is from genome assembly GCA_900002565.1 of Culicoides sonorensis. Classification (NCBI taxonomy): domain Eukaryota; kingdom Metazoa; phylum Arthropoda; class Insecta; order Diptera; family Ceratopogonidae; genus Culicoides; species Culicoides sonorensis. Next base: position 307,343 of record LN483449.1, on the reverse strand, counting down.
GAAGATCAAGAAGCATGCAAACGTGCCAGTAATAGTGAACATAGCGATAGCTGTTCAACACCTATACCAGAAAATACGGAAAACGGAGTTCCGGCTAATTGAATCAGGACACTGAGGTGACACTTTGACTTTTCCTGCAAACATTATTATAAAAATATTTATTTATTTTTCATTTTATTTTACGTAACTCTTAAACAAAAACGCTTAGTTTAAAATTTATTAAATTATTTTCAATTAGAAACTTAAAAAAAATGTTGATTTTTAAAACATTAAATAACTGAACAACATTTTTGACATAGTATTTTAATTTTATACTAAAGTTTTCAAAAAAATACAATTTCATGAGTGTATATGCAGAGAAAAAAATTTAAATTGAGTGATTTCTTTTATTTGAAAATTAATCTTTAACGAACAAAATAGGAATTTTTACTAACATATCTAATCAAGGTGTGTTTGACTTATAACTGAAATTAAATTAAAATTAAAAAAAAAAAAACATTTGGATTCTTCAAAAAAGTAGTTTGAGAGTTCGGAATTAGGTACAAAGTTGAGAATAAAAACTTAACAAACACTATAAAAAACATTAAAATTAAATATCATTATTTCGAAAACAAATTAGCTTTATATTCAAAAGTTAGAACAAGAATGATTGTTGATTGCAGAGAATTCTTCAGAAAAAACTTTGAGAGTTCGGAATTAAAAACTTTTGAAATTGCTAAAGGATATTTAAATCAAAATAATAGCTTTTAACTACGCTCTGCTACCAGTGTTTTTTTCTCATGTAACTGTTTCCGCGATGTTTTCCCCGGTATCCGCGATAATTTTGTTGTCGGTGTCTAACAAAATTTATCTTTGCTTCGGCAAAGTTATTGTCTTGTCTTATTATGACGTCTATGATTTCTCTCACAGTGTTATATGTTGAAGTCGTCATAGCGTTTCTAACAACGTCTGACCGTGCGTTTTTACTGACTATGTCTCGTAAGTTTCGTATAGTGAATAATCATGCAGTTTCTTTTGTCAGTCCCTGATGTTCAGCCCCCATGTAAATTTATTTCTTTAAAAAAATTACCAGTTATTGAAATTTGTTTAATCAAAAGTTTTATATAATTTTAATCCATTTGTCTTAACCTTTGTTGATTACAGAGAATTCTTCAAAAAATACTTTGAGAGCTCGGAATTATAAACTTATTAAATTGCTAAATCATATTTAAATTTAAATAATTGCTTTTAACTACGCTCTGCTACCAGTGTTTTTTTTTATCATATTTATTATTTAATCGAAATTAATCTTTTCATAAAACCAAGCAGAGAATTCTTCAGAAAAAACTTTGAAATTGACATTTGCAAATGCTTTATAAATGATCACTAATATGATTAACATTATAATTATGTCCACTAATTTTTCATGGCTTTCTTTGTGATCATTCAGTATGCTAATTAAAGTTGTTTGGTGGTTTTCTGTTTCCACTTTTTGGTCACTATCGCCGCTAAACGGCCACATCTTTTTATTTTGAAATGTTCAAAATGCTTTAATTTGTAAAATATAAAATGTTTTAATTTTGTTTCACTTTATTATGACTCTTATTTTTAATTTTTCACTTTATTAAGTTTCAGGGTGACGTTCAGCCCCCATGTAAAATGTTTAATTGTTATTAAACATCCCTTTTTATCAATAATAAAAGAATAATTTTATTTTAAAATTCTAATTATTTGAATGTTTCTTTATTTAAGTATTATTCGCTTAACATTCCGAACAAGGGTGTTTTTATATGCATTCATTTATGCATACATGAAGCAAGTGAGAGTTAAGTCTCTCTCATTTGCTTCATCCAAACATTCATCCATCGGAATGTTAATGAGTGTATGTATTACAATTCAATCAAAATTAATCTTTTCATAAAACCAAGCAAATAATTGCGCTTTTATTGCATTTATAGTTTCTTCATTTGTAATGCAAGCTCTAGCCTTTCCTATGAGCTTTGTTTTGATCAGTTCAACCACAGTTGCTTCATGCACATCCTTGATTGTGTCTACTAAGTCCAATGCATATAATACCTATTTCAGTTCGTGTGATGTATTGCTGATAATGCAATACATTATTTAAGTCAAAAAACACTTATTGCCGATTCTTTACCAAAGTACATAATTAAAATCTGAATTTTCCTCTCGTTTATATTGACAGACTTATTAACTTCCAGGAGATTGTTGAAAATGTTCAACCAGTCCGAAAAATTATCATTTGTAGGAATTATAAACTTTTGAAATTGCTAAACCATAATTAAATCAAAATAATAGCTTTTAACTACGCTCTGCTACCAGTGTTTGTTTCTAAACCTTATTCAATCGGAATTAATATTTTCATAAAACCAAGCTGATGTTTCACCTTTAATTTGATGATTTTGTGAACGTGTATGATTTAAATTTTATAAAATTTTTATTTTATTGTCTTTACCACCCCGTACACACCCCATCGGTTGCAACAAACTGTCACTCTAATCCGTCAAATCGCCAATCCTGTCGTCATGGCCACGTCCAAGTGACCACATTGAATTCCCGGACCATCCCGTATTTAAATGTTGGAGGCGGTGTTCTGGATCCACAGCCCGATACAGATAGGAATTTTCCGGTAAAGCCATCGTCGCGATAATTCTTTCATTATTTTAATTCTTGCGTAATTTTGCCAGAGTAGGCAAAAGATCAGCGTTGTAATTATTCCGTAAAATAACATTGTTGTCAAAAAATAAACTGTTGGAAAAATAATTGGTCGTCAAAATGTTGCTATGATGAGAATAAGCTTAGGAATGACTAATTCCTGACACTATTGAATTGTTAATATTGAATTGCTCGTTTAAACTGAAATTTTCACTTCAATTTATTTCTCTGCATATATTTTCTAAATAATTTATTTTTTCATTAATTTTTTAAAAATACTTTGGTTTTGTTATAATCATAATAAAAAAAAACACATTATTACCATTAATAATTTAATTATTTTGTTAAAAATCTTATTGTGAGATTAAATTTATATATGAAATCTGATAAACGTCTGTTATAAAAATAAAATATAACGAAAAAAATATAAAAAAAATAATAATAAAAATATCAAAAGAAAAAGATATAAAAATATTTGTAAAAAATAAAAATAAAATTAAAGTTTTTTTTTCATTTAATTTCCCTTTTTTTAATCAAAAAAATATCTCACGTCTGTATGGAATTGTGCTGCTCATGAGACCATAAAAATAAATGTTTTGGTGTCATTTTACAAAAAAAAGAATTAATAAATTATTTAATTACAAAAAAAAAAAAATTGGAAAATGTGGTTATTAAAAAAAAAAAATCTTTAGGATATAAAAAAAAATTAATCGACTGATATTTGTTTGGCAATGGCAAAGGTTGTGCCATTTGAAATAAAATAAAATTTAAACAACCATTTTATTAGTTTAGAAAAAAAATATTAATAATAGAATTTGAAAAAAAATAAATATATTTGGCACCAAAACAGCCTAAGCCATTCCAAACATTCGTAGATATTTTTCGATTTGAATTGTTAAAACAAAAAATATGTTTAGTTTTTTTTAAATATTTTTTGCTTAACATTGAAAAATCGGGAGAAAATGAAAAAAAATTAGGATTATGATACAATGATAGGAAAATTTAGGGAAAATGTTAGTAAATGACATCAAAATATTTATAATAAAAAGTGTAATAAGGCTAAAATGTAAGTAATTAAGGTCGGATTCCCATTCTATCTCATAATTAAACTTTTTTCTTGGAGAATAATTTTTTTTTGACATGAGATATTTAATGATTTTTACTTACAGATTTGGATTTCTCCAAACACGGGTGAATTGATGCCAATGTGGTGCCCACCTACACCGCCACAAGACGATAACGACATTTATGTTGATTATTCGCTTGGATTTTTGTATGACCAAGATATAATTCCGGAACATCAATTACCACCGGTGTACATTAAAAAAGATTATAAACGTTCTAGAATTGAGTCTGGTTTTTACACAGATGGTCGAAGATCATTAAAAATGCGTAAAGAAGATCAATTTTACGCACCACGATCGTTATTTGATCGGCCAGCACCAGCTTTGGCAAAAATGAGACGTGAATTGCACCGAAATCGTGGTATTTATCGGACAATTCAGATTCCGGGACTTAAACAACAAATCCCATTAAAGCCACTTGTTGAACCGGAAGGAATGTCAGATTGGAGTGTGTACGAGGATATGTCAATTTTGAATGTTATCCAGAATTTACAAGGATTACCATTGAGTTTGATGTTGATTTCACCAGGTCATACGCCAAATTGGGATTTAGTTGCAGATATTGTTAATCAAACATCGAGAACTTATCGATCGCCAAAACAATGCCGTTATCGATATGAAGCAATTATTGTGCCAAGAGAAGAAGGAAAGGCCATGGATTCACCGAAGAAACAGAAAAAGAATAAGAGTGGTCTGAAAACATCTCCGATGAAAGGTTCTCGATCAATGCGTACTTCTCAATTATACTCATCAGATAATAATAATGCCTTCACTAAATATGCTCGAATGAAATTTGATGTAATTAAGGCAACAATTTTGAAGAAAGGACCTCAACCCAAACAAGTTTTGGTAAATCCTCAGTACAAGAATCCACGACATGCTCAATTATTAGCTGAATTTGGAATTATATGTAATGAAACACCATTGAAACCACAAGAAATTGCAGCTAAACGTGTGGAACGTATCACAAAAGAAAAGCAAAAAACTGCTTTGCATCAAAGTCAAGAATCAATAACTGTTCAACAGCAACAACAACAACAAACTGCTAATCCACAACAAATACAACCACCTCAACAAATTATTCAAGTGCAACAAGGAACTCAAATGCAATTACAAACATCATCTCAACAGACGGGAGTTCAAGGAGGCACTGCTGTCCAACAAATAGTTGTACAACAAGGTGGTCAAAACCAACCAGTTACTGCTTTGATGCCGACAAATGCCATTCAAGTTAGTCGATCACAGTCACATCCAACTCATGCGTCTCAAATCGTGAAAGCCATTGTTGCAACAGGGTCAGGAGGTCAACAAATTATGCAACAGATAACATTAGCAGATCGATCTCAAACAGGACAACAAACATTAGTTGCCCCCGGTCAGCAAAATCAATCTCAAATTATGAATCCCAATTCAGTTTCTGTTGTTTTATCATCACCAGTGACGACTGTATCGACAGGTCAACAACAACAACCTCAAATTGTTTCCATCCAACAATCAGGTGTTGGAAGCATTCAAAGTCCTACAATTGTTAGTCAAGCTCAAATAATGCAAGCAGTAACATCACAACAATCACAAGTTGTGTCTGTTGCTCAACTTGCGACAATTGGAGTAACTTCTGTATCCTCACCATCTGTAGCAACTCTGACAACCCAATCATTGAGAACTCAGAGAATTGTGGCATCTGGTTTACAAGAAGTTGTTTTGCATCAACGTCAACCGGGAACTCAATCACCAACTGTTGTATCTGTTTCTGGTATAACACCAAGTCAATTATCAGCAATGCGTTTATCCATGGGTGGCGGACAACAAATGTCAAATGTTGCTGTTGCAAAAAGCATTCCAGTTGGAACAGTTGTGACCTCAGGAAAACCTGGAAGTTCTCAAATTCAATTCTACAGACAGCCAATAAGGCAACAGGTGAAAGTTGTTCATGCGAATACGGGACAAGCCACTGGACAGACAGCTTTAGTTGGACCTGGAGGTTTAGTTACAAATATCCAAGGTAATATTCAAGTCCAAGGTGGTACACAAAAAGTCGCTATTGCATCTGCTGGTGGAACTCAAGTTCAAACTGTTGCCACAGTTCAAATGGCTCAAGGTCAACAAAGAACGCAATTTGTAAAGCCTGTGAATGCAGGTAAACAGATAACTCGACAAATTGGTGAAGGAGATATGCAAGCTGTGATGGTTAAACGACCGGTTATTGGTCAACACAAACAACAATTGATACCACAAGCACAACTCTTTACCTCTGGTGTTCAAGTCCAACAAGCTGGATCATCGACACAAGGTCAAATTGCAACCCTTGTTAAAACATCAAGTGGGTTAGCTGCTGGTATTCCATTGTCTCAAGTTAAAGCTGGCCAATTGAAGACAGCTGGTGTCAATACAACACAAGTACGTCAAATTCAATTACAACATCCAACCACATTATTGGCACAACAACGAAAAGGTGGAAAAGTGACACAAATCGCTCAAGTAGGTAAAACGACAACACTTCCCACACAATTGATCGTCCAAAATGCAAAGAATATGCCTGGAACTGTGACAGTGCAACAAATACAACCAGTGTTTCGTCATGCACAACCTGGACAAACGTTACAAGCAAGTCAAATAATGCTTGGGAAAAATATGGGCAGAATGATTCCAGTTTCTGTTGGATCACAACCCAATCAAAGGCAAACAATTCAGGTATGTTAAATTTCATTTCATTTCATTTCAAATAAATGAAAATTATTACAAGTTCTTCTTTGTATTTTATGCACAAAAAAAGTTTCTTTTTCGATTACGCCTAAACGGTTCGAAATAGACCCATGGTATGTTCTAGGCATATTTACCCATTCAAAGCCCGGGTAACATAGGCTATAAAAAAATTAGGGTGTCCATATAAAAAAATAGGGTGACCATGGAAAAACCGATTTTCCGAAAATTTTCCAAGAAAATGGAAAATTATTTTCATGCCAAAATTTTCGCCTCATCATTCTGAAAAACTTTCCAGAAGACACCATATACCTAAAACGAACAGGAAAAAATTTTTTCTCATACAAGTCATTTTTCATTCACATTCATCACAATGTCCCTCTTATTACAAGTTCTTCTTTGTATTTTATGCACAAAAAAAGTTTCTTTTTCGATTACGCCTAAACGGTTCGAAATAGACCCATGGTATGTTCTAGGCATATTTACCCATTCAAAGCCCGGGTAACATAGGCTATAAAAAAATTAGGGTGTCCATACAAAAAAATAGGGTGACCATGGAAAAACCGATTTTCCGAAAATTTTCCAAGAAAATGGAAAATTATTTTCATGCCAAAATTTTCGCCTCATCATTCTGAGCAACTTTCCAGAAGACACCATATACCTAAAACGAACAGGAAAAAATTTTTTCTCATACAAGTCATTTTTCATTCATATTCATCACAATGTCCCTCTTATTACAAGTTCTTCTTTGTATTTTATGCACAAAAAAAGTTTCTTCCACGATTGCGGCTAAACGGCTTGAAATAGACCCATGATATGTTCTAGGCATATTTACTTATTCAAAGCCCGGGTAACATAGGCTATAAAAAAATTAGGGTGTCCATACAAAAAAATAGGGTGACCATGGAAAAACCGATTTTCCGAAAATTTTCCAAGAAAATGGAAAAAATTTTTCATGCCAAAATTTCCGCCTCATTATTCTGAGCAACTTTCCAGAAGACACCATATACCTAAAACGAACAGGAAAAAATTTTTTCTCATACAAGTCATTTTTCATTCACATTCATCACAATGTCCCTCTTATTACAAGTTCTTCTTTGTATTTTATGCACAAAAAAAGTTTCTTCCACGATTGCGGCTAAACGGCTTGAAATAGACCCATGGTATGTTCTAGGCATATTTACTTATTCAAAGCCCGGGTAACATAGGCTATAAAAAAATTAGGGTGTCCATACAAAAAAATAGGGTGACCATGGAAAAACCGATTTTCCGAAAATTTTCCAAGAAAATGGAAAAAATTTTTCATGCCAAAATTTCCGCCTCATTATTCTGAGCAACTTTCCAGAAGACACCATATACCTAAAACGAACAGGAAAAAAATTTTTCTCATACAAGTCATTTTTCATTCACATTCATCACAATGTCCCTCTTATTACAAGTTCTTCTTTGTATTTTATGCACAAAAAAAGTTTCTTCCACGATTGCGGCTAAACGGCTCGAAAAAGACCTATGGTATGTTCTAGGTATATTTAGCTATTCAAAGCACGGGTAACATAGGCTATAAAAAAATTAGGGTGCCCATACAAAAAAATAGGGTGACCATTAAAAAACCGATTTTCTGAAAATTTTCCAAGAAAATGGAAAATTTTTTTCATGCCAAAATTTTCGCCTCATCATTCTGAGCAACTTTCCAGAAGACACCATATACCTAAAACGAACAGGAAAAATTTTTTTCTCATACAAGTCATTTTTCATTCACATTCATCACAATGTCCCTCTTATTACAAGTTCTTCTTTGTATTTTATGCACAAAAAAAGTTTCTTCCACGATTGCGGCTAAACGGCTCGAAAAAGACCTATGGTATGTTCTAGGTATATTTAGCTATTCAAAGCACGGGTAACATAGGCTATAAAAAAATTAGGGTGCCCATACAAAAAAATAGGGTGACCATTAAAAAACCGATTTTCTGAAAATTTTCCAAGAAAATGGAAAATTTTTTTCATGCCAAAATTTTCGCCTCATCATTCTGAGCAACTTTCCAGAAGACACCATATACCTAAAACGAACAGGAAAAATTTTTTTCTCATACAAGTCATTTTTCATTCACATTCATCACAATGTCCCTCTTATTACAAGTTCTTCTTTGTATTTTATGCACAAAAAAAGTTTCTTCCACGATTGCGGCTAAACGGCTCGAAAAAGACCTATGGTATGTTCTAGGTATATTTAGCTATTCAAAGCACGGGTAACATAGGCTATAAAAAAATTAGGGTGCCCATACAAAAAAATAGGGTGACCATTAAAAAACCGATTTTCTGAAAATTTTCCAAGAAAATGGAAAATTTTTTTCATGCCAAAATTTTCGCCTCATCATTCTGAGCAACTTTCCAGAAGACACCATATACCTAAAACGAACAGGAAAAATTTTTTTCTCATACAAGTCATTTTTCATTCACATTCATCACAATGTCCCTCTTATTACAAGTTCTTCTTTGTATTTTATGCACAAAAAAAGTTTCTTCCACGATTGCGGCTAAACGGCTCGAAAAAGACCTATGGTATGTTCTAGGTATATTTAGCTATTCAAAGCACGGGTAACATAGGCTATAAAAAAATTAGATTGGATTTGGTATGAACAAGCTCCACCGCGGACACAAAGGTCCTATTGTGTTTATATTATTTTAGCCGAATCTTTCATAGTAAGCGCCTTTTATCTTTAGTATAACCAGTTGGGATCTTCAATTTACATTGTCATCCAATCCAGTCGCCTTCAGATTTCACTCAGCGCCCCTTAAAATCCCTGGAGGACTTTTATGTATTCTAAGTAAAATTTGAGCACATTTGGAACTCAAAAAAAAAACTCAGTCCAAAATCTAATGATATTTTATTTTCTTCTGAAGTTTAACAACTTCAAAAATTACAAGTTCTTTGAAAGTGAACTTAAAAACGAAAAACAAGTGAAAAAAATATCAAAATCTAGAACTTGTCCAATTTTTGTTCTGAATAATTTGTCAAACATTGTTCTTATCAAAAATTGCACAAGTTCTAGATTTTGATATTTTTTTCACTTGTTTTTCGTTTTTAAGTTCACTTTCAAAGAACTTGTAATTTTTGAAGTTGTTAAACTTCAGAAGAAAATAAAATATCATTAGATTTTGGACTGAGTTTTTTTTTCTTAATTTTTCTTTTAATAGGTTGTTACCGGTTCACCTGGCACAACAAATCTCCGAGCACATCAAAATTTCCAAAATGTCATACAAGGTGCAATTAAAGTATCAAACACGAACCCAACACAACAACAACAAGCAATTTTAACAGCACTTCAGAATCCAGGTCAACGATCAAATCAAAGTCCAGTGAGACTCCAAACAGGTGGCTCGTTAGTTGCCGTCACAGTACAACAATCACCGAATTCACAACAGCAACAACAGCAAGCACAATTATCAGCAAGTGGTGGCGTAAATGTAACAAACACAGTCACAGATGCATCAAACGCCTCAAATGTATCAACTAGTCAACAAAATGTCGTTCAAGGACAACAAGTTGGTACAAATAAACCTGGTGGTGGTGGTGGTGGAAATAATCAAAGCCAGCAACAAGTCAAAAAGTAAAATTGTAAATTTGTGAACAAAAAAATTCAGCCAAAATTGCTAAATCATCATCGTTTAAGAGAATTTAACTGATTAAACAAGAAAAAAAGCTTTAATACATAAAAATTAAAATGAAATATTTCATGAAATTAGAATAAATTAATTTTAAATTAATAATTAATTTAAATGAATCAAATAGTTAAACAATTTTTTTACAATTCATGAAACAAATAAAATTACAAAAAAAAAAAAATCAAATTTTAACTTAAAAAAAAAAACAAGTATTAATAGAGTAAAAAATTAACTACTTAAAATAAAAAAAAAATTAAACATGTGGTGAAAAAATATTGACAAAACGATGATAAGAGTTAATATGAGAGGACATGAATGTAAATTTTTAAACAATATCTAATTTAAAAATGAAAAAAAAAATAATAATTATCTTTATAAGATTGATGTAAAATGTAAAAATTAAGGTTTAATTTAATTTAAACAATTAAAATTGTATTTAAGTTAAAGATAATAGAAAAAATTAATAAAATTATAAAAAAAAATTGAATTAAAATTAATCAAGCTAATGTTTTTTTTTTTTAATATTCTTCAATGACCTTCATTAAAACTAAACTTAAACTTACCTTCTCACTGTGTTCAGCGCAACATTGGATTTTATTGGATTTGATGAAAATAACAAGAAAAAACGTTAAATTTTAAGTTTTCAGTGTAATTTTTTCATTTTCAATTAAATACATTTATCTTTATTGAATTTTATATCTTATAATTAGTTAAATGTAACTAGATTTATAAATAATTATCATTATTTTATTTCTTTAACTTTATCATAGAGCTGAATCAATTGAATTAAAGTCCTATTTTTTTTATTACATTTTTTTATTAATATTCTTTTTCATCATAAATTTTACATTTTACACAACAATGAATCGTAATTTTTTTGAAATTTTAAAATACACAAGAAAATACATTTAGAGGTTTCATTTTTTGTTTTGAAAAAAGTAATTTTTTTTTTTTTTTATTATAATAATTTAGTAGAACATTTCAAAAAACTTTTAATTTTTATTTGAAATGTCCTCATTTTCTAAAATTTTATTAAATTGTGGTTTTTTCTTTAAATAGAATATTTTTTTAGCGAAAATTTTAAAATAGTTTTTTATTATTTCTTTAAATATAACGATAAGTTAATGTTTAAAAGGTTTTCTTTCATTATTTTATGAATTTAATGTGATATGTATGGTTTTTTTTTCATTTGAATGATTTAAGTAGAAGCATTTTTTGTCTTTTTTGGATTTGTTTTCAATTTAATTTAATGGAAGTGACTTTTAAGAAGGAAAAATGAAAAAACCAGGCGTCTCCATTTCAATAAAATAAAAATACTTTGTTTTTATTATGTCTTATTTTTCCTGATACAAATTTAATAAAAACATGATATACGAAGAAAACAAAAATGAAAATTTAAACATATTATCTGCCAAACTGCCAACGATAAATACAACGTCAATTTTATGCTTCATAAACAGTTTTTCCCTGTTACAGCTGCATCGTTACCCATAAAAAGTCTTTCTAAGAATTCAATGATGATGAAGATGAAGGAGAAAAAAAATAATAAATAACATCAAAACAAAACTCATCATACATAATAAGTAAACACATAATCAGCTTTCAAAACCATTAATAAATTGCTTGTTATTTACGAACATAAAACATCAGGCTTTAAATATTCACAGTATTTAAATTCGAGATAATGTTGCATTAAAATGAAAAGTCGAGTAAGAGGAAAATTGTCAGAAAACCGTTATACAAAAAAAAATGTTATACAAAAAAAATGTCATACAAAAAAAAATTGGCATACAAATTAAAAATGGGAAATACTAATGATGGGCGGTTTAGAAAAGTGCATTTCAATGAGAATCGTTTTAACATGGCGGAATTTTTGAAAAAATTTCAAAATGGTTGAATTATAAAAAAAATTAAAAAAAAAATAAATCAAAAAAATTCTGAAAAATCGGACATTTTGGGCTTTTAAACGTTCTCAGGCTCTGGAGGCTCTGAAGCCCAATCTTAAAGCTAATGAATTAGATCTCATTTCAGTGCAAAAGTTATGCAAACATTTTTAACCTTTTTTAACGGTTTTCAGGCTTTGAAAGCTCTGGAGCCCATTCCATGAGCCCAATCTCAAAAATTGACAATCAAATCTTATTTAAGTGCATTTCATTAGAATGAAATGAAAATTTGTCCGTCATTTCTTTGGGAGTGAAGTCTAATTTTGTAGTGATGCAAAAAGGAGCTTATGAGGACTTTAAGAAGTCAAAAATCGTTTAACACCGATAAAAACTCAAACAACCAAAAACATTTTCAATATGAATGTAGATGCTTTTTTTTCAAAAAATTAAATATCATTATCATTTTCATACACACCTACACACACACACACAAAACAAACATCAAATAATATATAAAATGGATAATTTACGCAAATTTAATAGCATGTCTCTGGTAATTATAATTATAATTTAACAATTAATTAAATTGAATATGATATCATATTAAAAATTATTATCATTTTAATAATAATAAATATTTTCGTAACATAATAAATTATTTATATTATAGAAGAAATAAAATGATATTTAATTAATAATTATCACATTAATTTACACACAATACAAAAATAAATTTCATAAAAATGGAAACGCCTGGTATTTTGTTTTCAAAAGAAAGCAAGTTAATGTTATATTAATATGATTGTTGTTGTTGTTTTATGATTAAATAAAATTAAAAAGAAAACAGAGAAAAAATATTAAAATAAAGTTTTTTCATGTAAAAATAATTTAATTTAAAATAATATACAGAAGAAAAATAAATAAATTATCTTAATTTATAAACATGAACTGAGGTAACTTTTTTAATGTTTTTCTATCTCTTTTGCTTCTAATTTGATCTTATATTTTATTTTATATTATTTTTATTATTATTATATGTTTGTATATAAACATTGAAAAACTTAATATAACATAATGTATTTAACATTAGCATATTCTTATTCTGTATTCTCTTGTATTTGTGTGATTTCATTTTTTTTTGTTGTTCTTCTTCTTTTTAAAATAAAATTTTTTTTTATTATCATTTTATATTTTACAGTGACCATGATAACAAACAAATTCAGATAAATTTAATAATTTTATGATAAAAACAAGTAAAAATGAAATGATTTTTTTTTGTTTCTTGGACAATATAATACAATTATAACTTTTTTTCTTTACATTAAATTATAAAATGAAATAACTTTGTTTATTTTTTTCACTATTTTTTGTTACGTTTCCAGCATGTTCTTCATATATGATGATATCTAATATTATAGTAAAATATATTGAATACAAAAATAAAATCGGATTTTAAACTTTTTGCGGGTAATTTCTTGTTTCTTGATATGGTAAAGTGATTCGTGTGATTCTTATTACGATTATAGTGACTTGAATGTTTGATTAAACAAAGAAAAACAATTATGAAGCTGTATAAATTTTATTTTATTCGTCGTTTTAAAAGTAAACGACTCTTGGATGTGTTCGCTATCTTTAATAAAATAAAATAGAAGAAGTAGAAGGAGAAAATAATGATAAATGAAATAGTTTTAGTGCATCTTGTGCTATATTTTATCGCAGAAATTTAAAAATATGTTCAAATGTTTCATAAAAATTTATTGTTATCTTAAATCATTTGAGATGTAAGATAAAAGTTTCTTATTTTTTTCATGTTCTTTTGGAGTTTTTGTGTTTTCTTACTTTTTTCTTTAAATAGTGTTGGCCTGGTAATTTTTTTTTATCACAGTTCCCGGACTGTAAATTTCCATCAGAACGTGATTCAAATTGAAATTTTCTTGCTCTGCAATTGACGATGAAGTTGACTTGATTAAGACTTTTTTTCAAATTCAATTTTTTTAGTGACTGATCATCATTTTGGAAATCAATCTCATCATTTTGCAAAAGCTTCGTTTAATTTTTGTTTAAATTTCCTTTAACTTCCATTAAAATCAAGGACATAAACAAAAATAATTCCCATTCAAATTACGTCTATCTAAATTCAAATCAAACAAATTTCAAATTAGATTTGAAACGTTTATTTTTCTTTTGAAAATTTTTTCTCATTTTAAAAAACCAATTTCATTTTATGCATCAATTTCCTTAATTTCCTACTCCCATTTTTTCCCTCCTCATTTTACAATAATTTTCATTCAAATCCTGTAATGTCCTTCAGGCACAGAAAAAACAAAATATTCAAAACAAACACATGAAACATGCAATGAATAGTAAAATTTTTTCAATGAAAATTACAATGAAAAATACAAAAATTCAAGTTCAAAGAACCACAAGAGTGATGCAACGATATTTTTTACTCATTTTTCTTGTAAATCAACTTGAAACCTACTTAAAAGATGAGAGGTTCAGTAAAAAAAGATGAAAAAAAAATAAGAAGATGTCTTATCTCTAATCTTTTTTTGCCTGATTCTGTTAAGATGAAATTTTTAAATATTGTGTGTGTGTGTTTAGACGAATTTTAGTCCATATCAGCAAAAATTACTCATCATATGGCCCCAAATACATTTCAAATAATAAAATATTCATGAATATTTACTTAAATAATGATTACTTTGAACAAAATATGATGATGGTCATGATGAAGTGGGTTATTCAACTTTGATTTTTTTTCATTTTTTTTTTCATTTCATTGTGCATTGTAGATTTTCTTTTGTTTTCATTTCATTTCATTTTATTAAATGCATTATTATTATTCCAAAAGGAATCTTCTTGTTAAAAGGTGAAAAAAATTGGTTGAATTCCTTTTCATTTTACTTGTATTCAAAATTTTACAATGGAATTACAATCGGAAAATAACTTGAATGGGATCACGTGAAATAATGCGTTTGAAAGAAGAACAAAAAAAAATGAAGATGAATGTGAAAAAATGTAAATTTAATTTTGCACTGACATTTTACGTGAATTTCGTGTAGAAGGAAAAATTTCTTTTATTTTTTGGTTTTGTTATTTTGAAAGAAATTTTATGAATGAATGAACAAAAAAAAAACAAATTTTCTTGTTATCAGACAAAGTACAGACAAAAAGTCATAAAATTCGTTTTTTTTCTCTCTCTCTCTCTTTTTCATGTAAAAGGAAATCAGTATGGAAATGCGTAAAGATTTTGTCGCGTATCAAATATTAAGATATTAATCTTTGCATTATACTTTTATCAGGTTTTTGGATTTTTATTTTTTACTTTGCTGTATTTGTCCCAAAGGGATGAGGATGACGACGTGCCTTTATTATGTTCCTTTACTTGTATGAGCATAAATATGTTATTATTTATATTGTTACTTCCAATATTATTATTATTATATTCATTCTTATCATGACACATTCATAATATTTATTTTATACAAAAGAAAGCCCAAAGGAATTTTCCACAAAATTTAATACTTTAACCCCATTTTAAGTACACTTATTAGTAATATTTGTTACTTTTATTCTTTTTTTTACCATCATACATTGTAATTTTTTTTATGGTTCGATTTCGGTGTGATATATCGCTAAAATTAATCTATTCACTTTTTTTTCCACGGTATGAAAGTAAAAAAAAAAATAATAAACAATAATATGGAACAAAATATGGGGTTAAAGTACTTATGCATCAAATCACTATCAGATAATCGATTATTATTTTATTTTACTTTTTTTTATATGTATTTTGATATCTCACGCTCAATATTTCAAAACTTTCATTGCATGATGATGCCAGATATATACCATGAAAATATAATAAAACATAACATAATATACACAATTTAATGATAATAATAAAAAGACATCAATATACTACGAACCAAAGTTGATGCATGTCATTTTCTGATATGGTGATGATGAATTATAGTTAAAGTTTTTTGAAAAAAGTTTTTTTTTTATTTAAAGAAAAAAAATAAATAAAGAAGAATAATCAAGTTTGTTGGCCTGAATTTTGTACCTTTACCTTTAACGTACAATATGATTAAATTATAAATCAAAAGTTTTTTGGTTTATGCAATTTGAAAGGGAGATTATGAGACTGGTTGGCATCGAAATGGTTTGTTTTCATTCATTTTTCAAGTCTGAGGTTTTCATTGAAATTTAAAATTTGACTTAAATAACAAGAAAATGTTTACTAGTAATCCAATCTAGCAACGCCTTGCATCAGTATATACGAACTTTCGGAAAGCATTTGACAGAGTTGACATTAATTTGCTTCTATCTGAATTGCGTGCTTTAGGCCTGTTGTCGCATTTTATTACTTGGATCTCGTCATAACTGAAAAATAGATCTCAAATTGTGAAGCTGGGAGCTGCTACATCATCTCTAATTTATTCTTGGTCTAGCGTCCCACAGGGATATTTTTAAGAATTCTGATTTTTTACTCTATGCTGACGATCTTAAAATTTATAAAGTAATTCGTGAACATTCTGATACTGTTGCCTTGCAAGAAGATCTTGATTTGTTATCTGTCTGGTGTTCTAATATGTCTATGTCATTGAGCATTCCTAAATGTAAAGTAATTTCATTTAATGTACGATTGATAGACACTCACTTGAACGATGTTCAAAAATGAGATTTTATCGGAAATGAGATTTAACAACCATAACGACCAACTAATAGCTCGGGCTAATAGGATGCTTGGTTTTGTGAAGAGAACATATAAGGTTTATGATGATCCAGCTACACAGAAATCTATGTAATCTGTATGTCGTTCCTCCGTACGAGTATAGGCTGTCGCTTCTTGGTTTGAATAATCTGACTGACAGGCGTAAAGCAGCTGATTTTTCATTTTTTCTGAAACTGCTTGACGGATCTAAATACCCTTCAGTTACTTGATATGGTTTAATTTAATCATAACCTCTACCCAACCAGACGTAAACTGTCTTCATCTATAGATACTCATCATATTAGTTACGGTGACATTGAACCCATTGCCAGGAGGCAGTTGACTTTTAATCAACTTAGAGATATAAGATTGTCGAATTCAAGATTTCATTCAATCACCATTTCAGATTCACCCCCATCATCGTATTGAAAGTTATTCCTTCAAATTCAAATTTAATCAATTTTTTTTATTTCACAAAAAAAAAATCAAATTAAAATTGACATAATACCATCAATATTGTAATCCATTTGAATATTAATCCAATGATGTAATAATTCCCTTATGAATCATCATAAAATTCAATTTTTTTTTCTCTCTTTGTCTTACATGAACATGAATTTTCATGAAAATCAATGAAATATATTACAAAATAGCTCATTATTTAAGCCCATTTACAGGTGCAATAAATACACACGCAAATTTATTATAATCCAATATTCATATTATAATGAATATTCAGATGATATACTGCGTTTCAATGAGAATTAAAGTGTGTGTACAATGTTTCAATATTAAAATATATATTTTGCAATAATTTGAAAATTATGGCATGCTAAAAGGTCGTTGTTCTCTCACTCTTTCAATTCAATTAAATTAAAGCTGTTATATATGCAAAATTGAATGCATTAAATGTAGGTTGAAATTTTTCAATAGTAATATCCGATGATCTGTTGAATATTTCATTGAGGAAATTAACAAAAAAAAAACAGAATCTGATGATTTTATTTTATTTTTTTTTAATTTAAAACAGTAAAAATTGTTGCAACTTTAATCTATTTTTTATCTAATTGTATGCATTGCCATAAAAAAAATTCTAGTGTTGAATGAATGAATTTTAAATCATTTTCTTTTATGTTTCATTCTTCGTAATAATTTTTTCTTCAAATTCTTATCAATTGTGAGTTAAATGTAAAAAAAAGTTTCATTTTCTCATTTTTTTATTTTAGATGAAATAAAAATAAAGTGCAAACGCAAACACAAATTGATGATTCTTGTGAAGCATCACCAAGAGCGAAAAAAAACATACATTTATACAAAAATAATAATAAAAGTATGATCCAATTTCCAAAATATATATTTTTTTATGATTATTATTTTTTTTTTCAAAGTGTATCCTATAAATATTTTCTTCGATTTGACTTGATAACATTATTTTTTCGGCTTTAAAACACGAAAAGGTGTGAGATGAGCATGTGATTGAAGTTTATAGCAACAAGGTACAAGTTTTTTTATGTTTTATTATTATTCATACACTGTTTGTTCTTGTTTCTTTTTTTTGTGAATTTGTTTCAGATGATTTAAATTCCCTTCTATGAACTTTTTTTTGAGAGTTCTACGAAATGATGGAAAAATGTACACACACATACACACACACACACACACACACAGTTTATTAGGGAATAAAACTATATCATTAAATTGTATAGAAGACAGATAAGAAAAATTAAAGGAAAAGTTTTTATTTTATTTCTTTTCTTTTTTTTATATTTTACACATTTTTTATGTTATTTTTTTTTTATTTCTTTATAGGTCATAAAATGGGAATCAAATAAAATTTGTGTCGAATATGTTACGGTGACCATTTCAAAATGAAAAGAAAAAAAATGATCGATTTATATCCAATAATGGAACGTAAAAAGTTGAGAGAGTTTGGGTATATTTTGATTAATGTTCTAAAAATGACCAGTCGTCTCCACTTGTGTTCAATGATTTACAATAAAAATTGAAGACGTTGATCAGAATGACTTTTGAATTTAAAATTATATCGTGAAATGATATAAGTCCATGTAAATTTAGGTGACTTGTAAAATTTAAGTGGAAACGCCTGGTTTTTTTTCATTAAAAATTATTTGAAAAAGCCAATCATCTCCATTTACTTTATCTCAAAGTCATTTTCAATTCATTATTTCGAATTTCAGTAAATTTAAAGTGGAAACGCCTTGTTTTTTTTTAATTTTTTATATTTTGCCCAAAACCAGTCGGCTTCACTTATCTCAAAGTGATTTTGAAGTGATAAACTTTCACCAGAAGAACCACTTCATCATATCACTTTCCTGTAAAACTGTTGCTTAACCTCAATAACACACTTTTAACATTTTCCCTTAATCCAAATATTATTGCAATGAAATTGACTTTTATCCATACACAACTTTTTTGTGTGTAAAAACATTGTGTATGAGAAAAAAAAACATTTAAATATTTTGAATTAAAGTTTGTCTGATCATAATAAAAGAAAACATACATCATACAATAATAATAATAAAAAATAATCATAAACAAGAGAAGAAACAAGTTTATTTATATTTTTTTTGTGTAATGTTTTTGGACCATGTCATCATTTTAGTAGAACATTGTCTTACATTTTTTACTTGTCTCTTATTCTTACTTATATTTTTGTCATATCCATTCAACATTTTAAAAAGTAATGTAAAATTCTGCGTACCACAAAGAGTAGATAAATTTCTCAACATGTTGCTACAACAATATTTTTTAATTCAATTTACGAGTTGAATTGAAACAGCTTCCCGGGAAATATTTTTTTCCCTTCTTCTTCTTCTTTTTTTCTTATTTTTTTTTTTGTACTTTTACATTAGGTCGCAAACTTTTATTTTTCTAAACATTTTAGTGTTTAACTTGATATTTGGGTTTGTTTTATTTTTTTTATACTTTTTTTTCTCTGTAATGTTGTTATTGCAACGAAAGAACCAAGACAACCAAATATGGTAGTCATTGTATTTTTAGATAAAGTAAATGTAAATTGTTGACTTTTTACTGTACATATTTGCTATGGAGACATCAAGAGTTTTTCGTTTTTAATGAAAAAAATGATTGTATAGCGTGAGATAAAATAAACATTTTTTTGTTGTATTTCGTTGGAAAAAGTTGTAATTGTTTGATGTAATTTTGATTAAAAAAAATGTGTGTACATTCAAGTCACTATATTTAAAGGTTGATATGAGATTTTAAAAGTAATAATTTATCATTTTGACTGGTAAAACAGTGTGTGATAAGGAATTAAAGTTAATTTATAGTGAAAATTTTCATCTTAAATATCTAAAAATCTTTAACTAACTTAGTCACAGCATTTCTTTCTTTTTTTTCTTTAAACTTTAATTTTTTTTATATTTACTTTTGTCTAACTTAAAGATAAACATTAAGAATAATAATATAAATAATTAATTTACTTTAACGATTCTGTGTAAATATATAAATTCCTTTTCCCTTTTCTATGTAAGTCTAAAAGTGATTTGTTTTAAGATGATGTCTGTTTTTTTTATAAAGTTTAATTAATTGAGTAGTTAAATGATTAATATTTAAATTAATAAATCTTTATCCATTTTTTTTTCATTTCATAACAGTATTTTACTAATAAATATATTTATTTTAATTTGAAGACATTTTTGATTAACGGTCTTTTACTTTTCAATGTAATGATATTTTAAAATGGGAAAATCAATATCGTTAAAGTGATCTTAAAGTATGTGAAATTAGAACTCCTCTATGTCTTTCGGCCATGTTGAAATGTTCGATCTTTTAGGACAGGTCAGCCATGTTGAGCTATTTGACGATTCGGAAAAAATTGACGCTTTGTGATAATTTTACGATTTCGGTTAATTTGAAGATTTGGGAAAATTGATTACTGATTTAAGTCAGGTAGCGAATGTATAAACTGGGATACATCCAAGATATATCGAAATATACCTGGTAGCATCGCCTGTATTCACGATTCGCTCTCGTGCGTCTTTGTAATAAGTCGAACTGGTAGCTAAAAAATGCCGGACGCGTAAATTCATTCCACAAATTGATGAAATAATTTATTTCTTCCATTATTATATTTATTTTATTATTTTACTACTTCAATAGTAATTAGGCAAATTTTCACTAATTTAGTGGTGGAGGATTTGCTATTTTTCATTGATCACTTTAAAAATATCAATCAAATTCAACAATTACAGGAACCATAAAAGAAATATTTTTAACAATCTTTTCCATTCATTTCCTATTAAATTTCTGCATCAACCATCAAACTTAAATTTAATAACTCGTATAAAAGTAACTTTAACGTTCTCCTTTAAATCGTAATTCAATTTCTTAATCCTTTAAAACTCTTTTAAATTTATACTAATCTTATATTCAATAATAATCATAATAAAGCTTATACACGATATATCTTTATTTTATAAATACTTTTTTTTTGTCATCTTAAGTTTTTTTTTCATCATAATATTTATAATAATTTAATTTAATTTAATTTAATTAATTAAAAATTCCTATCTAAAAGTTGATATGTTTCCGTTTCGATTTGACATTTTCTGTAGTTTCTGATTATTTTTTTTTGTATGCCTTAAGTATTTTTTTTCCTTTAAATTTATTGATATGATGATGCGCACAATATGATATGTATCTGTTTATATTTTATTTTAGTTTTTTTAATACCTATTTTTTTTTTGTTTTGTTTAAATTGCTATGTAAAGTTTTTTTTTATTTCAGTTTTGTATAGTTGTCCATTTTCTTTTTTTACTCTTCCGGCCAACCCATATCTTCGCCAATTAATTCATAGAATTTTTGATTATGTTCAGCAAAAAATCTACGCAATTTTGATATCACATTTGGATCAATATGGGGATGCTTCCTACCTTTGGTTTCCCGTAAACACTTGTCACCTGTTTCGTTGCGCAAACAATAGAAACCTTTGGTCTCGTTAAAGTAAAAATTGCTGGCTTTAATGCGTGGTTCTATTTCTGTAAAAAGAAAGGAAGAAAAAAAAACATAAATTATGATCAGTAAAGTGAGAAAATGAATCGTTAAAAGGTCACAAATCAATGCTATGTGTGTGTGTGTAAAGATCTTTACATGAAATGAGATAGATGGAGGTCTTTATTATAATTTTATTTGTATTATCGCACGAATCAAATTACGTTTCAAGCCACAGACATATATTGTTTTATTTTATTTATTTACATATTTAAACAAAAAATAACAAAAAAAAGAAGAAATATTTATCTTCTTCTATCTAAGCACTGTGGCAAGCAAAAAATACAAAAAATCCTTTTTTTATTTTTTTAAAAAAAGAGATCCACCCAAATATTTTCAACTCATGAGCAAGCACACACACACACACACACACAATTCATATATTGAAAAAAATGTACGTTATATTAAAATAACGATCCTCAAAATTTATTGCTTTTTTCTGTATACACATCAAACAATGTGTATGTGTGTTCGTTGAGTTTTCATTCATGGATTCCAGGAATGTAATAATATTTTTTTGTGTGTGTTCTTTCTCTTTATTATTTATAGATAACAATCTATTGGGTGGTAAATCACATGACTTTTATATCCAAGGTTTAATCTTAATCACAAAAAAAAAATCACATTCTCTTTTATTAAGTAATTTTATTATTTTATTTTTATTCGTGTCTAGTTCAAATAACATCCTTTGACGTAAATTTTTTATTTCGGTTTTGTGTGGTTTTTATCTTTTGTCTATCTGTAAAATTTGTAATTTGTATGAAGAAGAGTTTTGACTGATAAAGTCATCAACATGGAATATGAATTTAAGCAATTTTCTTTTCATTTTGAAGAGTGAAGAACTTTTCAATTTCATCTACGATCATTCTCGTTCATTTCATTTATATAAATCAAGGAAATTGAATGAAATGAAAAATTCTCTTCAACCCACATTTTACGAGAAAATTCAGATGAAATGTTGTATGAAACTCTAAATTAATGTGAAAAAAAACACAATTTTATACAAATTATTCCCTATTGTGTTTCAGAAAATCACCATAATGATCGATCTTATGCAAGAAATCCTCAATTTGCGGAAAAACGTATAAAAAATACAAGGGTTATCTTTTTTTTCATATGATTTTTGTATTGTTACCAGAACTTTAAGCTAAAGAAGTTTTTTTTTCAAAATTATTGTATGGAAATTGATTTTATATTAAATAAATCTATTTATTTTGAGCCAAATACATATAATTTTGTGGAAAATTTTTAAAGGGAAATCGAGAAAACCAGACGAATAGAGTGAAGAAAGAAATTGATCAATCAATCAATTTCCTCTTAATAGGAAATACTTGATTTAATTTGGTTTTGGAGAAAACTTGATCAAAATATAAAATGTAACCATAAAAAAATGATTATTATTATTTGAAATTTTATAATAACGACACGACAGAACAATTTACTAAATTATGATGACGATTTGTTTTGATTACCATAATTTCCTGCCTACCTGGTTCGGATTTAAATTTTGTGTTATTGAAATACATTGTTACACGTGTTCCACAGATAAATTATAATGTGCAGGAAATTTGAATTTCTCTCTTTTTTTATATGCAAAAATAATATTAAAATAATGAAGCAAAAAAAAATAAAAAATAAAAGGAAAAGTATACTAACCTAAAAATGATTCAATTCGCCTCACTTGTGAAATGGGATCTTCAATCAATTGATCACCATTCACAAATAAGATTTGTTCACGTGGAAAGACTTCAAGCCATCGATGTACATGTAAATGATACATTGATAGTGTTAATGGACGATATAATTCGTTAACGGTACCGTTGGGCAGTAATGCTAATTCCTCAAAATTTCTGCAATAAAATAAAAATGAAATTAGCATACATTGAAAAGGAAAAAGAAACAATAACTCACTTCGCTACAGGTGGTGGTACACTTTGGGGTACAGCTGCTGTTGCTGCATGAGCTTTTAGTTGAGTGTAATCAGAAATTGCTCTCGTTACAGGTTCACGTACAATTAACAAGAGCTTTATACTAGAATTCATTGCTTTGACTCGTTCTGGTACCTGTTGTAAAATGTAAGAAAAAATGCATCAAAATATATCATTTAAAATGTAAATGAAAAATAATAAATGGAGACGCCTGGTATCTTATATTAAAATGTAAAATTTCAATTCAACATGTTCTTTTTTTTCTTATAACAAAAAAATCCTTGAAAGACTCTTGCATTTCACGTTCTGAATCAATGCTTGAATGTAATTTAAAAAAAAAATGTCAGGCACTTATGAAAAATACTTTAAAATTTATTCAGTTATTTCGTGTTCGTGACGAAACTTTGCACTAAAGGTCCTTAAAATAAAAGAACAAAAAAAATGTAGAGTGTTTCTGAGAATTTAATATTTTTTTACCATTTTTTACCTATACATACATTTAACATTAAACACGATAAGTTATTTATTGTTTTGAATATGAAACAAAGAAAAATAATACAAATTCTACAACATTTTTTTCTTAAATTGAACTAATATATTTTATTTATGTTGTATTATTTTGTTGTATGTTATGATAGAAAAATAATATGGTTTCAAATTTATCCATTTTATCTTTTCGATTTGAAAGAGGTAGAAACTACATCGACAAAAATATTTGATATGTTTCGTTTCAAATTTAAAAAAAAACAACGTTGATTCGGGTAAATCTAATACTAACATTGACACCATATAACAAAAAAAAAACAAGAAATAAATAAAAATAAACATACATGTTGCATTAAATTTGCACCGTTCTGATTCAATAACACACAAAAAAAGGAATGAAAAACTAACTAAAATTTTAGTACATAACAAGTTCCAATAATGCCTTTAGTCAAAATTGTACAGTGTGTTCGATGAAAATTTGTCTCAAGACGTTTTCTTTGATTTAAATGTTTTACCGTCAAACTTAAGGATTTTGATTCATATCCAACGACTTGCTGATGGTGGACATTGTTGTGATATTATTCGTACAAATTTCTTGTTGAAATGTCTTATCCAAGACAAACACCATTATATGGTTCGGTGTCTTTTCTATGATACTTAGAAATTCTTCATCCTAGATCATGGAGTCCAGAATATCTTCAATGTTTCTTGCTCAATGATAAAAATCACAAATATAGCTCTATTTGACTTTACTGTCTGCATCGAGTATTGAACCCGTGACATCTTTTAACTAAATGATTGGACAATAGGAGCAGTTCAATGTTCGAGAAATAAAACCCTTGACTACGTCTCAATTAAGTGTGAGAGTCTTCGATTTTGACTCTTTAAGCTTTTTGTAGCTTAGTTTTAAAAATCATTTTCAATGTCTGATCACCTTAAATTCAACACCCCTTGTAGCAATTTCTAAAACAAGCAAAAGAACATCTTTTATCATTTTGACTTGCATTCATACAACATACACGTAAAATATTCTATAATACTGTACTTTGTTGTTGTTGTTGTCTTGTTTGTCTAGCAAAAGACGAGCTATTATAATGTACTTTGCCACATGTATTGAGAGTGTATTATGAATAGTCTACCAATTTAAGGTATGCATTCAAGTTTATTTGCCTTTTGATATGATGTTTATACAATGTGATCACATATACGATGATAATATGAATATTATTATAACAACAAAACAATATCAAAACACACACATTCAAATACCATCAAGTAAACATATGGTTTACCATGTTGTTGTTCTTCAATTGTATGTGAGCTTATATTTACTATCTTTTTACCCCCTCATTTTATTATGATTATTTTTTTATTTTATTCATTTTTTTACATAGACAATCTACAATTTATTACATTTTATCATAGTAAAATAATACAAATTACAAATTTTACATTTATGAATTAAACTTGTAATGTTCAGGATAATTCCTTGAAACAGAACAATTATTACTATTATTATCATCATAATTATACTAAAATATTCAGAAATGTAAAATGTGAATGTAAATTGCAATTAAAATGCAAAATGGAACAAGGAATTTCAGATAGATAAATGATGATTAATTTCATTATTTAACAGTTTCCTGGAATTTTTGAACAATGCTTCTTCGCATTTAAATGAAAATAAATTCAGATATATATGGAGGAAGACAACTAACTAAAATTGTTCAGGGAATCTGCAATGATAATTACTACAAGTGCTACTACTACTGCTATTATTTGTGAGTGTGAATGATTTTTTTTTTAGTTTTTAGCGCAAATTTCTTTGAATGGGATGAAAATGAAAATTGAGGGTTCTTGTGATGTCTGTCCAGGCTATCATAAAGCTCAAAACTTTTCAAAAGTCAGAATATTTTCATTTGTGGCGTGAGATGACCTGAGACCCTTTCAAGTAAAAAACCATCTTGTGAAAATTTCCTTTGCCAAAAAGTTTCTTTGAAATTTAACGTGATTTTCCCTAAAAATTTCCCTTTTTTGGTTTGGATCCATTTACGCATGAAATATTTGTCGTATCGATGTAAATCGAAAAAGCTCTCGAGATCTATCCATTTATTAGCGATTGCAAT
Source organism: Culicoides sonorensis (assembly GCA_900002565.1). NCBI lineage: Eukaryota > Metazoa > Arthropoda > Insecta > Diptera > Ceratopogonidae > Culicoides > Culicoides sonorensis. The sequence goes on along the minus strand of LN483449.1, from coordinate 281,027 downwards.
GATTTCCATGAAAAAATAGTGGAAAATGAAAACGTAATACAATCCAATGAAAAGAGGAAATTTTAATGAAAATTCATATAAAACGTTGCCTTAAAAGTTTGAATAGACTTTTTTGAGCCATAGGAAATTTTAACTGAAAATAAAAAGCTCAAAACGGTACAGTTCTTGACATGGCCAAGACAACCCTTGCAGTTTTTGGGTCTTGAATTGAAAAAATGCACTTCCATTCATTCTTTACTGTCACATTTTGTTCCATTTAATACAATCTGTTGGCAATGGCAATATATACAAAAAAATATATAAAGTAAACAGAAAAAAGGAATAATAATAAAAAATCAGGTCAGATGCTGAGAGAATAATGAAAAGAAGTGAATGAAGAAAAGTGAATGAAATACTAATAATAATAATAATAAAAATGAAAAAAAATGTTATAACAGTAAAAAAATGATACTCTTCCTCTTTTTTCCTTATAACACACTATTTTATTATTCTGCAGATACGACTTGGTTGCAATTAGTAAGTCCACGTAAGACGAAAAACGTATGGAGAAGCAGTTAAAATACCATACCTATAATCATGCTACTAAATTTCAGGTTGACAAACATTTTATTTTTTCACATAGAACAAAAAAATGTATGATAAAATTTAATAATTTCCTCTTTCTTTCTTATTTTCATCGTAATTTAAAATAAAAAAAAAACTGTAGGAAGCAAACTAATTGTCATTTATAAAATTTTATCATTAAAAATACACACACATACAAATACACACACACACACACACACATATATATATATACATAAAAATACGGAATATAGAGTGAAAGTACTTTTGTTCAAAGTGAATGACCCAAAAACGCGAAGAATAAAGAGAATCATAAGGTATGAGTCAAATATTTCTTTTTAACGTTACGATAATTACTTTGATTACCCGTTTTCAGTGTTACATAACGAGTTCCATACAGAAAATATTATTTTCTTTTCGCTTGTACATGAAAAGTGAGGACGGAAGGAAATTATGTTATCTTTTATTTATCACAATCATGATTAGAAGCACCTTCTTTAACGATAACGTTTGTATTTTTAAAAAGATTTTTTTTTTAATAAAACAAACATTTACTCTATTTTTCTTTGACATGAACGTATCGACATTTTATTTTCCTTTTATGTTTCGTTACGTTGAATTCTGGTTTTCAAAGGTAAAAAAAAATTACAGGAAATCAAAACTTTTAACAAAGAATTCCATTGAAAGAGTAAATTTAGAAAGCTATTGATAAGATTTTAATTAAAATTTTCCTTGAATTTGATCACATTGAAATTCATTTAAAATGAAAGTTTTAATAAAGTGTTGATAATACACTTGAAACGGCTTATTGTGAAAGTCAATATGACACATTAAATGTATCTTAACCTTCTTTTTATTCTAATGTTTGTTTGTATATAAAATTCTACATTGTTTACATAAAAGTCATTCAAATAATTGTAATAATAATAAGAAGTAAATGACCATTGAATTGTATTTGTAAACAATCATATTAACGTGTTTATACAGGAATGTAATAACTTTTTATTATAGCTGTAATAATAGTATCAACGATGATGACGACTCGCAATCGTGTTGTTGGAGTAAAATTATGAAAAAATAATGTAAGGGTGCTGACTGATTTCATTGAAATTATTGTTTCAAGTGATACAATTCGCTTTTAGGTGAATCAACCTGGTACTGGGATCTGCAAAGCAATCGTCTTTCTGAACATGACTTAAGCTTATACCCAAATGGTCAGCTACTCGTACTAAGAAGCTTCTAGGGATGGCCACAATTCGAATAAGAGTTCTGGTGGCATTCCTTACAGGACACGCACGTGTACTAAAATACATCAAGATAATGAATCTAAGTAAAACAAATTTATGTAGATTATGTCAGTCCATTGAAAGCCCAATATAGTAGTGGCCGAGGTGGGTATACCTTTATTTAATCATCATCATTAATTGTGATACTTCGACGTATGTGTGCCTTCGATTGACAAAAGTCAGGTTATCAGCACACTTGAAACCTTTGTGGGAGAAACGCGGGTTTCACTGATGTCCTACAGATTTTGGGTTGAGAGCGTAGGCAAAAAAGTTTTCTATTCCCACTCAACACTATTCAAATTAAACATCAAATTTTCTTTCTAATTTAATTTATTGTAATTTCCCATTAAATCCAATATTTAATTTTTATTATTTGTTATTTGCTTTTACATTTTACAACAACAACATTATCAGACAAATACACATTTTAATATTACTCCAAAATGAAAATTAATGACTAAAATGCATTTGTTAACATTTCAACACACACACACACACACACGAGCACAAAGAGAGAGTGAGACCAAAAACACATAATTTACATTTATAACATAATTGAATCTGTAAAATCAGTTTGAGTTTGTATGAAGTTTGAGTGTATGCACACACACGGCGACACACAAAAAACAGTTGAAGTGACTGCATTTATGCAGAAAATTCATTTTATATTATTAAGGATAACAATGAAATGTCACAAAAGGCACATTTTTTATTGTTTTAAAGGTCATTTCAGGGACAACAACATATTTCACCATGAGTGTGAAATTGAACATATTCATTTAAATTTACTCTTGTAAAAAAAAGGAAAAAAATAATGATAATAGTAGTAATAATAAAGTGACATAGTCAAGATAAAGTAACTCTCGACATTTCATTTTTATATGTTTACATTTTTTTTTTTTTGTATATTAAAGTTATAAAATTTTATATTTAAGTTTAAATGAGCGTTTAAATATATTTACATAGTACAAAATTATTTTAAGCACCTGTAATATTTTCTTCTACGATTACAGTGAAAATTTTTCGTTATCACTGTGAATGAGTGAGTGAGTGAGTATGTTTAATGTTGACGATTATTATGATGATGATGATGACGACAAGTTTTACATATTTTTGTACCTTATCTGCGAGTTCACTATACACATGAATGAACTAGAAATGAAAAAAAAACATGCGACTTTCAAGGAGAGCGATAACACTTTAAATAAGTTGTTTTATTATGGATTAAAAAAGAAAAGTTATACAGAAACAAGGAAAGTTTATTACAATTCACGTAATTTTAGCATGTTCTAAGAATTAAGTGACTTTTTTTTGGTCTTGCACGGAAAAAATAAGGAAACATTTTTAATTAAGTTGCATATCAACTTCATAAAGTTTGTTATGAAAATGGTATTAAAATGATAGTGAACGATATGCAAGAGCGCATTTCCACACCATTCATTAAAAAAACTTATCCGTTGTAGAAAATTCTTTCGTTTTAGAAAGTTCCACCATGTTCGAAAATCAGGAGCTTTTGAAAATTCTGCGGTTTTCCGCGTTTTTAAAAACATTCACGATTTTAGCATTCTCTGTTGTTTTTAGAAAAGTTAGGTTAGGTTTTCTAAGGACACCACTTCGGTCTCAAAGAGTCCTATTGTGGTCGCCTCGATAATAATCGAGGAATTCCCAAGAGTTGTAAGCTACTAGGCTTAGTTATTAGTTAACTATATGAGAAAATTTCACAATTTCCGAAAATTCTGGAATTATAGATTTAAAATTTCGCAGTTTTCGAAAACTCCGTGGTTTTTCGAAATTTTTTGCATGTACAGAAAATTCCAAGATTTTGGAGATTTCCGCGTTTTTTTCAAAAGTCTGACATTTTGTTGACACTAACAATATCCGAAATTCACGAGGAATCTTCTAAAAAGTAATACGAGGATATTTATTTTATCATTTCTTTAAAAAAAATAATAAATTCTATGAAATTCAATCTAATTTAAGAAATCTTCTTTTAAAACTTGTTAAATGGGATACAAAAACTTTTAGAATCCTCATTTTCTTATTATTTTATGTTATATTGATTGTTTTTATACCTGTGTACACGGCATTTAAAAGATTTATATGCACTGATAAAATCATATACACAGAGTCCCACAGAATACAAATAATAATATTCGTGTGATTTGACAAGGAAAAACTTTCCTTTTAAACTTTGACACTCTTGTTTATTGGATGTTTGTGCATTAAATTGTCGTTAAGATTAAAGCAACTGTGTGTATATGTGCCTTAACACAAAGTTTTATTGTCTCACTTTTTTTATTATTATTCGACAGTTTATGTACTTGGAGAATACACAATACACAGCATATAGAACGCGACAAAAGTTTGGTCATGATCATTAAATTTAATAACTCCTGACTACAAAAGTCATTACAAAAAGTTATGTGCTGACAATAAATTTTTGAATTGACTTTCCGGTGGTGTATTTTCTCGTAGCAGCTAAACAAAAAAAAATATGAAACGATAAACTTTTTCACCCTTATTAAAAACACGTCTAGGTGTGTGTAGTTGAAGGTATTTTTGGGAATATGGCAGAATTTGATAAGTTTTTTTATTGTGTTTGTACAAATGTACGTGAATGTGTGTGTAAATAAATCCTCAAAAGGAAAATTACAGGTTTATTAAATTACTCACTTGATGACTTGATTAAATGTACCCAAAATTTGTATGTCTGTGCTATTTACGAAATGTTATTGAAATGAAATTAAGGGCGTTACTCATCGAATATTCATTTTGTGTGTGACTCATATTACAATTGACCAGGCGTTTCCATTAAGGAAAAAAAATATGCAAAATAATTACTTACCTCCGGCGTCACAAAATAACTAGGACTTTTTTCAATTGTAATTTGCCCTCGAAACGAGTGTGGCATCTTCTTTCGATACCATTCCAGTCCTTTCAAGTAATTTTCATCACGATCAAAGAAATGAACTTCACCAGCAGCCTTTTGTATTCTCGGATGTAAATAAAGCATTTCTAACAGTGCACGTGTACCACATTTTCTCACACCAATGATTAAGCACTGTATGAAAAAAAAATAATAAAATAAGATAAAATGAAAGGGAAGTAAAGAAAAAAAAACATTAATATTGTATATTTTAAGAGAAAAGTGATATTTTCACGGTAATAATTGAATGTAATTGATATGCCAAACATCAATTTTGTGTTATTCTGTCAAATGTATTTACATTAGACTTTTAATCAAAATGAAAACAGAGAGAGAGCGAGAAAAAACCATATCAATGATACATTTGTCAAAATTAGGAAACAAGAGAAACCGTTAACTTGAACCAAAATACTAAAAGAAAAAAAATAAAAATGTAAGTAATAAATATTCAATTACCTGCGGTAACCTCCTACTGGTTTTTGGAAAATGTACCCTATTATTGTTGTTATTATTATTATTAATGTTACTTATACTATTTAATGATACTGATGGTGGTGGTGGTGGAACATGATTGAAAATTGAAAAATATGGAAGTGAACGTATCACATTCACATCATTATTTTTATTATTATTACTACTAAAGTCGTCTGGTGGAGAATTCTGGTGCTGTTGTGATACAATTGAATCACCATTATTAGGAACACTATTTGATAATATCGCCATTCTACTCGTATCTGGTATTGTCGATGTCTAAAGTAAATATATAAAAAAAAATGAGATTAGGGGAAAAAATAAACATTTAATCTTAATTTGTCTTGAAATTTTGTGTAATTAAGGTCAAATACTTACTTGAAGACTTATAACAGCACTGTCGTACAGTATGTGGAATGTTAAAAATAAGGAAATTAACATAACTGATATGAAAACGGCTGCCAATTTAGGACGCGATACACCAATAACTAAAATAAAATCTGCATGTGTGGAATCGTGGTAGCCCTGTCTTGGGCTCATTGCCGTCTTTGGTAACCATCTGAAAAGAAATTGAATGAAATTTTTTATTAATATTTGTTCTAAGAAATTTCTATACTCTTTATGAATGAGACCTAGCGGTGGACTTAGCAAAATAGAACTGGGCAAAAAAATCAACCCGAGCTAACTTCACACTCATAATCCAGAGTTAGATTTCCTCTAGTGCTTTAGTAAGAAGACAGTGCGCACTGACACCTCAATGATTTAAGATTGAGAATGCAAAATGCAAACAAGGCCATTTTCATTTAAATTTCACATAATGTGATGAAGAAATTGACATGATAAGACTTCCCTTTCATAATCTTGACTCGTCAGATCAATAAAAATATTAAATTTTGCACTTAAAAATTATGACCAGTCATTATTTGCGCCAATCAACTCTGGTATTACACAAAATGTATTTAATATGACTGTAAGTTCTGGATAGTAAATAAAATAGTAAAATAAAATGGACTTTCATATTATGATGGTCATAAATTCAAAATAATATTGTGTTGACATGTGACTTTCTCTTGAGAATTGAATATTAATGATAAATTTCAAACTCAAGCTCTGTAAACTAAATGATAACTTTAAATGAAAAATATTGTGGAACAAAAAAAAATGTAAAAAAATGTTTAAAATGTAAATTGTCTCGGATAACAATCAAGAATATAATGATAAGTGGTCATTTTCATTAAATTTAATATGAAAACAGAAAATTTACTTTTTTTATTTATCGGTGTTATGAACGAAGAAAAGTAATGAAGTGCAAAATGACCATAAAATAATCAACAATTCTGCTACTTTTGTCATAAAAACGTGTTAATTTAATACAAACAAATACAAGACAGAATTGAAATACATAAAAAAATATAATCATAACGTGAAAAGAAAAATATTTCATTATTCTTCCAAGACACCACTTGCCCGTTCTATGTGTGTTACTTGAAATTTTTGTATTGAATTTTTAACGAATTTTTAATGGATATGAAAATAAAGCAACCACTGGGGCACTCATGTTTCCGTTCATCTGTGCAGTCTAAGTACAGTCAGAAAATGCATAGCAAATCACACCGTGGTGTTTGGCAATAACCCTGCATGCAAGGTAATTTGCGAGGGGATTACGGGGCGTTTGCGGGGTTAATTTTTTATTTATTAAATGTTTTTTTTAGCGCAGTTTCTTTAAACATGCCGGTAATGTAGGTGGTCATACTTTCCGTCCGTCACTAATTGCGAAAAAAACGCAAATCGCTAAAAAAAAGCGAATCGCTGAAAACCTGCGAATGGGAAAAAACCAACGAATCGCAAATATCAAGCACTAAGGGGTGATTTGTGGGGCGTTTTCAACTTAGAGTGTGTCAAATAGAATAATTTTCCTAATTGTATTTTAATTTTTTGAACTACTGCCATCGATGACTCAATTTTAAATGTCGTCGTTAAAATCAGTGACTCATCATCACTTTCACTACTTCTTCAATTATTTTATCGTCTCCGTGTTTATATAAAGTTGTTGTTAAATATTTTTTTTTTTTCATTTTCTTCCAAGAATTAATGTTATTTGTCCTTTGGGCAATTAAGTGACATTTTTCGGCTTCTTTTTTATTATCATTACAATATTGTTCGCTGTGTATGTTCGTACAATCAAAAAATAAATATATCACAAGTACGCAATTCTCTGAACAAATATTGTTGTTAACAGGACACTTCTGTTACTTTAATTTCTTAACTAAACGAATCTTTTCATAACAACATTAAACTTTTCATGGAAATTTGAATTGATAAAAATTCATGAAATTTGAATTGAAATTGTTGAATGTTGAAATTAGCGTTAAATTTAATAAATTTTTGCATGACTTAATTCATACACACACACACACATTTGAAATAAATTTGTAAAGATTAAATAATATGATAATTATCTTAATTTTTCATTCTCTTTCAAGTGGAATAACGGTTCCAAAATTTTTGTATAATAATAATAATAATTTCAATATAAAAAGAAGAATAATAAAAAATGGTTTTCAAATCAATTTTTCTTATTCAAATGAGCATAAAACGTGAAATTCTCGTGAAATTTTTAATAGATTTACATTGAATTCCATATGAATTCATACGAAAGCAATCATATTATTTCTGTTTTTTTTTATTTCGGGGGAAAAATGAAATTTTATTCAATTTAAGCATTTATTTAATTGGACTCATTCCAATTTGTGAGATAAAAAATAACTATTTGAGTGTGTTTTTGTGTGTGAGTGTGTACTTGAATGGGTTGGTTGGTTTTTATCATTAATATTTTAGAGCTATTAGATTGTAAAAGAGACACAGATGGTTTTAAGATAGAGAAATTTGCTTGGTTTTGCGATTAAATTAATTTTAATTTTTGGGTGCGAGTATTTTGTCTGTGGAAGTGAACAACCGCATTTTAGTGATAAGTTTCTTGTGGGGGTGTCAGCTTTCAATTGTGTTTTATGTAGGACCTTGAACTTGAACATTCATTTAAAGACTCATTTTGATAGTCAGTGGGCTGATTTTGGTATATCAAGAATTTTTTTGAATATTTGTAATTTTTGTCCAAAGTGAGTGCTTTCTTTGGATTTTGCCATAAACAGAATACTACAAGTTTTTCAAGGTCTTCGACTGGTTTTGGGTTGCGAGTGGTTTGAAAATGGATAATTTTCCAAACACGGTACATAAAAACAATTTTCATCTTTCAATTCAATGAATATGAAAATTATAATCTTAAAAAGGAATGTCAACTCATTAAAATTATACAAATATTAATTGTTTTATTTCATTTCCTTTGTACTTGTATCGAAATCTTCATTGATTTTCAAATTTTGAGCCAATTTTTTATCAATTTTTTTTTTATCATCGAATCAAGTACTTTGAAAGGTCATCACAGAATAATGACTCCTAAAGTAAAAACTTATTTGTTTTATTGTTCGGTACCTCAAATGCACGCAATTACAAAGCAATTTCCGTGATGTTTTTTTTGTTTAATTTTTTTTTTATAACAAAAATAATAATTAAATTCAAAATATGTGACTACGCAACTACATTTGAACTGTAAGAGTGGGCTGGCATGTATTTTTTTTGTTGTTTAATTTTATTAGTCTTTTATAAATTTACACGTTTTTCCAATAATTTTTTATTATTCTTATCTAACAGCTAAAATTTAATCCATGAGCCATAAAATAAAATAATTCTCCATTTTTTTTTTTGCCAAAAATTATAAAAAAAAACCGTGTGCGATGAATAAGATTAAATTATTACAGTGGATTTAACTAATTTTATTTTGGAAATTTTCGTTGTGACGCAATAATGAGCTTTCAACTTAATCAATGGAATAGCGGTCATTAAAATTTTCCTTTCAACTTGAATTTTATTTCTATTTTAATGTGATTATAAACGAATTTAAGAGTGTTTTAATTTAATTACAAAAAATACCAAAATTTCAATGAAAATTGTGTGATTTTCAAAATAAAATTAATTGTCTAATTGAGTGAGTGAGAGAAAGTGTTAGTGAGCAATGGCCATTACCGGTTCATATTAAAGTCATTTATTTTTTCCGTTTCATTTTGAATCGAAATTTGTTCAATGAGTACTCGATTCAAATGATAAAAACCATTATATTTATTATTATTATCGAAGTAAATGCAATGTGTAGGCGTCAAAATTTAATAAGATTATTCACGTGCATTCATATTGCTTTTATTTCATTGACAATTCACATTTCAAACCACAAAAGGCAACAATTATTATTATTATTGTTATTTTCATTTAATTTTATATCTGATTTCTGTACTTTTTTATGATTGTTATTGAGAATTTCATATGAAAATGGACTTTGACATGTAACAACCAACTCAACAAACTGTGTACAAGACATTTCTCTGTGGTTCAATTTAATTACATTGCATCACGAATTTCTCACAATTGAATTTTAAATTAACAATTTGAGGGTTAGTTAAAGTGATGTGTTTTTTTTGAATCAATTTTATCAGATAATTACTTGACAACGTTGTTAACAAAGCAGTAAAATAAATTAATAAGAATAACTGGATTAATGGATAAGGGAAAATGTGTTAAAAGTAATTTGAGAGCTCACTTTTCGTTTCTTTAGATTATTATTTTAAGAGCTAATTTAAAATAATCCTATAAAATAAAATAAAGTTAGAAAACCTTGAAAATGCATTTAATTAGGGCCATTTGAAGCAAATGCAATTTTTCAACTTTTGAGTTTAAGCAAGAAATTTTTCCTGAGACTCGTTCATGGACAGTGGGCTCAATCCATGACATTCGTTGTCTTGAGCTCTAGACTACACTCTCAACCCAAACATAGTGGAGCACCAGTGGAAGACCACACTGTAACTTGAAAACGCCTCGCAGTACAAATTTATTTGATCTGTAGACGGAGATCTTTGATTAACGCTTACAGAGTGTTTGATGAATGCAATTTTTAACGCATTAATTGTTAATTTGGATCGACATTTCGAACATTACGGACACTCTTTTAGTCCATGCATATGATGCGGGATGCTTTGCGGCAGCTGTTAATTGGACAATCTGGCAAATGCCTGATAGGCCGCAGTCGATCATCTTGTAAAAGTTAAGTCTTGCGTAAATTTAAAGAAAAAACATACAGAAAGCCAGGACCGTTAATAAGTTTCAATCCGCAAAGTTTGCGGGGTGTTTTCAACTTACAGTGCAGTGGGAAGTCGTATTCTCACTGTTGCCCCACTGATTTTGGGTTGAGAGTATACACTTTATTGATTAAGTCAATATCTGACCGATCTCTCACTGGTCTCAATGGACGTGACGTTTAAATTGCACTGGTGTTGCCTAATTTTAACAGTGCGGGTGGTTTGCGGGACATTTTGAAGTAACACTGTCATTTTCTGACTCATTCAACAGGGACGGATTTACGTGAAGGTCAAGAAGAAAATTTTCTAATAAAGACACTGGTCTCAATATTATGTGATAATATTAAACAGACCAAAGCCTATGATTTTTGTATATCAACACAAAGGAATGCAACAAGCCTCATTTATTTTAACATTAAATTGATTATACTATTAAGAGTCATGCTCTTTTATAAATGTGTTTTTTTCTTATTATTTTCTTCTTCTTTGTAACACTTTGTAAGTGTAAAAAAACCAACAACAAAAGAACAAAAAGACACTAAGAAAAAAAAAGAAATATGCTTCATATAATTTTGTATGCTAATATTAAGTACTAAATTAATCTTAGTCACTTCATAAATATAGTAAAAAAAAAATTATGGTAGTAAGCGAAGACGACAGGTTAACAAGCAAAATAGCATCAAAATTTTATTTATTTGTCTTATTATTATAAATATAAATAAATTCCGCATTATACGGTGATTAATGAAATAAGTGTTAAAAAAAATAATATGGTCTAATTTTGGCATTGAACCAAAAAAAAATATTTTTTTTTTACATTGAATATGAATGTAATCAAAGGAAAAAAAGGAGCAAAAAAAACATGAACGCGTGTTTATATTAAATAAGGCTCATGTTTCTTATCTTGCACAAATTCTTTTTTCCTGTTGAATTATTCTTGTTAAATATTTATGCTAAAAACGTTAATTAATAGGTTTTCTGATAATCCATTTTATTTTGTATTTTTAGAATATTGATTTAATCCGGATTTTGTAATTAATGGCATTAATAAATTGGTTACTGAATCAAAACAATTTCAATTTCTGCATGAGTTTGTTCGACATGCAACATTTTCATTGAAGCCTAAAATGGTAAAATGAGACATTTTTTTGAGTAAGCTTTTATTTTAAGCATTTTAAGCTCATTGTTTGTCAAATTTTATATCAAAACAACCTTTTTCAAAGTCTTGAATTGATCTTTAATTATCTTGAAATATTTAATCATGTATGAAATGTTTCTTTTTTCATTCTGTATCAATATAAGAGACCATACACAAAAATGAGGCATTCCAATGATGAGGGTCAGATATAACTCATTATCATAAATGAAATGTTTTGGTTAAAGGAGCTTTGTGTTACACACATTTTTTTATGTCCCATGTTCCATAAAACACCAAGAAAGTGTGTTTACGGAAACATTTAAATATTTGAGTGTGTGTGTGTGTGTAAGTGTGGGTTTGTAGATTATTTTCGACACGTGCTTCAATAATAGATGAAAATTATTCAAATTCAAGCTATTTTTGATATTATTATTCCAACCTCTAGCATAGATGCTTAAAATAAAAACCATGGAATAAGGGTGATGGTGTGTGTATGAGTGTGTGTGCTTAAAAACATAACCATTTAATGTAAATTTATGGGAATGAGACGTTTTACAGTTAACTTTTATAAAATTCAGGAAACATTTAAGTATGGTTTTAATAAAGTAATTATGTATGTTAAAATTAAAAGGTATTTCTTCGATGCTTTTAAAATTAATGATTTCACACAAAAAATTGAAAACAAAATTGGAATCGTAAATCATTATGTAATGTTACAATGAAATAAAGTCAGTCTCGTGATGACTCGGTACTCTTGAAATTTTTATTCAATCAATTCAATTTATGTGAAAATAACATGTGATTAAGTTCATTTTTATTTTTTACTTTTATTACGAATGACCTCCAGACAAAAAGTCGTCTACATATCAATTATTTTATAAATTTTCAAATCAATATTTGATTATAGGAGGAAATTTATGCTGATTTTTTGTTTAAAAGTAATTTTATACATTTTATACTGCAATGTAATCATTGTTATTAGAAATTTTAAGTTTTTATTGCTTTGGAAATTAAAATCATGCAATAAAAAATTACACGACTCTTAAACAATGAAATCGCTTTTGAAAATTGGGGCATTATGGAATATTTGATCATTCCAAAAAGTTTGACGGTTGAGCGTAGTGAAAAAAATCGGACAAACTGGGTTATTTTACAAAATTTTTCCTTCATAATAAATTCAGCTATTTTGGAAAATTAAACGATGTTACGAAATTTCAACGATTTTTGAAAAATTCAACGATTTTTGAAAAATTCAACGATTTTTGAAAAATTCAACGATTTTTGGAAAATTCAACGATTTTTGAAAAACAAAACACGAGAATTTTGAAAAATTCAACGATTTTTGAAAAATTAAACTCAAGCATTTGGAAAAATTCAACGATGTTTGGAAATTTCATCGATTTTTGAAAAATTCAACGATTTTTGAAAAACAAAACTCGAGAAATTTGAAAAATTCAACGATTTTTGAAAAATTCAACGATTTTTTGAAAAAATATACCATTTGACATAGGATAGCATGAGAGCCCATAACACTCAATTTCTTTTCAAACCAACAAAAATACGCTGAAAATTGTAAAAAAAATACTTACAGAATATCCAATGGTAGCTTGAGTGAACAATCCCTCAACTGTGTTTTATTACGGATGGGCATCAGTTCAACTTATTATTTTCATTACAATTGTCTATTATACGTTTCTTTCTCTATTTATTTCAATTATTTTAATTGTAAATGTAAATATAAATATATTTTTTTTTTCATCAATTTAACAATAAATTTTCTATTTATTTTACTATTTCATATATAATTTTTTTTTATTTTCCACTTGGGTTGAAGTGTTTTCAGTTTAGTTCAGTTTTTAATTGATATTGATATGTAATTTTTTTTTTATTAAAAATTTTCCACTTTTGATTTCAATTTATTTACCAACATTTTTTTTAATCAACAGATTGAAGAGTAAATAAAGTACTTTTATATTATTCTACGTTACATTTACTTACTTTCTAGATTGATATGCATGAGCATTGATATGTATCGTTTGATATGTATTTGTTTAAGTTTTTTTTTTATTTAATATCACATTTTGTTTGAAAAGTATTTTTTTTATTTAAATTAATTAACTCATTTTGGTTTTTTTTTTGTTTAATTTTATTTTTTAATTAACTACATTGTTGATGATGAAATTGAATTGAAGCTAAAGTTAAAGGTGGTTGCACTGAAATGGTAAGAAAAATTTTAATTAAAATCATCATTCAAGAACAGAAATGAAATTTCAAAGGTAAATTACTCTTTTTATTTTGATAAATTATTATTACAATTATTACATTACAGAACAAAACACACACATTTATAGATTAAATTATCATCATTGAACATTTGATAAATTGCATGACACACACACAAACGAAACATCACTCGAGTAATCATCATCATCATTCTTATGATAACAATAATTTAATCAATGAAGTGCATAATTAATGAATGAAATTAATTTATTTAAAGTGTTCGTAATTTGTGTAGGTTTTAAGACACCCTCATTTGTAATAATCCTGAGTATTATTATGAATATTAAATTAGAGCTTAATGTTCATGTTTCATATTTATATCTATTTTAAAATGGAAATTCATCGATTTATTTAATTCACTTGAAGTATTTGAATTGGATTGCCCACGCTTTTTCCTTGAGGAAATGAATAGGGTGACACAAGATAAGGAATTCTGAAAAAATGGAAATTATTATTAGGAAATTTCAGGAAATTTTAAATTTCAACAGTGAAAGGCTAAAATTTGACATTGAAAAATAAATTCACCACATTAAAAATCTATATTTAAGTCTTTCTCTTAGGATTCAATGACAAATGTTCTAAGTTTTGAAAATTAATGTGTTTTACTTACTTTTGACAAGTTTTTAAACCTTTTTCTGCCCATATTAAAAAGAAAAAAGTTTAACATATCAAAACTTTTTGACAAAAAAATATTCCTTCAAGTTTTAAGAGCATTACGTCAGAAAATCAGCTCTCATAGGATTAACCATCAATTTCATGATCCATTGAATTGAATTTTTCGAAAACCTTACTTTTAAATTTTTTTTTATGTGGTCAAGATGAGCTTTCATTATCTTAGTTACTCATCATCATAATTCATGAAATTTTCCTGTAACTTGGAATCAGATGAATTTCACTAAAATAATTTTTCTATGAAAAATATCTGAATAAAGTAAAACTTTAAGAAAAAATGCACTATTGCAGACAGTTTGTCCGCCTTCACTTCGTAAGTCTCTTAGGCCATAACTCCGGAGTGGTCCATCGGAGCGAGGTCGGGGTTTTTTTGTTTGATAGAGGAGATCATAAGAGATTGGGCTCATGGATTAGGCTCCAGAGCCTCCAAAGTCTAAAAAACCGTTAAAAACGGTTAAAACTTTTGAAAAATTGATGAATTATATTGTTGGATGGAGAACTTTATTAAACTGAGGCTCTGAGATTAGGCTCAGGAAATTAAGCTTAGGGAATAGGCTTCAGTGGCTGAAAACGGTCAAAAGCCCAAACTTTCAAAATGGTGAATTTTTCACAATAGTGGATTGTTCAAATGGCGGAATTTTTAAAAAAGTTCAAAATGGCGAAATTTTCAAAATAAAACTCAATTTTATTTAATGAAACGAGTACCATCGAAATGCACTTTTCTAAGTAGCCCAGTGGTTAGAATTTCTAATTTTTTAATTTAAATACACATTCTTATCACAATCATTCCAAAAACTTAAAACTTCATGCAAAAGATCACGTGGGTGAAAACTCTGAATATGAAAATATTTCCAGTACATTTCTTTTTTAAATTAATCAGTTTTCCTTTTTTTTGTTATTATTTATAACATGTCAAAAGTTTATTTTTTTTTTATAATGTGAGCTGTATAAAAATAAATAAATAAATAAGATGAAGAAAAACCGAAACAAATTGAATTGGCCTTTTAAGGTGATTTCAGTAAGCCAATGAAAATACTTTATATCCTTTTTATTGCATCCCACACAGACACACACACTCACACACACAACGAACCACACACATGTTGAAAAAAAAAACTTAATCCCTTTTTACCAATCTTCTTTTCGTCTTATTGACTGTGTGACTGTAACAGTTTTTTTGTGTTAAATCGATTCAATTTTTTATTTTTATTTTTTTTTAAATTAAAATGATTATCACTGAAATTTGAATCCCTCACAAAAATTATGATAACTCGCACAAGTTATTTTCATTGATTCATTGATCCACACACATTCAAATATTATTAAAAATGAATGAATTATCGCCGAAGAGTGTGTTGTGTGTGTGTGTGTGTGAGTGAAAAAAACAGGTCATCAACACGATTTTTCATTTCACCAATTTTGTTTTTCAGTAAACATTTTGCAGAGTAACGTATGTGTGACTCAATAAAGATGAGTGAATAAAGGAAAGGATATCATCAGAGCATTAAAAAGACATTTAAGGATTAAAGATGATGATGATGATGATATAATGAATATTGGAAGGATATTTTGACTGTAAAAATGTTGTTTTTTCACATATTTTTTTTCTCCTTGAAAGGTAAGTTGTTTTTATTTCTTTGACGCGGAAAAAACATCATCGTTTACTTTGAAAATGTTTAATGAACGTAGGCACGTTTAAGGGATAATTGATGATTACTTGATTATTTTATGAGTTGTTGCCACAGATTATTTTCTTAATATTTTGTGAGATATTCAACATTGAACGAAAAATGGCGTAAAAATTTCATTGAAATCGTTCCAAAGAGCGTTTCGAAGTTTTGTGCTAGCTTGAACCAGCAATTTAATAATATTTCATTGAATTCATTGAATGAGGACACGTCAATAATTTCAAACATATTTTCTAAGTCGATAAAATCAAATCAAATTTCTAAAGCTATTTAAAAACTTTTCAAAATCAGTTTTTTCCAGTAAACTATTTAGTACGGAGTTCAAATTACCAAATTTATTTCAATGATCCAACATGAATAACAAAAACTTCATGGATTATGTGACTAACCTACATGCATTTT